>JACEVL010000721.1:0-106810 GCA_020284085.1 Aporrectodea caliginosa
CAGTTAAGTAAGTAAGTAAGTAGGTAAGTACTTCGTTAAATCGCCTGCAAACGCACTGCTGGGACATCGGATAAGAACAATCTAAGAGAGTTCAATCATAAAATAAACATAATATACAGTTACCAAACATACGTCTTCGGAGCTGTGAGAGAGTAAGAATAAAGCAAGAAGAGACATCAGCAATAAAGTCATTTGAATAACATTCGCGTGATTAAACCACACCGGGTTAATGCGTCAGCACGCAGGATTTCACGGTTGTGCAAACGAACGCGGAGTGAGTATAGGAAACATTCTTTATAAGAGTTTAGGACATAAGAGCTGGGACATGGCTGGGGTTGTGAATCACGGAAGATAAAAGGAAAGAATCAACACTGCCACAGGGGTCATCGAACGTCACCTCGGTGGCAGACAAAAACTTGAGCCGTACCATTTTTGTATCATTGCATTAATACGAGCGCAATGACCAGCATTAGCAAAGTCAGAACATGCAGAGGAAACATAGAGGAAACGTGCCATCGAGGTGGCCCAAACAACATCATAATGGGTGCATACCCGAAACACCATGGACAATGTGGATGCGTATCGCATAGAGAGCGATTGGCTCGTCTTAATACAGATCCGGTCAATATTGGGGTCAAAACTAAGCTTATTCGTAATGGTTACCGCTAGAATAATAGACTTGGACACCCTATCGATTCCTGGATTGGGGGACGTAGATTAAACAACTTAGACCGCGGTAGTCCCCGGCGCAACCTCCCTCCGCCGCCGCCGCCACTAGCTAAGCCTTCAAGTCGGAAACATCGCTAAGCTATATCGACTACTATCGACTTTGTTCACTTAATATATCAACAGTTATTTATTTACTACTTACTGCCTATCTATTACTACTTACTTACTTCACTCACTAGCTATACTTACTTTTAAGCAATCTATTTTTAGACGTACTAGTACTACCAACAGTCAGATTTGTCTGTCACGTCACGCGACGTCACGCACTTCTTTAATATAAAATGGCGTCTCTTCTATGCAAACGTCGCGTTAAAAATACGCTGGTTTGAGTGTCTTTAAACAGCGATACAACTAAGGATGAAGCCGGAAAAATGTATATATGTTTTTGAAATTAGGGAAAATAGGCGGCCATTATTTTGCGCTTTCGAAAGAAATCCGGTGTCTGGGCCCATTTTGGCGAACTATGCTACCGGTGTGTCTGGGTGAAATATGCCCGCAATAGACCTACTACTATGTGCAGACTTGAATGTTGCATGCTTTAGTTTCCTATGTGATTTGAATGTAATGCATTAATGGTTTGATAATTTTGACTTGTTGTGTAGGCAAATACTAGGTGCTAATTTACCACCGCTTTATTTGGCCACAAACCAAGAAATATGCCCGCAATAGACCTACTACTATGTGCAGACTTGAATGTTGCATGCTTTAGTTTCCTATGTGATTTGAATGTAATGCATTAATGGTTTGATAATTTTGACTTGTTGTGTAGGCAAATACTAGGTGCTAATTTACCATCGCTTTATTTGGCCACAAACCAAGACGTGCAGCAAATCGTGACCTTTATTAAGTTGAATTACTATGTATATATCGGTCAAGAAAAGAAACAAGTGAATTAGCGACGGGCCTGTTTTCAATATACCGTAACTGCATTGTAGCCATTCAACCACATTAAGACAAGACTAATTTCTTCACGAATATTTATTAGCGTGCAGGAGGTGTTGCCATTTAGACAACAGAATGCAATACATATATATTAAGCTGCAGCTTCGCTTGTTATAGTATTAGCGGAAAACAGCGTCAAATGACAAATATAAATCACGGTTTCATATTTAAAGGCAGTTAACTATATAAGAATTTTACTAAATCATACATTAATTGGGTAATTACAAATAATACAGGTTTCAGAAATAAATTAATTGTTTCCGTATTAATTTGATCATGACTGGTTGTGGGTTTTTTTATTCTATGGTAAACGATAAGCATTAATTGATTGATTGTATATCTAGTTATTTGTAGTGAACTGTTCTACTTAATAAATTGCTCAACTGCAGACTTGGATTTGGTCGTATTTCTTATTCCTTTTTGTATATACTCAAATGCGCCTGTCACCTTTAATAAAGTTACACTGACATTTCAGTCATCGGTCTGTCCTGTGTCAGCATGCCCACATGAAACGGAGACCATATAGACCCATGTTCCCATTATGCCATATTGGATCCGTATAGAGCCAATTAGAGCCCATATGCCATATGGGTCCCATCTAATGCCCGCGGAAAATGACGGCGCGGTCAGTACAGTACGCCCGTAAATGCATGCTATTCATTGCTATAATTGTTAGGTAACTAATAGACGTACCTGATTACCGAGAAGTCGATATTAAGTCGCTGGTCCGGTCTCGTTATCTACCGGAATTCTACCAAAGTTTTGAGCAACTTTGCCGAAAAGCAGACTCTAACCTCTTTTCTACCATCATCAGCAACCCTGCACATGTATTACATCAATTACTGCCTCCCGTGAAAACTGTTTCATACTCGCTACGCCCCAGAACCCACAATAGAATAATACCTAAGGCAAACTCTCTATCTCGTAAAACATTTGTCACACGGATGCTTTATACTTATTTTTTTTTTATTTGATGATCTTTGTACACCAAAATGCGGTTAGCAGTTGGTTTTTCAATAAAGGATATACTTACTTACTTACTTACTTACTTACTTACTTACTTACTTAGTCAGTCGATACGCCTAAGCGACTTAGACAGTCGATAAGAAGTGGTAGTAGTTGTTGGAGATTCCCCTGTCGCCTTTAAGAGGCTTAAAACTTACACGTCATCCACACACGATACCATTATAATACCTTAAATTTTACTTATCAGTTCAATTACAGTTGGAATGGTTGAAGAAGAGCGTCTGAGCGTGCTATTGAAATTCATGAGTATTTAGGTAATGGAATGTAAAAATGCAACAGTCGTCATCTATTTTGCCCAAGATACTACAGTCCAAGGCGGCAAAAGTCCACTAAGTAAATCGTTTATTTGTCAAGTGTAAGGTCGACTACTCGACAAAGTTGATCGAGTCGATCGTCGGTTGAGCCAAGTCGATCGTTGCACTCGACTTGAAATGGACTAAGATCAAATGGACTGATTTCGTAGCTCCTTGCCGCAGTTTGAACAATTATTCGTCAGCGTCTGACCACACGACTCTTAGTCGACCAGTAATTCAAAGTTCTATTGCTTGTTTTTTTTGCTGTCTTTTGTAGCAAAGCGAAATTTCTCAAATCATAACATAACATTGACAAATAATGCATAGATTCTGGTAATTATGCACATACGTAGTTAGGTACCTACTGTATATGTATACCAAACATCATCTGGCTACTCAAACAAATATCATATATAGATACGAAAACAATTATCCTTTGCAACATAAGCTTACATGAATGCAAATAAAAGGAGTACTTATACTGTAACAATCCTTACATTACAGGGCCTACTCATAATGGATCTATACCGATATCATCCTGAATACAAGCAACAAAAGTGCATATTCCAAGTACGTAAGTTAAATTTATAAGCATTCTATTACTTACCAATAAAACATCCAGTAATAAAAACAAAACTAATATAAATGTATGTGGTTTGTAGTTATATTTAGTAACAAGTAACTTCATTGAGAGTAGCTTTACTCTTACAATTCCAGTTCAGCATAAATTCCGGTCTCATCGAATTCAGAGGCACCAGCATTAATGCTTTCGTAGGTGTTGATATCAGAAGCAGCATTCAAAGCAGCTTCATCTTTCGCGGATCTACCAAGTTTTCCGTGAACTTCAGCATTAACATTTACGTAATCTGCTGATTGGTCTCGGTCACTTGGTTTGTTCCTCGAAGAATCTTCAACATTTGCTTTACGCTCACGAGAAACGCCATGCCCAGTTTCATCACCTTAGACAAAATAATAGAAATACTTTAAACCTCAACCGCCTCTTAAGCTACACATGGAACTAACACTAAGCAGACACTTGAAAAAGTTTTATTCGCCGAATTGGCAATGTAGGCCTATAAAAACAAGAGAAATCAAGTTGAAACACTTACAGTATCCTAAAAGTTAAAGTGACTTTTGTTATTTAAATCATGAATACCTTTCTAAATTACTGACACCGTCTTGTAGCAAATCACATTAGCTTTATTTTACCTGTATGCAGAGATTACAAACATTTATCTAACCATTTGCGGGAAAAAAACGAAAATCGATGCAAGAAACTCATATACAATGAGCTGAAACACAATTATTAACGTTAAAGACATCAACGGCCATTGTTGTCATAAGATGTCGTTAAACTTTGTAATAATATTAACTCACATATTTGGGTGGCTCACCGATGCATGGTAAAAAAACAAAGTGCATGCTAGAAACCAAGGCACCCTCTCAGTTTGTTAGACCTATCGATAGTATTATTTAGACACAATTTCAGCTTCCAATTCCAACGGGAAGACGGTGCTCACGGACTGTGTCACTTTGCCTGATACCGATAAAAAGACACTAATTGTGGAAATGAATGCGTCGATCATACATTCCCGCACGAATGCATTTTATTTCACAACAAATAAAATATTACTGTAATTTGACAACACATGTGATAGTAGAACAGTTAGTCAGATTGTACTGTAAAATTTGAATAGGTTTGAAGAATTGGAAATATCTAAAAAATTTGAAAAACACGTCGTTCTGACCATGAACGTCGATTGTTCCGGTTTCATGACTTCAATGCCAGCTACAGTCTTAGAGTCTAGAAACTGCCAGCACTGCGTCAGCAACAGACTTCTTTGTTGTTGTGATGCAAATAGCATTCCTATTTGCCACGACCACTTGGAGAAGACACTGATTTTCTTCTTCATTATTGATGATGAGACGGTTGAATGCCTCGAACGACTTCACACACCTCTGAGCCGGGTCGTTCACCTGCTGAATTCTCTCTCTGCCTTGTTTGTAATCCTCATTCTCGATCCACTTCTGTTGTGGAAGTGTAAGAAAGGAATCACTAAATCTTCAGGTGTGACAGCAGTGTCAGTTTTCACTGGGTTACAAAATCACCCAGGCAAGCCTCCTCCTTCAGTAGCGCAGCATCACCTCTCACCTTCCTTTCACCAGGCTTTGCAGTTACTCTGTGAACAATATTCACCTTATCTCTTACTGGAAGTTGGTCTGAGAACAGTGCCCCGACCTACACCCTCATCTGAAAGGTACCACAAGTGGTTTCTAGGGCCTTCCTGGCAGCAACGCTGATCTCGGAGTAAACTGAATCATATTTTCCTAGATTAATCCAAAGTGACAGATCTTGTCATGGAGCTTCAGCAGCAAGTGAAGCCTTTGTCCATGCTTTTGTGTAAAGAAGGGCATCAAAGCTGCACAAATCGATTAATCTGAGTTTCTTTCTTCTTCGTTAGATTGAATATACCACGTTGATCACGGAAAGGTAGATTTTGATGGCATACAGTAACTTGGCATCCAACTTCCATGGTGAATTGGCCCAGGGCTCTCCAGTAAATTATTGAAGGTTAACTTCCAAGACAACAATTTTCAGCTGAATGAGTTCTTTGTAGTCATCTCTGATCCCTGAATCTGACTTTCTTGCAGTAAACTTCTTGAGAAAACTGAGTGCTGCTTCATGATAGGGCTCAGTGCTGGATCTGATATTCAGTCCTGCATCACACTTTCCCAAGCAGCTGTATAGGTCTGGAAAAAATTGGAATATGTGGTGAATTAGATGGACCGCAGCACAAGGTGAATACTTTGGCTAAAATCATCACATGGTAAAGGCAGGCCAAACACAGGAGCTCTCGACCTATCTTGTCTTCCGGCAGAACTCAAACTCCATTGAAGAGCTCAGTGTTGACAGATACCAAAGCTCAAGGTTTGAACCTTGTCCATGAGTTTCCACAACTCCAGAAGATTATGAATGGCCATGGATTCATTGTATCCTGTCCCACAGGCTAATTTGGGCACACCGAAGAGTTATAGTGTTAAATATGAGCGCTTAAATTTCATTGGCAAATGGTAAATTTGAAAATTCACTTCTGAAAAAATGTCTGCCAAAACACAGAAAGTAGACACCATGACCTTCAACAAGAACTTTACACTTTCTTCAAAATACCAGTAGGTAAGTAAGTAAGTAAGTATAACACAACATAAACTATTTGAAACTCATCTCCATAACAAATGTTAAGTTATTGACCAAGTTATACGACATCAAGATTTACCGCTAATGCTACTATGTGGTAATATTTCTATGTCATTGAGCACCATCTTCCAGCTGGAATAAGATGCTGAAATTTTATCTCAATAATACTATTGACAGGTCTAACAAACTGAGAGGGTGCCCTGGTTTCCAGCTTGAACTTGGTTTTTGTGAACCACCCTATACAGTGACACATATGGTATAGGCCTACTTGTATAAGGACTGTCACAAGATACATGACCGAAAATGTAGAGAGGTGGTTCGTATTGTTCTACGCATTGTAGAGTAGCGAGACATTACTGTTCCACGTAAACGACACGGTACTTTAGTGTCGTTCGGTTAGTTATTGGTGAGTGTTTGGTAAAAATCAAAGTCCGGATTCGGCTGAGTTACGGACGCCAAGGCTTCCAGAACAAGCCAAATCAGTGCGCTTCCGATTGACAGCCGCTTCATACATGGTCTGGCTGATATGGGCTTTGCTGATCTGACAGGGCTGGGGCCACCCTGTTGTTGATCGCGAGTCGGTCCGATCTCTCATAGTGGAAGGCATAGTTGTAAAAAACGGTAAAACAAAATAAAAAACGAAAAACGTCGTTTTATTCAAAAAAATTAAAAACGGAAAAAACGAGAAAAAACGGAAAAGAAAATAATTTGACTTTGTTACATCTTTTACTGCATTTTAAAATTACAAACATTGTTTACACAATTTAATTTTATCAGCATATGACATAACTTTACAAGTAAACACCAAGTAACATTAGTGTACAACAATTATTTTCTTTTTCATAAGTTTGGTTTAATAAGAAATTGAGAAATTAAAAATATTGAAATCTTCTAAAATTTAAATTGAATACATTAGTCCACATAAGTCCATGCTGACATAAACACTTAAAAACTAAACTTTGTAAATATAGAGTGTAAGCTACTTAATTAAAAATTGTACTTACAATTTTGGCTAATATAAGAACGTAATATGGAGTAATATCGGTCAGTTTATCAGCCAATTGGAGATTACTGTTTACAAAGACAACATTTCGCATTTTGGATAACTTAGAAATTCAAAATAACTTTTATAAATTTTATTTCCTGTACTGTGCTATTTATTTCTCATCTGATGACATTAAATAGTGACGTAAATTAGATGAATCCTTGAAAGCACTGAGACAACGTAAGGAATATCAGACAAAAATAAAATTAAACAAATAATAACAGACAGTAAATAAATAAATAAAGTTACATTCAGAAAATAAAAAACGGAAAAAAACGTGACGAGAAATAAAAAAAAACGACGTTTTTTGAAAAAAAATAAAAACGAAAAAACGTTTTTACAACTATGGTGGAAGGTTAGCAGGCTGCTCAAGGAAAGACTGATGGTGAGCAATAAAGGCTCAAAGGTCTGTGTTCATACGGGGAAAGTTCGATGCATACGGGGAGGGTGGACCCGGAGGAGCCTTTCGATGTAAAATAGAAGATGAATTGATGAAAAGGATTCTTGACAAAATAGAAGATTGAATGATGGAAAATAATTCTGAATTAAATAGAATTAAAATTTAACGGTGAATTATAAAACAAGTACCAATGATTTTCCTTAAATAGACGTGGGACTGATGAAAAATTATTCCTCCTGAAAAAGAAGCTGGATTGCTGAAAATAATTCTCGAGAAAGTTGAAGTTGGATTAACACTTTTGCCTATAATAAAACGCTAAATAACGTTTCCATATCAAGGACTAGGCCTACTTATAATTATCATCCATAGTAGGCCTACGAAGACTAACAGGAATGATCGCTTTATAGTTATTACTTTTCACGTCAGAGAAGTCGCCAGTGAATTCCGATTGCCAACAAATTCATGTGTGTAATCTGCAGGCAATGTTTTAATGTAATCTGTCATTTTGGAATTTTAACAATTTAAGTTCAAAATATTATTACAAACTGAAGTTTACTTTTCACCGATTTAAGCAGCGCGCATAACCGTAATAGTGACTACTATTACTGAAATGACGACTTCTGATTGATCGCAAGAATTCCTTAGATCAGTTTCCATGTGTACTTTCGTAATATGCCTCCGGAATAAGCCGTAACGTTCAGAATCTCATTCAGAAAATCCGGCTGATGGCACATGGGGTAGGGGCCTACTAAGGCAGAGTAAAGGCCCACTCTGCCGAAGGAAATCGCGTTTCAGACTGCTTCGGATAATGGAAAGATAAAATCTACAGCGGGTCAGAGCCCTAGGTGAGGAGTACGAAATCCGCAGGCGGAAGATTAACACAGACCAAGAAAGTGACCGATACGTGTACGTTCGGGTAGTCGAATCCCCGGGTATATCGATATAAGCTAGGGAATGCAAACCCGGGTTTATGGTACCCGGGTTACCCGGGTTACCCGGCTTTTTTCCAAACCCTAAACCCGGGTTTGAACGCGATTGAAACCCGGGTTCGACGGGTTTAAAAATCGTCACTTTCACCGTCGTTCACGCTGTGAAACTCACAAATGCAGAGTAATGGAAATATAACGATAACATTAGTTGATAACGGGTTACGTAATACTGCTTCTAACTACTTATTTATCGGCTCGTTTCATATCTTTATCGGTGAATTCGTATCAGTGTGGCTTCACATTCACACACCAGTGACTAATGCTGATTTTATTGACTTATCCGCGTCGTAGCATCGAACTCGTAAATAATAGCGGTAAACTGTTTTTATTTAAATTTAGTGACTTAAGACACAAATCCAAACAATATCTAATCAGCAAATGTTAAGAGTGGTGTTGGGAACATTTCGTTTGCGATTCTGTGGGCCAGACGTCTCAATGCCAGTTATGTAAATCGCAGCTGAAAATTGCCGTCGGAGCAACAAGAAGTAGGCCTACATGTATGCATGGGCTCCAGTCCAAGCATAAGATAAACCTACTCAAACACAACTTCACGTTGGTGACCCTTGTCGTTCTGACGAAGTCAAAGATGATAGACCTTCTACCCTATCTGGCTTGTCCAAGCACAATCGGAGGCAGCGATGGCTCTCATACAGGATCTACTTCAGTATGCAAGTTCTGGTTCTGCCAAATTGGGTTGCTGAGTAATGATGACTAATTATCTTCTGAAAAATATGGGCTGGCACTGGCCTTATCTTCTGAAAAATATGGGCTGGCACTGGCCGGGCTTGAAGCTGCGATGTAGATTATTTTAAGGTGCCATTTGACAATAATACTTCTAATGTTTCTTTCAGACAGGACGCTCTGGAACGGCGTTCTGTGAACTTTTTCAAGATGTTAAAAAATCATTTAATCCACTTAAATTTTTAATAAAAAATTATTTAGCTACTTTAATTTAATTCCAGCGTTTTCAGTGATTATTGATATTCTGGATGTTATAAAATAAGAGGCTCAGGCTTCGGAACCCTTGCAATTTCTTACATAATTGATCTGAATTGTTAAGTTTCAGAACCTTTTTTATGGAAAAAAACTGCTCATATGAAACCACTTCTATCACAATTTTCGCAAAGTTTTCTTTTCATGCAAATTCTTGACTGTTGGAGAACTTTGGATGTGTACCTGCATACGACGACGTTGTTCTTATCGCAAGAAATAGTGCAGTAATAATATTTATCATGTAAAATTTGTAAACCCGTCCAAAACCCGGGGGTAACCCGGGTTTTTGCGTCGTCAAACCCGAAACCCGGGTTTCAAAAAAAGGCCTCAGGTTTGCATTCCCTAATATAAGCTTGTCACAACACGCAGCTCTGAGAACTGACTGAAGTGCGATTCTGTCGATCAAATACAAATGAATCGTTTATTTGTAGCCATTATTGTTTATTGTTGTTTGGCTACAAATAAACGATTGATTGAAAACAATATTTTAAAATAAACTATAGGCTAAAGAATGTAGAGACAAAGAATAAAACAGAGAGAATATGATAGAATCTTTGTATAAGAGATTTTTTCCTTTATCGAAGCATGAAATGCATCTAGTTAGGCTATAAAGTTAAGTTTAGCAGAACATTTAATCTGACCTTGTAAAGGACTTAGTGTCAAGTCCTTTGCTGTTATTGGTGATTTACTGCTTTCATTTGTATTTGATCGACAGAATCCATTTCTGCGTCTGTCAACATACATCAATTATATCGTGTATAAAAGAAAATTCGTCCATATTTTGGCAGTAGCATAGCAATTTGTAACAGCATTTCTGGCATATATTAAGGCTTCCAGAAATATAATTGAACCTATTGATTTTATAATTAGTATTAGTATTATTTGCACTAACAATTAACCCTCGAAGCAATAGCACACACGACGCAGCTAGCTGTCGGTACTATATAAATTGTCATGGTTACATAGCAAAATAACATGACTGTAGTAACCTAATTTGATCTGATTTAATCTAAACTAATAACTTCTTACGTATGCTACCATAATGCATACGGTATATTTATCCGTATCCGTTAGACAAATCCAGCAGACAATTCTATCAATGTTATAAACCATTTTCACAATTTGCTGGTCAATCTTAAGGGCACCCCGTCATAAGCGCGCAAGACATTTGCGCGCCGACAAATGCGCGCCGACAATTGCGCGTACCGTCAATTGCGCGTAGGACAATTGCGCGCCGACAATTGCGCGCATAAACATAAACATGTCCATAGGGAAGATACGGGCCCGATAATCAAACAAACGATTTCTTCTATATTTTACTTGCTTGATTATGAACTAATTAGTCATTTAACTGTGAATTTATGACGTACCAAACAAATGTGAATGTCGCCTTGAACAAATGGCGCTGGAGTGAAAGTATGTTTATAAACTTATTCTCCGGTTTTTTGTCTAAACAGCCACGGGGAACGTTTCATCATTATGTTTGTAGGAAAAACTGAATTTATCACTGTTTATTCGCCTTTAGGAATGAGCAAGTTTAAAATATCGTGTTCGCAGATTTTGCCGTCTCTCAAATCGAGAGATTGTGAGCGAACTTTTCAGCACTTTGTAACATTTGTTTGCTGTCCGGTCCTAGGCAAAGCGTCGCCGAAAGGTTTAGGCGGCAGCAATTCGTACGTACTTTGAAGTTTTCTACACTCTCTCACATTTGTCCGAAAGGTTAAGGCGGCGTTAATCGTAGGTCTACTTTGAACTTTTCAGCACTTTGTAACATATGCCGGTCCTAGGCAAAAAAAGCGTCGCCGAGAGGTTCAGGCGGCCTGAATTACATTCCTTAGTAAACACTATTTTAAAAACCGTGTTGAGCGCTTTTGAGCGCATTTGACGGTTCGCGTAATTGACGGGGTTTTCTGCGCGCAATTGTCGGCGCGCAATTGTCGGCGCGCATTTGTCGGCGCGCATTTGTCGGCGCGCATTTGTCGGCGCGAAATTGTCGTGCGCGCTAATGACGGGCTACCATCTTAAGCAATGAAGAGATAGACGATAGCTTTGTAAATCTATCTTTAAGATCTTCCTTATTTATTCGTGTACAACCATAACCATCATTTTATTGTACCAGCCAATATGAAGATCATTACGTGATATGTGTCTATTTACCTGTAAAAGAGGAGAAACGAGAATGCAATTGTCATAATTACAGCCCATGCAAATAAAGAACCAACTACTGCGATGACTCCAGTTGAATTTGCTGCGCTATGGTCTTCACCTGCTAAACAACGGCATGAAATACCCATTTTATTTTACTACCGATCATTTAAATCTAACACTGAAGACATCTTTATCGTGTCATAAAATTTGGATAAAATTCATTTTTGTCAAATTGAAGCGAACATGATGCAGATAAAGACAAAGGAAAACTGCTAACGATATACGATGATATTGACTTACCTTGTGGTGAGCATTTTCCACATGAACAGATACAATATTAGTAACCTGCGTATGTATTCGTGTATGCATACATGTATGCATGTATGTATTTAGAATAAATGCTATTTAGAGCAACTTAAATTTCAAATACTCAACTTCACAGAGAGCAAATTAGCCCTTTTTTCCTAGAATGAGCTGCTTGCTTTTATAATTCACTATTAGTTGTTTTAAAGACTATAAGGACAAAAATTTGGTCACTATAGTCTTTTAATTGCGGGTGAAAATTATTAATCGCAATAATTACAATTAACTACTTAATTGATTACAGTTAAATTATAGTTATATTTAATTTTCTATTTAATCATTGCTTGTTGCAAACTTAGTGCCTTCGCCAATAGGCTTATCGTTATATTGCAACATAGAAACCGAATGGAAGACGTGAAAAGTGCAAACAAGTGAAAAATATTCGCTGACTGCCTTTCATAGCAACATCATAAAAAAACTGGAAATATATATGCAGTGCCGGCCCTAGTATATTGCGGGCCCTGTGCAGAGTGAACTTTACGAGCCCATGACACAAGTCAAATTGTTTCTCATTGCTAATCATTATGTAGGCCTATATGTATGTATGAGCACTTGTTATAGCGCCCTTCAAGATTTCTACTCAGAGGCGCTCCCGACTACAGCGCGGACACTGAATTGGAGTTTCATGCCGAAGCGCATGAGCAATTGCGAGTGAGGGACTTGCCCAAGGTCCCTACGCGGCGGCTTGAGGTGGATTCGAACCTGCAACCCTCGGGCTGCAAGGCACCGAACCTACCCCTACACCACCGCGCATATATGGGTGCTAAATGATAAACCCTAAAAATAAAATCCTCGAAAATCTAAAAGAAATAAAATAATTAACAAAGGTACCATACACAGTGGCGTACAACAGTGGTTTTAAAACTTTTTGGACCATGCAGAGGCCCTTACTTTTTCTACGCACTGCACGCGGACACAAGAATTCAAGATGTAAAATTTCTCACTTAAAATTTAATCAAAATATAGTCTATTTCATTTTGCAGAAATGGTAATCATTTCTCCACCCAATGTTATCTTTTGCGACAACATATAATATTATGTCAAAAAATAAAAGTCAAATGGTACCATTTGACTTTTATTTTTTGACAAAAGAGAAGATTTAATTGAAACCATAACATTATTATAATTCAACTTGGTACCATTTGACTTTTATTTTTTGACAAAAGAGAAGATTTAATTGAAACCATAATGGGCGTATTATTATTAGGGTGTCTTGTTCATGTTAAATTTTTTGACATTTTCGGGCCCCCTAATTTGCGGGCCCTGTGCAATTGCACGGTTCGCACAATGGTAAGGCCGGTACTGATATATGACTAGCCTCTACTAGCATAGTTACTGTAGTAACTAATATCAACATATAAGAATTCCGAGTTCATCACAACTTTGGGCGAATTTGTTTAAGAATATATGAAAAGTCTTCTTGTACGCAAAAATAATGATATTTTATTTACCTGTGCAGTTGCGGCCGTTAGAACTTCTGAAGCCTTGTTTGCAACTGCATCTGTAGCTACCAGGTGTATTGTGGCAGTCTGTCGTTAAATTATCGCATACGCTTCGCTGACATTCATCTATGTCTGAATCAAAATGAATAATTCAATTAAACTCAGTATTAGTTCCCCAAAGCAATATAAGAATGTAATCTTTGCCTGCGTAGATAGACATTCGTTTTGATGGAATTATTGAGCGACAGCAGACATTGTTAAACATGTTTCGTAATCAGGGAGTGCAAACATGTTTTAGACAGACTTACACTTCATCAAAAACAGTTGCAAAAGATCTGATTCTTTGGATTATGTTGAGCTACTTTGCTTAACCGAAGGAAAACCATGGGAAATCGAAATCTTGAGGTTTGCTTCACTAATACATGTCTGTTGGCATGTAAAGTCCTATCGGTGTTATGCAATGAATAGGGCGTTGCTCAGGTATAGCCAACTTCTGAATCGTTACACAACGATTTTCTTTCATCCAAAGTTGTGTATTTACCTATGCATGCTGTGGAATTGTGTGCTTCAAATCCGCTTCTGCAGGAACAGTTGTAGCTTCCAAGCGTATTATTGTGGGGCGGCCTGGTGCAAAATATGGAGGAATTGCTCACTTAATGAAAGAAGCATGAAACTTGGTACATGGTAGCAACATACCATGAGGAACAATTTTAGCTATAGGGCCATCCAAGATTTGCTCTCTGGCCTCAATGGCAGCCATTTTTCAAAATGGCCGACCAAAGTTTAGATTTTCCAATATCTCAGCTTCTAGTCCACTTGGAATTGTAATCTTGGTGTCTAAACATACATATTTAGGGGCAAGGATTCCAACAGTGCTAATTGCAAACACTTATTTATACGAAATTGGCAGCCATTTCCCGAAATGGCCGACCAAAGTAGATTTTTTCAATATCTCAGCTTCTAGTCCACTTGGAATCGTGATCTTGGTGTCTAAACATACATTTTTAGGGGCAAGAATTCCAATGAAAACTAATTACAAACACATCAACACGAGATTTGCAGCCAGGGATGTCCTTTGGGGGAGGAGGTGGGTATTTCAGTGGGGCAGTTCCTGTGCGAAATATGAAACAATTGCTCATTTACTGATTTTTGTATTTGTATTTGAACACTTGTTATAGCGCCCCTACCAGATTTCCCATTCAGAGGCGCTCCCGACTACTGCGCGAACGCTGAATCGGAGTTTCACGCCGAAGCGCATGAGCAATTGCGAGTGAAGGACTTGCCCAGGGTCCCTACGCGGCGACTTTGAGGTGGATTCGAACCCGCAACCCTCCAGCTGCAAGGCACCGAACATACCCCTAAACCACCGCGCCCCAGTCGTATTGTGATGTGTTGTATTGTGTGTTGTATTGTACTCCACGTTTATAATGCGACCGAGCCACCCGCAGTAAAGATCCGAGAAATTAATCTCTGATAAACCGACCCGACCGGGAAGCGAACCCGGGGCGCCGGCGTGACGAGCGGGCTACCAACCCACTCGGCCACTCAGGATCCTTAAGTTGCTGTCAGTTTTACGAACTATATCACCCTCTTCCGTTTACCATGTTCGGGACTGGCATTGCCAGGGAATGAGCAGTTGTGGAGATTGACACGTTTGAAAAAGGTGAGGAGTTTTGAATTTTACTTACAAGCATGACATTTGGTAAGTAGTAAGAACATGTACTAAGGGAGAAGTTTAGCCATGAGGCCATCGCAAAGGCCATCACAGTTTTGCTTTTGACATCAATGGCAGCCAGTTTTCAAAATGGCCGATCGAAAAAGAGATTTTTTAATATCTCGGCTTCTAATTCACTTAGAATCGTGATCTTGGTGTTTAAACATACATATTTAGGGGCAAGGAATCCAATGGAACCAATTGCAAACACTTATCCCCAGTTTGAAAAATCAACCGTGATAGGCTCACGACGTGTCAATTATAAGTATAGTTTTTCCAAGCTACGCTAATTTATTTCATCATACTATTTATGAAATTTCGTGTTTTGTTCATGTGGAAATAAAACAAGTCTGGTATAGCAATTTAGGATGTCATTAATGTTCTCGTAAATATATATTGACCAATTTTACAGCTATTCCACATTTCGGGACCAGTGTCCAGACAAAGTACTGCCCACAACATTATCCACGGCATTCACAGTCAAATAGGCTTCTACACAGACACAGACTAGTACAATGTAGAGCAGCTTTCACACATTTACCCTCACACCTGAGAAATTCACGACAGACATGAGACGCTTCGGGAAGTGTTGTGCACTTCACTCCCCAACCTCCTTCGATCGTATGCAGCCACCTCCAACAATTGAGAACAGCTATGAACATCTGTGTCCAGACAAGACCTGCCATGTAGGCAGCTCTCTCTCTCTCTCTCTTTGTGTTCCACAAGAGCAGCTTGAGTTGGTGGAAGGCCATCCATTGGTCTGCCTTTCTGTGAGAAGAGCTGCTTCCGTGCCTCACTCACCTTCTCCTCACTGCTCGCACGGTCGTACAGAAGTACCAGATAGAACTCCAGTACATCGAGCTGATCATCAACAGAGCTGGGAGTTGATGCTAAGGTGCAAAATGCTGGGGTAACATTGTTGAATGTCCCCAATGTCACAAACAGTCCTTTTTCAGCGGCCAGCAAAGGATGAAACTGTGTTACATCCGCTAAATGCGTGTAGGAAGTGCAAGGCTATACGCACTTCTCTGGGCCGAGAGCACGTGCCATCTCATGGGTTGGTAAGTATCTGAAGCTTAAATTGCCGGAGGTAAACCAACCCACACTTCGTCAATGCTGAGCTGCTGCTATGGCTAACATCAACATGTTAGAGTCAACATTGCGGATCATTACTTTACGAATAGCCACGTTTAGCAGCATCTGATACATGCAGGAAAATCCTTGTATCAGCTTCCTCCTGAGTACAAGGTGCAAGTCCAGTTGTGTCCCTTGGCTGAGTACGGAGCAAGTCCCTGTGGTGTATGGCGATGACTTGTCTTTCTGTTTCTATTTCAAGTTTCGCTATTTGCAGGCTAAAAAACAACTCTGACTTGTATTTGTCGTTCATCATGTGCAAAGAATTCATCAAGGTCTCCTTAACGCGCCTGAACCTGGAGAAAAGTGAACAGTCACTCTTCACACATGACAACAGTACTGTTGCTTTGCTGGTGACTTGTACCATTCAGTTGGACGACCGAAGAGAGGGAAGTTGTTTTGTTTGATTGGGTCATTGATAGGCCGTGATTGGGTAACAAGACGTTCGTTGACAAATGTTTCATACTGCTTTAGCCCAGTTTTCTCGAGGTCGCATTGTGTTGATCACTTCTGGATCAGCCAGATATCTGGTATCCAGGACAAGTTGCTGTCTTCAATGAATGGGTTTTCCATCTCCTCGATCACATTGCTGAGAGGCTAAGCCGGTTGAAAAATGGTATCTGAGTGCTTTTGTCTGCTCATGATGTCGAAGATCAGATTCAGTTTCTGGTTTCTGTATCGATTCCTGAAACTCTGGGTTCTGTGTGAGGTGTACAGCACCTCCATCATCTTTCAAGCAGGCGTTGGTCTGCTCGTGGGCTTGACCTATGACGATATTGGACTTCTTTCTGATGAAGTTGCAACGCAGAAATTCCTTGCACGTAGCAGGATGCTTCTCTGCTAGAATGATCATGTTACGGCGTGAATTGGTATCCATCTAGCGTAATGCGTGTGGTCAAGTGAAAAGAACCAGGGCACTAGCTGTGACAACGAATCTATGTGAAGCTCGAAATCACCCTGTCTCAGTGATCGCACAAAAATCATCACCTGAAGACTTCTACTTAGCCTAATGCCACTGAGAAATTCTCAACTCTACAACATCTTTACAACCACCACCAGCAATTATAGCTGACGCGTCGTGAGCCTATCACAGTTGATTTTTGAAACTAGGAGATCCCACCTCCCCCCAAATGAAGTCCATGACTGCAAATCTCGTGTAGATAAGTGTTTGCAAATAGTTCTATTGGAATTCTTGCTCCTAAAAATGTATGTTTAGACATCATGATTCAAATTCCAAGTGAACTAGATGCTGAGGCATTGAAAAAATTCTTCTGGTCGGCCATTTTGGAAAATGGCTGCCACTTTCGTAGAGATAAGTGTTTGCAATTAGTCCTGTTAGAATCCTTGCCCCTAAATATGTATGTTTAGACACCAAGATCACGATTCCAAGTGGACTAGAAGCTGAGCTATTGAAAAATCTACTTTGGTCGGCCATTTTGGGAAATTGCTGCCAATTTCTTAGAAATAAGTGTTTGCAATTTGCCCTGTTGGAATACTTGCCCCCCAAAATATGTATGTTTAGACACCAAGATTACAATTCCAAGTGAACTAGAAGCTGAGATATTGGAAAATCTCAACTTTGGTCGGCCATTTTGAAAAATGGCTGCCATTGAGGCCAGAGAGAAAATCTTGGATGGCCCTATAGCTAAAATTGTTCCTCATGGTATGTTGCTACCATGTACCAAATTTCATGCTTCTTTCATTAAGTGAGCAATTTTTCACCAACCCGGCCGCTCTACTATTAGTGCAAATCATCGATACAGGATCACACGCATTAAGGCTGCATTCGTCAGTGTCTGATAATAAAATGTAGCATTACGCCCAAATTTCAGTAAGGTTAAAAAGTAAGTAAGTGTGTTCTTTATTAAACGCTGGCAAACGCACGGCGCTGTACATACAAAGATATACAAAGTTATCAAATAGTAGCGAAAAAGTTAGTAAATAGTAAACTAAAAAAACACTATATGGCTTAGCTGTACAACATCCTAGCCAGGAAACCACGCCTGGTGAGGGAATCAAATCTAGAAAGAACACGGTTATGTGAGCGTGGGCGCAAATCATGACCAGTATATGGGACAGGGGGTAGTAGGTAATGAAGAATATGACCGGGATTATTTAAGATATTTCTAAAAAGGTCATGGTCGGCTTTTTACAGAGTTCCTCAAAAGTGGGGAAAGATTTTGGTAGGAAGCCAAAGCGTACCAGCTTGCGGACCACAGCACTTAGAGAGTCACGTTCCTGTTTGCTGGCAAAGCCCCACCACACTTGGGAACAATAAAGCATTCGGTTGACAGTGGTGGACCGGACCACATCATATAACCTGACTCCCAAGAGCCCATGCTAGATTAAAATACGATGGGCATGGAGAGATTGCTTGGCCCGTACACAAATCTTTTGGATATGGGAGGAAAACCGAGCTTTGCGGAAATCTCGATACCCAATATATTCAGGGATGTGACCCTTTTATGCCACGTATATTCGTATAATTGGAGGACCTTGTTCAAGATTCACATTTGGTCTGGTCAAGATAATTTCGTTAGATTTAGAATGGTTTAGGTGGAGATTACATTTGCGAGCCCAGGCACTAATGTGATCTAATTCTGCATCCGTGGTGGAAATATTTGAAGCCAAGATCAAAAGATAGCAATCATCAGCATATTTGAAGATATAATTGAAGCTGTGGAGAGGTTTAAGACCAGAGATGGCTACTAAGAAGTTTGCTGGGCCCATGCGAGAACCTTGTATTATACTAGCATTGATGTGAGCCAAGGAAGAGATCATGCCGCGGAACTTGGTACAATGACTACGATTGCTCAAGAGGGAGAGAATCCAGTTGAAGATATTAACAGGTATAGGTAGAGAGGCCAGTTGATCGGCCAAGTAAGAGTGCCTGACTGTATCAAAGGCCTTGGAGAAATCTAGAGAAATAAGGCGGACATAAGGTTCAGATTTAAGCGAGTTAAGAATACAGTCAGTGATGGCTATGAGTGCAGCAGAGGTAGAACCAGAAGGCCTGAAGGCGAATTGGTCAGCAAAGGGACGGTTCTCAACATGATTAGTGAGGATAGGATAGATGTACAGGCGCACTATAAGTTTTTCTAACAATCTACACAATACTGGTGTGATAGAAATAGGCCGGAAATCAGCCTCAGAGGTTGGGTTAGGGATCTTAGGAATAGGGGTAATGGAGCTAGACCTCCATTGGTCAGGAACACAGGAATTATGTGTCGAGAGGTTGAATAGGTATGTTATAGGTTCAGCCAGGAGGTGAGCCATGTTGGAAAGAAGCCAGGCAGGGATCTGGTCAGGACCAGTGGAGCTTCCACAGAGAGAGAATAAGGCGGTGTAGGTGCCAAGAATCCCAAATTTTGGCGGGCAAGAAACAGACTCCCCGATCGCACAACGCATCGTTGGCTGATGGTACTGATCATCGGTCGAGATATCTCGATAATGTTGATTGAGGGTTTCATGCGATGTTTTTATATATATATATAATATATATATTAATACAGACATCATATATATATATATATATATATATATATATGTCTATATCTCTCTCTTCAACCATCCTCGATACGAGGGTTGGTCGCATTGTAGACGATTCTTCTCCATCCTCTCCTGTCCTCGGTTTCTCGCAGCAACCTTTCCGTTGATAATCCCAACCATTCGCCCACATTGTCCATCCACCTCTTCCTTGGTTTCCCTCTTGCTCTTGCTCCCGGTACCGTTCCTTGCATAATTTCTTTCTCTAGACATTCACCTTGTTTCCTCATTATATGCCCAAAGTAAGACATCTTTCTTCTTTTGATTGTTTCCAGTAAATTCCTTTTTCCACTCCCGCCGTCTCTAACACCCATTCATTTGTTTTTCTCTATCCATGATATACCAAGTATTTTTCGTATGCATTTCATTTCAAATGCTTTTATTCTCTCCTCATCCCTCTTTTTGATTGTCCAGCTCTCGCAGCCATACATCATCAGTGGCCATATAAGTGTCCTCATTAATTTAATCTTTATGTTAATTTTTATGTTATGGCTTTTCCACAGTTTCATCAGATCTACTCCTATTCCAAGTCCTCTTGCAGTTTTTATTCTTATCTCCCAGCTGCAATCCACGTCTTCTGTTATGAGTGATCCTAAGTACACGAAGGTTTCCACTTGTTCTATCATACTGTCTTGTACTTTTATGTTGCATTGATTCCCATTTAGTGCCACCACTTTGTTTTACCTATGTTGATCTCTAAGCCCTTTTTCGCCCTTCCCTGTCCAATCGAGTCACCAAATCCTGTAATTCCATTTCTGTGCTTGCCATTAACACTATGTCATCTGCATATCGTAGATTTGTTATCCTTCTTCCTCCAACTTGAATGCCTCCTTTGTATCCTCTCAATGCCTCTCTCATGACCATCTCTGAAAGTATGTTGAACAATGTTGGCGAGATCACACATCCCTGTCTGACTCCCCTTTTAATTCTAAACTCGCTTGACAGTATCCCGGCAATTTTTACATTTGCCGTCTGTTTTCTATACAGCTCTGTTATCAGGTTGATAATGTGTGCTGGGTACCCCATTTCAACCATCGACAGCCATAGTTGCTCATGTGATACACAATCAAAAGCCTTTTTGAAATCGACAAAGCACATGTAATACGGTAGATGATGCTCTCTCATCTTTTTCATTATGATTCTAAGATTCGTCACTTGATCCCTTGTTCCTTTGCCACGCCTAAACCCTGCCTGTACATCTGATAATGCTGATTCCGTACGTCCTCTTATCCTTTCCAAAATGATCTTCAGCATAATTTTACCCGCATGTGAGACCAATGATATGGTCCTATAATTCTTACATTGTTTCTTATCCCCATTTTTTGGAATGGGTATGAATATAGACTTCGTCCAATCCTCTGGCCATTCCCCCGTTTCCCATATATAAGTGCCTTATATTAAATATAGTCTATTTCATTTGCAGAAATGGTAATCATTTCTCCACCCAATGTTATCTTTTGCGACAACATATAATATTATGTCAAAAAATAAAAGTCAAATGGTTTCAACTTGGTACCATTTGACTTTTATTTTTTGACAAAAGAGAAGATTTAATTGAAACCATAACATTATTATAATTCAACTTGGTACCATTTGACTTTTATTTTTTGACAAAAGAGAAGATTTAATTGAAACCATAATGGGCGTATTATTATTAGGGTGTCTTGTTCATGTTAAATTTTTTGACATTTTCGGGCCCCCTAATTTGCGGGCCCTGTGCAATTGCACGGTTCGCACAATGGTAAGGCCGGTACTGATATATGACTAGCCTCTACTAGCATAGTTACTGTAGTAACTAATATCAACATATAAGAATTCCGAGTTCATCACAACTTTGGGCGAATTTGTTTAAGAATATATGAAAAGTCTTCTTGTACGCAAAAATAATGATATTTTATTTACCTGTGCAGTTGCGGCCGTTAGAACTTCTGAAGCCTTGTTTGCAACTGCATCTGTAGCTACCAGGTGTATTGTGGCAGTCTGGCCATTCCCCCGTTTCCCATATATAAGTGCCTTATATTATGAAATAGGTGGCTGAGTTAGCAACAGGTGATTTGTTAGCTTATGCTAAGGACGCGACATTCACAACTTTTCAGCTGCATCAGCAATTTATTGTTGTATAAACAATTCGCCAACCATATATATTTATTCCCATTCTCAGAAAACATACAATTTCAATCGATAATTATTTTTCAAACAGGTGATGTTTGTCAGGTATGGAAGGCCAAATACATGAACATTTATTGTAAGGCTTACAACTGGCACTATGTAGCATATTATAAGCGACCTCTATCGTGATTTTCAATTTAACGATTGTTTGTTGCGCACTTAGCGCCTTGAAATCGACTACATACAAAAGCAACAGCTACACCGAAAGAACCATGTGAAAAAGTCAAAACATGTGAAAATTTGGTTTCATTTGGTGTTCTGTATTTACCTATGCATGTTGTGGCGTTGTGTGTTTGAAATCCGTTTCTGCAGGAACAGCTGTAGCTTCCAATTGTATTATTGCATAGAATCGACACAGGGTCACACATGTTCATATTGCATTCGTCAGTGTCTGATAATAAAAGAAGCAATTACACAACAGGTTTCTTTCAGATAGGGTAATGTCATTGAAAGCTTAGGCTATTACTCTAGCCTCGTCTTGAACGGTGGGTAGGGCTATGTATATAACCCTATAGGGTGAGACAACACTGAGACATGTACTAAGGAATCAGACATTCCTTAAGATTTTGATGAATATATTAATATAAATAGTAACAGGTAATCTGTGATTTTTGGCCGTGCTTGAGTCAGGAGCACCTCTGAGTAGTTCCCTTGAAGAGGTGCTATATAAATCTCTTGAATTAATGAATTAATGAATGATCTGTTGACTCATGACAACACCTACATGAACTACAAAATTGCGACATTCAAACTTCTCTGCATTAGTAATTGCTGTATTCACATAAACCGCCAATCGTTTCGGAATACAGGCGATTTCAATCAATAGTTATTTTTCAATCGGTTGTGCTTGTCAGATACAGAAAGCAAATACATTAACATTGACTGTAGGGTCTACTAATTTATCAGTCAGTTCACTGAACACACAGCGACTAATATTAAATTATATTTACATGTGCAGCTAGGGTAATTAAAATTCCAGAATCCTTCTTTGCAGCTGCAATTGCAGCAAGCAGGTTCATTGTGGCAGTGACAAACATTTTCATGGAATTAATAAATCGAAAGCAGACATTCTAAAAGGTGTTAAGGAATAGGGAATGTAATTTAAAAGCACTGTTGATCAAACAGCTGATGCCAAAAACTCAATTGTCAATGATCGTTATACTAAATTTGAACATTTGCAAAAGATCTTATCATTTGGAAAAAATTAGCTTCCGTAGTCAAGCTACTGAAAATCAGTGGAACTCGAATTATTTTTGTTGGCTTCACTGGTACCTGAAGTTGCCTGTTTTCGTGTAAGGTCCAATCAGTATTATGCATTGCTCCCGTATAACACAACTTCTGCATCATTACACAGGGACTTTCTTTCAATCAAAATTGTGTAGGACTATTTACCTGTGCATGCTGTGGCATTGTGTACATGAAATCCGCTTTTGCAGGAACAGCTGTAGCTTCCAATCGTATTAGTGCATGTCATTGCGTCAGGATCACACACCTTCATACTGCATTCATCAGTGTCTGAAAATACCAAAAACAACCTCACCAAATTTTAGTTAGGGTAAAGTTATATAATGTCATATATACAAATATGCTGATCTTATAGTGTCAAATAGATGGCTGCGTTATCAACAAGTGATTTGTTATCTGATGAAACATCTAATAGTTAAGAACTAACAGAGCGCCACATTGGTAACTTTTTCCCGTCACAGAAACAAACCGCCCACCATATAATTATATCTGTTGAATTGCTGGAACATGGGCGCCCGCACATAGGGGCAAGAGAGGGCACTTGCCCCCTCGGAAAATTGATACCTATTTTTTAACTACTAATTTTTGGTCCTTAACAATTTTTTTCACACTGAAGAACTAATTTGAAACAATATCCAAACATAATGTGTTTGGATATTGTTTTAAATTTTGCATTTTAAAAATCTATGAAATATACCCACATTCTTAATTTCCTGTTTTGCATTTTCAAGCTCTTGTTAAAAAATTAACAGTGGCCATTGTATTTTGCCCCTCCTGGAAAATTATCTGCGGGCGCCCATGTGCGGGAAAACAGGCAATACCAATCGAGAGTTATTTTTATATGTAAACTTGTCAGATATACTGTAGAAGGATAATACTTGAACATCTATCGTTAGGCTTAGAAATGGTGCTAAATATGCCTGTATGCCCCAAATATGTGTAAGACTTATACATACACCGCAGTAGAAGATGCAATACATGAACACCTTTAATTAGGGTCGCAAAAGGTGCTATTTATACATTTTTTTTATGTTGCACGCTTTGCCTGTGACTTATTGCACTGAAAGCAGGGAAGTTCAGAAATGCGGGCCCTGTTTGTACTTAATATTTAAATGATGTAATGAGCTAGCAGATCATCTGTTGCTAACTTGACCATCGAATTTGGGACATGAAACGAGTGATCGAAGCAGCTTTGGACGAAGAACAGATGTATTTTCGTCTTTGCCCCTTATCCAACTAATCCATCATCCTCTGAGCCACGCTGTATCTTGTTAATTACAGTGCGACGATAAGACGATGCGAAACGTTCCAATTAATTTATCTTAAGATTACAATTTTGCAAATTTGATATTCCTTCGCCTTCGGGCCTATTGATAAGTAAAAGCAAATTAAGATTAAACAAAATAGTGTCAAGAATTTTAGCAACTTTTTTACATGAAAACTGTGGTCCGTTTTTGTTCCCAATTTAGTAGCATAACTGACATTAATG
Source organism: Aporrectodea caliginosa (assembly GCA_020284085.1). Lineage (NCBI taxonomy): Eukaryota > Metazoa > Annelida > Clitellata > Crassiclitellata > Lumbricidae > Aporrectodea > Aporrectodea caliginosa. The sequence goes on from JACEVL010000721.1 coordinate 24,864, forward strand.
TGTTTTCTAGACACATTCGTGAACCTGAATATTAAAATAATTGAAGTTGGGACATAACACTCTCCATCTTAATCGCTAATAGTTATATTGACTCACCTGTACAACTTCCCAAAATATTGTTTCTTTGAAATCCATTTGGACATCGACACACAGAGACGGTTGAATATTTCAAGTTGATGGCGTAGCATGTCTCGTTCTTGTAACAGTCACCGTTGTTCATGGTGCAATCTGTAATGCACGAGATCACAGAAAATCACCATTTATGATCAATACTCAATCGAAAAGTTTGACCGATAAAACAAAATGCTTCAACAGTAATAATTGTGATGTCTCGGATGTTAGGATCCGAAAAAATTGTCAATTTTTTCAGGTGACTTTTGAATCTCAGTGTACTAGAAATCATCTCTTGCATGCATTAACGTTGCAACTGATAGAGGACAACGCTGAAGGGAGTTGCTAATCATAATCTCCCCAATATAGCTTCCTTTGTTCAGTGTTATTATTATCATAATACTAAACGTCAACACACCGCGTATGTTGCAACTGGTTCCAGTCCATCCTTCTTTGCATCGAGATGACGGACAAGAACCATTTCGGTAGATGCATCTTTCGTCATTGTAGCAGTGACATCTTCCAGCACACGACTTTCCGTAGTTGCCAACCGGACAAACTGAAACAGGCGCGTTTTAACACATACTTTTAACCCGCTAAACCAGTCCGATAACGTCAGTGTCTGCGGGCTAAAGCGGTTAATTAATGAAACATAAAGACGTGTAAAGTAATTGAAGTTAACTTAAACTTCGGCCATAGCATGTATAATCGATCATCTACCCATGGCAATGAGTGACAGTGATCGTGAGGGGCAAGTAAATTTGTTCGACTTGTGTAATTTGTTGTCATCTATGGAAACCACGGAAAGTCTTCCTACGTTTACGGTTGTGAAATTTGGATGAGTCTTTGCTTATTTACTGTTTAACGACCACTGTGTGGTAACAAAGACCATTAGCGTCGCCCTCCTTCTTTATCCAGGCTTGGGACTGGCACTGACAGAGTACGATCATTGGCGGAGTTTTGACGAGTCTTCGTTTGTCCACTTCTATATAATTATATATATGAAAGAATTGTTCTAACTCTTCTAGCATCAGTTGTCTGCGGATGAACTTGACGTTTTTAAAAATCTCTTGCATTATGTAGGCTGTATGATAACGCCTTCGAAATGTTTCTAGAAGTCCTATAATAATGTTTCAGGTAAATTCTCACAGGAACAATGAATCAAGCAAACAACCGCAGAGACACAAAATACAAAAGATACAGAGACAAGAGAAACAGAAGATGCAGAAACACAGAGACACAGAGACAGAAAGACGCAGAGCCACAGAGACCCAGAGACACAGACGCAGAGATATAGAAGACAGAGAGGTCTAATGAAAAGGCTGCTGGTGTTTGCTTCGGCGATGACATAAATTTTAGCAAAGACCCAAAAAGTTATCTCATCAACATTTTTCTGCAGTTTAATCTGGAAGTAATAGCTACCAATGATGTTGAAAAAGATAACAATATTCGTAAAAAATTAATGTAGGCCTAACTCTGATAATGAATAACTAACCAGAATACACGCTATTGGCATTTGAGCCACCGCATGTCGCATTGCGGTCTCCAGAACACGACATATTGCAAGCTGTCGACGATCCATATCTGTCATAACTGTCTCCGCAGAAACATTCCCAAGACCACTGAAACAATACATAAATTACCCGTAACTGAATATGGATTTCCTTTGCGATCAACGCCCATGCATGGTTATACTGTGCGTTTTAGAAATGGATTTTATTTGATTAATCTGACAGAGGGGAAGGCCCGCATAAATCGCATTACCATAATCCATCATAATGCACATGAATGCGTGTATCAGGGAGAAAGCAGGTTTGGTAAACAGCAAAGTTTTCCTCTGAAATTTACCTTTTCACCTTAAAATAATCGTATTACTTTAGTAACCTTGTTTCTTACCACAATCATGTAGCCCTTATCAAGTCGAGAAATACAAGAAAGATTATAGGCCGATATCTGGCCATTTATCTCTAATTTTTGCTAGATTTATTTTTCCTGACCTTGAAATGACCTTGAATTACCCAGAATTTGAAGTCAATATTTTCTCAGATATGACTCTCTTCGAGACAAACAGAAAAAAGTTCATCCAAATCGGACGCTTCATTAATTCTTTGTGATAAAAGGTGTAAACTGAGAATACACACAAGTTCCATGACCAGAGCATGGCAGCCTACATACAGTAATGGTAATTTATGACGTCTATGGATAGAACCTATGGCATCCCTGATTGTTGACTGCTGCATTACAATAAAAAAAGCTACAGAATCGGCGTATACCTCAGATTAGATTAAATTAATGTAATTGTTCTTTAGACATTATGGATTCACCGCTTTCATGGTCTTTATGAAATAGTCTTCCCCTTTTTCCGGGTGCAGACTCTAAATATTCTGGGTGTTGAGCTAACAGAGAAATTGTGAGTTCTCCAGCCATATTAAACATCTGACCATTAAAGAAATGCAGTCCTTTTGCGCAATTTACGCAGGAATAAGAGTCGGATAGATTGAAAACTCTCCTGCAAACAAAAGTATCGTTCTTTGCATAAACTGTGACTTTGTTACCTGTAGTCCAGCGTAGGAGTAGTTCTTTTCAACACACGTCTTAGAGCATGATAGTATTGTGTTGCCCTTGTTGTCTTTGTCTTTTTCGCCGCAGTTAATGCATAATTCCAGTGCTCTGTTTGCACCATTATCGCTTGAGTTGTCTTTGTAGCATCCTATGTACTGGTGAGAAACTGTTGCTGTAGGAGAATCAGTTTCAGTAAAATCATTACAAAAATTACCTGGCAGTTTGTCTTATTTTTCATTCAGATTCTGAAATTTGCCTAAGAGCAATAAGTCTAACAGACTGATGCAAAATGATGTTTAGGCGGTTACTCCTAATCACAGATTAGAATAGACATACAAAATGAAAAACTTTGCAAATATTTAGAAAGTCTGTAGTTTTCTTGGCGTCCATCCAAAGCTGCTAGCCTAGATTGAATTTCGAATACTTGTTATTTAGGATTAATTGCATAGCGTTAACTTAAATGAAAAGGTAGGCTATATGTCGATTTTTTTCTTACAAAATTATTGAATAAATCAGCAGTTCTGTTGCCATCATTAAAACTTCCCAATTAAGGTGAATACTACGCATTCGCAATTTGCCAGTATGCCCAGTATATAGAATTTTGAACATTAGGTCTCACTTACTAATATTACAAGCGGGTCCACTCCAGTTTCCATAACATCCATCAGGACAGTTGCCAGTCATCTTCTGACATGGAATGTCTCGCTTGCAGTGGCATCCTTTGTCACACGCTGCACCGTAAGTTCCAATTGGACATACTAGGCAATAATTACAATCGCTTACATGAAGCCTTTATCTTACATTGAATTATCGTTCACTGATACGGTTGGAGGTGAATGCAGGCAGCGAAAGAACCTCTTAGCAAATGTATGTCATTAGTCATAAGCCCAGTCAACTATATTGGCTATAAAGCGTAAGCTGCTTTCCATACTCCCCTGTGTAAGAGAGCGCGCGGCGGTTCGCTTCCCGAAGGTGCATTATTTCAGATATTTAAATCTCGAGCTAGCACGGTCCGTACACGAAGACCTTAATGGCATGGACCCTATTCAAACGGGCAGCGGTGGCGGATGGTCTCATACGATCAATTCATTGGAAAATTATCAGGGTCAAGGCCATACGGTCGCTATATAAAATTGAGTACATTTACAGTTAACCATCCAGAACAGCAATTTTCAACGTGATCTAATTGTTATCCAATTAGTGCAGGCAACACATAACACACAGAAACACACATAATTATTATGTAGTTAATAGGCATCTACCTGTATATAGCGAATAAGCGATTTGTTGACCTATGAATCCACCGCAAGTTTCAGATTTATTTCCCGAACAAGGTAAGTAGCAACTTGTGTCTGGTAGGCCTAGTTGCGCACCGTAATCATGTCGACAGTGACAGACATTTCTATTCTAAATAATAAGCCCACAAACAGAAAATAGAAGATAATAACAGATATAGTTTTAAACAGAAAATATATATAACTTGACACAGAGATTCTGAACATTCATTGAATCCGTTGATTGCTTCCAAATGTGTGCGTGGGCTCGCCAATTGTGACTCTTCTAGCTTACTGTGCATTATTTTGCTAACTGATGTAATATTTTCGTTCGTAATGACACTTTGATATCATAATAGGCTAAAACAGAGAGCGCCCTACAGAAGGTCTCTTGAAGAGGCGATATATAAATTCTCAGAATGAATGAATGAGTGAATAATGAATTATCGTAAGCGTAATCTCCGAACTTCTAAAGCGCCACTCGAAAGTTAAGCGCAGGGCACCAGCTTATTCACAAGCTCTGCGTCTAGACAGAAGGGTTGTCCGAGAGAGTAGTCCGAAGGAGGTCCGAGTTCGGTTTCCAGTGGATCAGAGGGGTCAGAGAAGCTGCTAAGGTGGGTGTCATTTAGGTCGAGAGCTGGAAGGTAGATGATCAGTTGAGTCGGGGTAGGAGTTCTTGAAGAGGAGAGACTTTAGTGTCGAGTAGAAAGTCACGGGGCGATGGATAGAGGAGCTTGAGGCAGAATGATGATAGTAGGTGATTGGCGATGATGGTGGAGGAACCGAAAAAGTGCGGAATTCAGGAGGCAGATCGTTCCAGAGACGTGGCGCAGTGTTGGATATGGCTCGGTTGGAGAACTTGAGATGAGTAGTGACCGGGGGCCGAGAAAGAGTGAGAACGGAGGATGATCGGGTAGAGCGGGTTGGCTGGATTGTGAAGAGGTCACGAAGATATCTGGGCTGGGAGTATTATAGGGAGTTGTAGGTTAGTGATAGGACTTTGAAGTGAATTCGCTCTGGGATTTTTAACCAATGGAGTGATTTGAGGATTGGAGTGATATGATGATGCTTGGGCGTTCTGGTGACGGCTCTGGCTAATGAGTTTTGGATGACCTGCAGACGCTTTAGTTGGGTGGATTCAGGATTGAGAAAGAGGGAATTACAGTAGTCTAACTTTGAGTGGACAATGGAGGTAGCAGCGGTGAAGTCAGTTTTGAAGTCGAGCATGAGGTCACGAATGTGCATGAAGCAGGTAGTGGGGTACGAGAGCTGCCAATATAGCCAAAATATTTCACAACTGGTAACCAACGCGCCCCTTTGGTTCCAGATAGCACATGGTTAGACGAGTCCAAAAAGTCTGTTGCAGTCTTTTCTAATCAAATGAATATTCAATATGTCTACCACGTGCTGCAACAGGGACACACGAGCAATGGTAGCGGGTGTGCGAAGTTCCTGTTTCATCAATTTTCCGAATCAGACGATTCAACATTACCGGATAAATTTCCAAAAATTGTCAACAGGGGCAAATATCCATATTGATTTCTTGTTGGTAAAATCAATGCAGATATGTTCCCTGCTATCGAAGATGTCAATTCAAAAACAGAGAGTTTTCAATTTATTCCACAGATGGCAGAAATACAATTCGTTACGGTGTTGTAAACCAATATTTGAAGACTTGAATATTTGTTTTATTTATTTTTTAATTATTTAGTTCGTTAATAAGTTAATAAAAACCATATAGAGCAATGGATATATGTAAATTAATTATCTAAAAATTATAAAACATCAGTTCAGCGTTTCAACTGTTACCCTAACGTAACGTTGAATTGACTCATCATTACAAAAGACAATGCAACTTCGGGTTAAAATTGGACTTTATAATTTTTTCCCCGCACTAATCATCTAAATAATATAATAGAAATAATTTTTTATTACTAATTCATGCCCTATAATGTATTTAAAAATTATAAATTATAAATTTACTCATTGTGTAAGCCGTCCAAAGGATTAGACGGAAATTTCTATAGTTTGCCTCCTGTTGTGAAATATACCCTATATATATAATTATATAATATATATATATTATATATATATATATTATATATATATAATTAAAGTGAAGCTGACACTGTACACACTTCCCCGATTTCCAATCATTACACGAAATCAAAAAATGAAACAGACAGCACAGTGAATGAATAAAGACAAGGCCCAAGACATCATAATTATGCGCTTTAGATCTGATTGTGCTAACATATCAGCGAGTGGCTGTGCAAGTGTGCATACAAACATTTGACAAATTGGATCGAAATCACTTGGCGAATTGTACGTTTCTGATAATTATCGATAACTCACGGATATTGTAGGCTATTATAGTTCTCATCCGTGTGCTTCTATTTGCATAACTTGGCTATTATGCAGTTTTAATACGCTCAATTAATAACTGACGTTTCAACGTAAGTTGTTTTATTTCTACCTAGTTCTGTTACGTGAAGTATTTTGTTTACATTTTAGCATTATGAAATAAGAATTGACCTACGTGTAGGCCCTAATACTTCGTTATATCAATATATCAGTTTATAAGGGTTTCGAATATGATAGCTTAAGCACGTTACCTGAAGTGCTGCATAAGTTGTGCTACGTGCCTCGCACAGTGCAATGCACCTTCTTATAGTAAGTGCATTGTCAGGTTGGGTAGATGCAGGTCGGTCATCTGTCATCTGCCCATTATCGTAAAAGCAGCCAATGTACTGGTCCTGTAGAAGACCTAAACACTCAACAGTTATCATTATGCATAAATTGGGATATGTTGGAATGTTTGGTAGACCGGTTGGTCTTTAGTTCAACTATTGCGGGGTTTTATCGTATTGAGCGAATATGGAGTGAATAGACGTAGAAAGTTCTTAGAGCAAACACGTCATCAAGTAAAATTTAGTACTGGTGTAAGATTAGTTCCGTATTTCATGAACGCCGTGTTCACGAGCTTGCAATATCTCCCGTCTCCAATGCCTGCTCAAGAGTCTATGAGTAGAAAAAACGCCCCGTACGTCCCGCAATAGTAGGCCTACTGTAATACGAGAACTTTAGTTTTTCATCTATCTGACTGGATAACTGACTAACTGACTCACCCGCTCACTCATTCACTTACCCAACCATGACTTGCTCGCTCTCTCTCGCTCACCGTCTCGCTCACTCACTCAATCACTCGTTTACTCTCTCGCTCACTCCCTCACTCACTTGACACCGCTAAACTCTGATAAAGGTTTCAATGTAACGGATGTGGTGTAGAATTACAATTGTCTTGGTAATTGGTTATTATCTGGAAAAACACAGAGCCAATTTCGAACGGAAATAGATCTGGTGCCTCACATGATACTTTCTGCGCACACAAGGTTCACATCATTTAATTTCATGATTGCTGCTCACATGCAGCACTCCGACAGTTGCCACCCAAACCTAAATACCTACTTTTTATATTGCCTTTTACTTCCTTCCTTTGTCGCACAGTTAATTATCGCAATGTTAAGTAAGCACAAGACATCATAGAGACAAGACAATTTTTTCCCAAGTTCCTACCCACTGAAGCAACCGAATGAGTGTCTAGCTGTGAATTTGAACCAGCGAATACGTGATTATACATGTAGGATGAGAGCTTACCAATTGATCATGCATATTATGCATTAAATGCTAGTAAACAGTGGTGGCGCCAGCTATACAATTTCAGCAGGTCGCGTCAGGGTCACGAGAGTTATTCAGCAGGCCGAAGGACGTACCTCAGTCGGACGAGGGGTTTACTTCTCCTAATGATCATGTATAGCAGAACGACCTGAACGCCAAAAAAATCGCCACCTGACAGGAGAGGAGATATGCAAAAGGTAGCGAAGACGCAGACCGACGACGCGAAAGCAGAGTTCGTTTGCAGCGCAGACAGATGAAGCGACGACGCGGACTGGCGACGCGAAAACCCACGAAGACGTACGGATGACTTTTCTCTTCGACTTTACGCACTTCTTTCTCTGTTCTCATCTCTACTCTCCTGTCAGGGTATGTTGGTTCCAGTGGCGTAACGAAGAGTTTCAGCGCCCAGGGGCGCAAGAGTTGATGAGTGCGCACTTTTAAATTCTCTTGTTGACTTTTAATCGTTCTTGTCATAGTACTTTGTACCATTGAAAGCCAATTTTGCGCCGTCTTGTGCTGCGCCCGGGGGCGGTTGCCCCTCTGCCCCTTTGTTACGCCACTAGTTGGTTCTCTCTTGTATGAGCTGATTCCTTTTTATGGTCTTTCATAGAAGGGGGAAGGCGAAGTGAAGCAAGCCGAGCGAAGCAAGCCGGAAAGCGAACCAAGCCGGGGAGGCCGGGGAGCAGAGGAGTAGTAGCGCGCCAAGCCGGAGAACAAAGCAAGCCGGAGGGCGAAGCATCGAGAGCAAATACAAGAATTAAATAAATTTAAAAAATTAAACAAAATAAATGAATAATGAATAAAAAGGACTCTCATAATATTTATGGTGGGCCATATTACTCATGGGCCGTATTCAACACGGGTGCCTTACAATAACCAAATGCAAATGAGAACTAATAATAGCAATTAATTAATGGTGGTTTTGACAAACTCAGTGATTAGAACTACCTCGGGTAAAAAATTAATTAATTAATTAATTACAGCAAATTATTTATTGTGTTTAATTTTCTATGTAACGATGCTTTTTGCGCTAAATTGCTACACAAAACCAAATGAAACATGTGAAAATATGGAAACAAGTTAAAGGTATTTGCAGGGCCGCATCAAGCTATCAATAAATGTCTTGCGCCAAGCGTAAATCTAGCGCCCATGCCCACTAAAGATTCTGTAAGAGTTAGGCCTATTACTTCAATGAATTAAATGATTTCGTCTCAAAAGTTGCGCCCCTCTTGAGTTGCGCCCTGTTCCACGGACGCTGAGGAACATCCCTGGCTACGGCCCTGGTATTCTGTAACTGCCTCCCGTAGCAACATGGTAAACACAACGCAAGTATACATGACCGGCCTCAATTATACAACCTTTGTTTATAGAGGCCGGTCACTAAGTTTAGGCGCCGTATGTGGCAGAAGTCAGTCGCATTTGTAGAGCTCGCGTATATTATCCTATATTTGTTTACTTCGTTGATCTTTTTAATTGTACTTTGTAAAGTAGTTTAGAATTTTGACGCTGGTCTGTCTGGATTATATTTTGTTTCATTTCGTACGACATCTTCGTGTGTTTTAACCAATTTATAATGGAACCAAGCGTGGAGTCAAGATATACAACGTACTCACGTGACCAGCTGCTGAGTCTGCGTTGGGCAGGGCCGCCATTGACCCCTTCTATCTGCGTACGCATAAACTCATTAATAACCACCAGAGTACGCGCACGCGGTTGCAGGGGCGGCAGGCGGCGCGGCCCGTCCTCGACGTACACTGAGATCGTAGGCACTGGCAATGCCGTTATCTCTGGCAATCGCCGCGTACACCCATCTGTTCACTGAGAGGCTCTCAAGTGGCGCTTTATAAATGTTTTGTTACATTACATTGCATTACCGTCCATCTGAGTACCTACTGAAGACGCTGAACATCTCCTCGTCTGTCAAAGTACTGACCCACGCACGACGACAGCGGCATGTCCATCAACCGGCGAAACAACTCAGCTGTGCCACCTTCAATGTACGTTCCTTGAAAAAGAAGCCAGAGGCGCTAAAACAGCTGGCTTCAGACCTGGATATCCCTGTTCTGTGTTTGACTGAGACATGGCTAGACGATCTCAGACGACACAGAGCTACCAGGTGCTAGAGCGCGCTCAGCCTAGACAGCCTCAAAACAACACACGAATGGCAAGGAACACAAAACACGGCGGGGTTGCCCTCATTGCACCAAATGAAATTCGTTTAGCCAAACTAAACGTCGGCAGCCTTCGGTCCTTTGAACATCTGTGTGAACGTGTCACCAGCAAGGGGTCATCACTTGTCATATTATTGCTGTACCGCCCTGGGTCTACTGCTGCCTCCCAGGACTTCTTCAATGAACTTTCCTCCATGCTGGAAAGTCTGGCGGTATTGACGGACCCTATTTGTCGTGACGGGCGATATCAACATCCGCTTCGATCGCCCATCCGATCCACTGTGCACCCAGTTTACCAACATCGTAGAGTCGTTTGGCTTCACTAACCAGCAGGACTTAGGACAGAGGGGCCACCGGGGCCATTTGGTCCCAGGCCTCACTTGATAAAGGGCCTCGGAGTTTCGGAATTACGGAGTTATTTATTGAAATGGGAAATTACGGAATTAAGGAGTTAGTCATTGAAACGTAGCGCTATACAAATTCTAATTATTTCGTGACGAAATCGTTGACGTTAAATAATTGCGAACTGTAATTTTTTTTCCGTAAATCTGTTATTAGTTGTAAAATTGAAAAGTTGTCAACACTCAACAGTCTAAACTCTATCGTAACTCGTTTCTCGTAAGTCGAAAGCAAACACTCAAACCTAAATTCCTCTCTATTGAGACGGTCCTCGCAGATGTTCTGTCTGACATTCTTCATACGATCGACTCTGGTAACTTCTCTCTTCTCTCACTCCTGGACCTGTCTGCCGCATTCGACACGGTCGACCATGACATTCTGCTCCAGCGACTATCCTTACCTGTGGCGTTTCTCAAGGCTCAGTCCTGGGACCCATTCTTTTTCTCCTTCACACTGCCGACATCATATCCATAATATCCAAACATAGTCTCCATGATATCCAAACATAGTCTCCATGGTCATCTCTTATGCGGATGACTCATAGGTCTATGGATTCTGCCGTCCTGATTCCACCAAAGTCCGGCATCTGCGGTCCGTCTCAGTGAGCTGCATCAGTGACATTGCTGACTGAATGAAATGGAATCGATTGCAGCTCAATTCATCCAAGTCAGAATTTATCTGGTGGTCGTCCTCACGCAGAGTGGAAAGACTGGATCGCAGTCCTTTCGTCATTGGTTCGGATGCTATCGAGCCAATGAACGAGGTCCGCGATCTCGGTCTTATCCTCGACAGCGACCTATCAATGACCTCAATAAATTACGGGACTTGTGAGGACCAGTTTCGGCATCCTAAGACAGCTGAGGTCTGTTTCTCGGTCCTTCACACAGGATGCGACTCGCCATCTCGTGCAAAGTTTAATCCTGAGCCGAATCGATTACTTCAATGTCGCCTTTGCTGGCTTGCCACAGCTCAACATCATTCGGCTTCAGGCGGTCATCAACGCTGCTGCTGCTCGTCTGGTATTGCGACTAAAAAAGTTCAATCACATTTCAACCGCGATACAAGATGAGATTCAGGGGCTGAGAGTAAACGGGCGCATCAAATTCAAACTCTGCATCCTGGTGCATAAAAGTAATATATGAACAACTGCGCACCACGCTACCTGGTAGACAAGATCAGGCCCCTATCAGACGATGTCAATAGGTCGCGGCTGCGATCATCAAAGTTCGCTGATGTCTTGGTGCCAGCCACTAAAACTAAAGCGGGTGATCGAGCATTTCGGATCGCTAGTCCACGTGCCTGGAACAGCTTTCCTGCACCCATTTAGGAAACCAAAAGTTTACCTCTTTTCCACAAACAGTTTAAAATGCACTTATTACGTAACCACGAGCATTAACATTAATTTTGCGCTGACAGTAGACAGTTTTGTGAAGCGTTCTATAGATTTAGCTTAATTGCTACCAACTACGCTATATATCGTATTTATTATAATTATAATTACAATTACAATTACAATTAAAGTTAAAGGCATAGAATTCCGAGTTCATCTATCGTTTGTGTGAATTTCTAAGAAATATGAAAGTCACATTGTACGCACGCTGCAAGCAAGAACTTAAAATACATTAGGCATACCTGCACAGTTGAAACCGTTAAAATTCCAGAACCCTTGTTTGCAGCGGCAATTGTAGCTGCCAGGTGTATTGTGACAGTCTGTCGTTGAAGAATCACATTTGTTTTGGCGACATTCATCTGTGTCTACATCAAAATGTATAAATCACTTTAACTCAGGATCAGTCATCCAAAGCAATACAAGACTGCAATCCTTGCTCGCGTAAACGGAGCGTAAACCATTTGATGGTTACTAGGATTAAAGACCCTACAGAAAAAGGCTATACGAGTTATTACTAAATCTTCTAGTAATTCGCATACTATACCCTTATTTTTAGAACATAATCTCTTAAATATCTGGCAAATTAAATTTATACAAACCTGTGAATTTATGTATCAGTATAACAACAGTCTCCTCCCCTCTGCCTTCTCATCCTACTTCTGTCCTATGCTGCACCTTAGCTTAACTAGAAGCAACAGTGAATACAGATGTACAATTGTACATGTATCTATGCCAGAACAAACACTCGTAAATTCTCGATCAGGTTCCAAGGCCCCGTAACATGGAATAAACTACCTGTGAGTATTCGTCCTGCTACGAGCTACGTGAGTTTTAAACACCTTATCCATGCACACACAAAGCAAAATGTTCTATAGCCTATTTTCAATTGTGTTATATTAAGCTCTCGTTTGTTCATTCTTGTTTTTGTTCTTAGCTGTGTTTTGGTTCTTCAGGCAGGTTTGTGCTAGAACATAACTCTATGTTGGCCAGTTGCCACTTTTTTTGCATAATTAAGGTAATTTGACATGCTGACATAAAGTTCCCCAGGTCTGTAAACCAACTTGTAAACTGACTGTCATCTTGAGTTACTTATTATTACTCAAATAGGCCCCTGTCTAGCGGGACTCGTTCTTTTGGGTACGCCTATTGCTCACTTAATGTAATCACGCAAACGTACCATCTAATTTTGTTAGCATATTATTCATTTACTGATGTTACATTTTCTGTGCAATTAATGTCTGTATGTTGGGAACAATAAAAATGTCGTAGCCTATGTCTTATGTCTTATGGAATTAATAGAACATAATGATGCCAATACTCAGTTGTCAATTTAATTTCACTAAATTTGATCAGATGCAAAAGATCTGATCAGTCTGAATAATTTTATTATGAATTTCCATAGGATATAATTATTGGAAATCAAATTCGTTTTGTTGACTTCGCTAGTTACTGTAGGCCTACTTGAAATTGCCGGTTGGCCTGTATGGTTCAATCAGTGGTATGCATTGAATACAGTTTTGAATCGTTACACATAGACTTTCTTTCATTCAACTGTGTATAAAATTTACCAATGCATGCTGTGCGATTGTTTGCTTGAAATCCGCTTCTGCAGGAACATCTGTAGCTTCCAAACGTATTAACGCATGTCATCGTGTCAGGATCACACACCCTCATGCTGCATTCGTTGGTGTCTGATAATAAAATAGACATTTACGCTACATAATCCTACTAAGTTAAGGTAATGTTATATAATGTCATACATACACATCGCGACGTGGGCAGGCCGCAACAACTTACGCCTAAACGCATCCAAATCCAGAGAGATGTTGATTCGCCGGAGTAGAGAGTGTTGCTACTAAGAAGATCCAGGGAGTGACCGTACCAGAAGACCTTAGCACATCTACACACATCTACAAATTGGGATTATCTTGGTAACTTTCTTATGGAGTATTGCCGGAGTATTGGGGTCTGCTCGCGCTCCCTGTAGGCCTATGCCCTACGCTAGGGTGGTCCAAAAGCATAAAAGTCAAGCTAGAGGCCAGGACACCACCACACATTTTTCACTTGTCATAATTATGTATTATTCTGGCAAAATTTCAGCTTCCTACTCCAACTGGAAGATGGTGCTCAATGACGTCAACTTTCACCATTGTAATCGTTGTGTAAAAGCAAAATAAATGTGTTACAAATTGTGATTATCTTGGTAACGTACTTATGGAATTATGCAGTTATGTTCTCTTACTAACTTTTATATTTATGACTCAATTCGCAGTTCTTATTACAGATCTTGCTATCTATTTCCTTTTCATTAACAGATCTTTTGTTGAAATTTATTTTCATTGATATTTGTACAAAAGTACTGTTTATCCAGAAATGACATAACTACTGTGTTTGTATACCTTAGTAAACTAATAATCTTATCATAATTTAAGGATCGAAGACGTTATGCATATTTTCTAACCTATAAGTTCTATATTTAGAACTCTAATCTATATCTATTAGTTAGTTCTATATGGTAAAGGGGAAGGTATGTGAAAACCGTCTTCCAGTTGAAATTGGAGTTCTCTGCTCGTTTAAAAGACATTCGCAATATGACTCCCCTGTTGCTCTTAGCTGAAAAGACATTCGCATGTGATATTTCTAACGTAGCCACAAATATGCAGTTATTGGGAGGAGATGAAGGTGCACTGGTGCAGTGCAGCTTGAAATAATTGAAATGCAACATAGCATGACCCTTCATGACAAACCCAAGGATACGCCGCCAATTGAGTATGGAATTGTTGTAAAAAGTATTAACGATGTCTGGAAGCAACTACTACGTCTGTGAAGTAGGATTTTCTGCTATGACCAACATTAAGTCAAAAAACCAGATTCTTTGATGAACATTTAGAAAATGTAATAAGGGCAGCAGTTACTGATTAGCCTACCAACCGCAAATAAAAAAATTGCAAGCGCAATTCAAAGCCAAATATCTCACTAAAAAGGTGCTTGAGCATTGTTTCTGGAACTGAACTATTGCAAAGCAGAAAACAGAAACAAGCCGCCAACCAAGCATATATGCAATTGCGGGAAACAGGCAATATCAATATTATTGATAGTTATTTTCCAGCGATAGACGTTCCTGTATTTGCTTTCTACATCTGAAAGCAAATACAGGAACGTCAATCGTTAGGCATCCAAAAGGTGTCATATATACCTGTAGACCCAATATATGCGCTCATGACGGCCAAGATGGCCGCATGTTTTATCTGCGTGTTAACTTTGACCATTTGGGCGGTTGAAGTCGTTTTTGCTCGACTAGTTTTGTTTTTCAATTTCCAAAATCGCCTAGTATGTGTCCGTGGAGATACGTCTCTCTTTCGTCGCTGTTTCTGGTGTGTTTTGGACGATTTTCGGACGTTTGCCATCGAAGCCACGTGCTCGTCACTGATCGAAAGAATGGTTTCGCCCGCGGAGGGGTTTCAAGTTGTTACCTGTACAACAAAGTCTTCGGTTATGGCGCCCATCGTTCTACATCACTATTCTACCATTTACTGGCTACTACGAATGTCGTCCTCGTGCGCCGAAACATGCCCTCTCTCGCTTCGCAGCCATCGGTCTCTGGTGTTAAGAGAGTGACGACCATGAAGATCCTCGGGATAACCATCGGCGAGAAACTGACAGTCACTGAACATGTCAACAACATCCTCAGCTCTTCATCAATGTACGCTCTGAAAACTCTGAGAGGACGTGGTATGGCAGCACAGGCCGTGCACGTGGTGACACGTGCTACCACGATGTCGAGAATGATGTATACGTCTCCAGCCTGGTGGGGGTACATGGGAGCAGCAGACCGAGATCGCCTGGAGCGTTTCACTCAGCGACTGAAGTGCGGGGTTTCTGCCGGGAGATGCCTCGACTGTCGATGGCCTGGCCAGCCGAGCTGATGACGTGTTGTTCAATGCCATCATAAATGACCCCGGGCATGTCTTACGTCGAATGTGCCAGGAGCGACCGACAAGTCGATATGACCTCCGACCTAGGCCCCACCCTTTCGTCATTCCAGCAAAGGACAGCAAGAACTTTCTACCGCGCATGCTGCACAAAAACACTTACTAGCTGCCCTGTGTGGTCTTACATTCCATAAAGTGTACAACAATCCAATACTTTTATCCAGTATAGATTTGAACATCATCCATATCTATAATCAGTCTTAGCTCCTTTATAATTACAATAAGTTGCGCTCTTTTGTCGTTGGCTGCGTTATGACAGCCCGTTTTGAATAAACGAAAATACAATACAATACAATACTCTGCAGATCCAGTGCCAGAGGGATGCCCAGACTTCTACCATCTGAGAGGAACTGCCATGATGTCGAGGTGCGCGTGTTTTCCGACCCTCGTCGTCTGTCGTCATTCTTCTTCTTCGATGCTACGGCGACCCGGAATTTCGAATAACGTTCTCACAATCAGCTCTGGATGAGAAGCCGTTGACTTGCTCTTCGTGTTTGCGGGACCTTGCCAGTGGTGACTCTTTTGACTCTCTTCACCATCATATATATATACTCATTCAACGCCTTTCTGCTTCTTATGGGCTGACAGACAAACCGCTAGAGTGGCTTATCTTCTTCTTCCTGTCAGAGCGCACTGAATTGTATAGTCTTTGGCTCCTCTAGGTCCAGCTGGGTTCTTGCCCCTTTTGATGTTCCACAGATTCGGTGCTGGGCCCAATGCTTTATGTTATCTAAACGTCTTGTATTGGGGTCTTGCTGGCGTCATGTTGACTTCTGCACCAGCTACATGTATATGATGGTGATGTGCAGACCTACATCCGTTACAGCCCAGATTGCGTGGTGGATTACCGTCAGCAGATGTGCCAAGCTATGGATGCCCTTTCCACTTTGTTAGCATCCAATTGCCTGCTTCTAAACGCCTCTAAAACTCAAATTCATTTGGTTGGGTGGTGGTAGCCGGCTGGCGAGCATTGAACAGTGCCTGCAGTGGCGGAAACATTTTCGCATGCCCCCTTCTTGGATTCGGTCTGATACTTAAGGGTAGATCTGGATTAAGAACTTAGTTTTTCTCAGCACGCACACACACACACACACACACACACACATACACACACACATATATATATATATATATATATATATCAGGTCACCCGTAGCTGCTATTATCAGCTACGTCAATTGCGGGCTATTTCTCGCTCCCTATCCCATGACTCTGCTGTGATCCTTATCCATGCTTTTGTTACTAGCATATTGGATTACTGCAGTTTGATCCTGGTGAGTCTGCGACGGAGCCACTTGGAACTAATTGGGCGCCTTGACCGGTTCCTCCGTTCAGCTGCTCGTCTTACAGGGGCTTTCCCAGATATGCTCCTGTTTCTATATTATATGTGGGATGTATTGTACTGGCTCTCTGTCCCACAACGCATCTTTAACAGGGTTGTCTGGAGGTGCATACTCGGCTGTGCGTCGGCCTACCTGCGTGATATTTGTCGTCCGCTCTGGGATACAGCTGGCCGTCGAGTCATGCGATCTTCTGCTGGGGAGAACTCTAGTCCCTCATGCTCGCTCCTCAATTAGGCAGCACCGTGCCTTCTCAATGGTTGAACCTTCCATTTGGAATGGACTCCAATAAGAGATTCGTCTACTGCCTAGGGGCAGTGCGATTGCATTTAATAAGTTGCTAAATTATTAGTGCGGCAGCTGGGCTGGGAGCGTCTCTGAATAGCTCTCTTGAAGGGGCACAATATCAAATTCAATGAATGAATAGGTAATCCACGGTAAAAAAAAATGAAGTGGCAATAGTGCGGGAATGCTTCAATCTAAGAAATCCAGAAAAGATCTTCAAAATCAAAGCTTTAAAGGATGTGCTTCTGCCGTTGTGAGCGCTAAAAATAGTTATCAAGAAATATACATTTTTGTGTGTGTTGGCGGCAATATTGTACGCCATCGTGGATAGTAACATTCCGACACTATTGCCACTACGATAAATCGATTTCTTGACCTTGACAATATTATATTCGACACTTCATTTGTTATTGTAGCTTACATATGACCTGATATATACATATATTTCTGTTTTGGCGGCCATATTGGCCGCCATTTTGACCGCAATCTTGGATAGTAACATTCCGACACTATTGCCACTACGATAAATCGATTCTTTTACCTTGATAAAATTAAATTTGCCACTTCATTTGTTATTGTGGCTAAATTATTACCTGATATATGGATATTTTTCTGTTTTGGCGGCCATATTGGACGCCATCTTGAATAGTAACATTCCGATACTATTGCCACTACGATAAATCGATTTATTGACCTTGAATATATTATATTCGACACTTCATTTGTTATTGTAGCTTACCTCTGACCTGATTTATACATATTTTGGGTTTTGGCGGCCATATTGGCCGCCATCTTGGATAGTAACATTCCGACACTATTGCCACTACGATAGATCGGTTCCTTGACCTTGATAATGTCAAATCTGATACTTCATTTGTCATTGTAGCTCACCTATGACCTTATATATACTGTTTTCTGTGTTGGCGCCATTATTGGCCGCCATCTTGGATAAAATGCATTTTTTGGGGGTGACCCCGTGGTCGGATTTTTGGGGATTTTGGATATGTTATTCAGCAATGGAAACTGAGCGGGAAACCGTTTAAAAAGCTTCTGAAGCAATTTTGCCCAGGTTGAAGGTATATTTGAGCTAGATTGCCTGGACTATATTCACAAAAGTGCAATATGGGCTTATTACATTATCTATAATGAGCGCGCATGGTTTCTGTCTTATTGCTCTGAATGCAGGGAAGTTAAGAAATGCGAACCCTGTTTGTACTTAACATATAAACAATGTGAAGAACTAACAGATCATCTGTTGCTAAAGTTTATGAAATCTTAGTATTTTATTAAACTGGTTCTACTTAACGGTAGGCTTATATGCACATAACATTGGCAAAATTCTAATCTTGAGATAAATTAATAGGAACGTTTCGCATAATCTTATCGTCTCACATAAATTAACAAGTTATAGAAATACTCTCATTTGCACCATCTGTAGAATTTCTCAGAAGTGTGGACCAGAGGATCTGGAGTTATTTGAATAAGGGACAAAAACGAAAATAATCTTTTCTTGAATCTGAATATTAAAATAATTGAAATTGGAACATAACACTTTCCATCTAAATTGGTAATAGTTAACGACTCACCTGTTCAATTTCCCCATATGTTGGTTCTTCTTCGTCAAAATCCATTTGAACATCGGTTGAATATTTCAACCTCTTATCACTGTTTCCATAATGCTGCAAAGCTTATCAAAAACTTAACTCCTCGTGATCACGTCACCCCACCCTTCGTGAACTACACTGGCTTCCAATACAAGCCCGCATAAATTTCAAAATCTGCGTTCTGATGTACTGAGTCCTTATAAATTCATCTCCTTCTTATGTGTCCTCACTTGTTACACCCTGTTCATCTCTCCAATCCAGACGAGGACTACTATCTTCATCTCAAACTGACTTTGTTGTCACACGATCACTCAGAAAGTTTGGAAACCGTGCATTTGCACTAGCCCGCCCGGCTGAATGGAATAAACTGGCGGGCTTTATTCGCAAAATTCAACATTATCGCTCTTCAAAAATAAGTTTGAGACTTGCTTGTTCAAGATTTATTATGATTAGACTTTCCTGTTACGCGCTTTTGTGCAAGATTTTTTTCTTTAAGCGTGCTATAAATGACAGTTTAATGATAATAAAAAAACATTGTGTGGTCCTTAGGCAAGGCTCCTGATAAGTGCAACAGAAATAAAAGAAACCGGAACGCAAAGCATACAACTAAGCTTACTTTGATTCAATGCAATTCAAAGCCAAAATGCACAGCAGAAAAATTCTGCATTTCTTAAACTGATGTACAGTGGGAACATCTTTAAGCACATATGGCAGAAAATTCCATACGTTTGGTCCACTGTATACCAGAGAAAAAGGTCGTATAGCAGAGAAAAATGTCGGGTGTTATTGCAAGGTGTAATTTGGCATCCAGATGATTTTCCAGTAACAGAGGTATGAATTGATCACGGAATAGTAGGCCTATACTTGGATTGAGTGTTTTGGTAGCAAATAGAAAATGCGTGATAATATCCAACCGCTTTTGGAGTTTTTTCCCCTGTCAAGTATTTGGTCCATCCATGTAAGGTGCTGATACAGGTCATTCGTCTGATATTTGCAAGAAAGAACTATCGCTGATGCCATAGTGGCCTTAAATTACCAGACTAATAAATTAATGTTAATATTTTTGACAGATGTAACTCTCGTCGAGTTAAATAGAACGAAAAAAGTTATTACAAATCGGACTCTTCGTTCATATTTTATGATAAAAAGAATAGATTGACACAATGGATTTCTTTCTGCATTTCTTAAACTGATGTACAGTGGGAACATCTTTAAGCACATATGGCAGAAAATTCCATACGTTTGGTCCACTGTATACCAGAGAAAAAGGTCGTATACCAGAGAAAAATGTCGGGTGTTATTGCAAGGTGTAATTTGGCATCCAGATGATTTTCCAGTAACAGAGGTATGAATTGATCACGGAATAGTAGGCCTATACTTGGATTGAGTGTTTTGGTAGCAAATAGAAAATGCGTGATAATATCCAACCGCTTTTGGAGTTTTTTCCCCTGTCAAGTATTTGGTCCATCCATGTAAGGTGCTGATACAGGTCATTCGTCTGATATTTGCAAGAAAGAACTATCGCTGATGCCATAGTGGCCTTAAATTACCAGACTAATAAATTAATGTTAATATTTTTGACAGATGTAACTCTCGTCGAGTTAAATAGAACGAAAAAAGTTATTACAAATCGGACTCTTCGTTCATATTTTATGATAAAAAGAATAGATTGACACAATGGACCCAAGTTCCAAGTCCTGAGTGTGAGCGCCTACTGTCCTGATAATTTAATCTGATGCTAACAAATTACAGTAACCAGGAAGAAGCTTACAAAGAGAAAGATACAAGTAAAAGCTAATTTTGTCAATGTTAAAAATAGCTTATATTCTCTGAACCATTTGGAAACTGTTCCTAATTCAAAATTTACCTTTTCAAGTAAAACGCGAAGGGATTGTTCACCAGCAAACAGGTTAGTGTTAGCAGTAAAAAGGATCAAATGCAGTCGACTAGAAGTATTACCAATATAATTGATATAAATCAAGAAAAATAAGGACCCAAAATGGAACCACGGTGAGCTCAGTGGAGCTCAGCAAGGTTCGATTTATATTCATATTGATGCGCGACTACCATCGCGCATCTAATGTATGCCTCCCGGCCTGGTGGGGCTACACTAGTGCAGGGGAGCGGGACCGCATCGAGCAGCTGATGAGGACCCTGAGACGCGGACTAAATCTACCACCTCAATCACCCAGCGCGACGGAGATGGCGGAGGAAGCTGACGAACGCTTGTTTAGATCTGTGCATAACAACGAACACCACGTACTCCATCGACTCTTCCCCCCGCCTCGCCCCTCTTGTGGACATGTGCTCCGCCCTCGGGCCCATGGCTTCTCTCTTCCGGACAAAGATAATCGTAACTTCATTCCTAGAGTGCTATATAAAGACATATTCTGAATAAATCACTTAAAATTAAATTAAACGATATCTAGAAAGGACAAGGTGACATACAAATGAACACATATATAAATATGACTAATTAATGTAACAAGCTGCGTTCTGTCAGCCTGGTGTTCGGAATAAACGAAATTTGATTGATTGGAGCTCATAGTTTATAAAACTGTGAACTCTGGACAACCATAATATATAATATCAGTTCTTATTTCCCAGATTTATCATTATTCAACGAGGTCATCTGACTGTCTTTGTCTCGTCAAACCTAAATCAAGAACCGTTCTTGGTGAATGCGCTTTTCGGTTGCTGGGAGTACTTTTTGGAACTCTCTTCCTGTGTCTGTGCGCTGTGCCAAGTCGCATGTGTCATTTCGTTCTCGGCTGAAATTTACCTCTTGCAAATTGCCTCCGTCTGTATCTGTTACTGACTGATCTTCTGGAAGCTGACCTGATTACGGCCTGCTTTTGGTGTGCCATCGGTTGGTGCCTTGCGCATTAGACAATGGCGCAGAAGAAGTTGCTAATTACATTACATTACGTTCATGAGTTTCTAGTTAACGATATTTTGTTGCGCACTAAGTGCCTTAATCAATATCGCGAAATCGCCTACATACAAGACCGGCAGTTAGACCAAATGAAACACGTGAAAATTAGGATTTAACTGCTTTCTCATAACAAAATGGTACAAATGACGCAAATATACATGACTATAAACATAATAGGCCTAGGCACTCACATCAATATCGCAGACTTCAGTATCACTCGAGGCTTTGTGCGTATTCGTTTAAGAATATATAAAATGACTAATTGTACAAAGCAAATAATAATACATTTACCTGTGCATCTTCGTCCGTTAGAATTCGAGAACCCTCGTTTGCAGCTGCAATTGTAGCTGCCAGGTGTATTGTAACAGTCTGTCGTTGAATCATCACACATGTCTATGTTTTGCCGACATTCATCCATATCTGCATCGAAATGCAAAAGTCACTTTAAAACAGGATCAGTTCGTCAAAGCAATCCAACAATGTCAGTTTTTGTTTGTGCTAACAAACAGGCATGAAGATGGAATTAATAGAACAAAACATTCATTCCAAAAGTGATCATAACGAAATCGCGGTAAGCTATTTGCAACGACGTCTTATACACTACACACAAATACAGGCATTTTCGATCCGTGATTATTTTCCAATAGTTAGTGCTTATCAGATACAGAAGGCAAATACTTCACCATTGATTGCAAGGCTTAGAAAGCACGCTATAATAATGCATCATGATTTTCTATTGAAACATATATTTGTTGCGCACTTAGGGCTTTGATAAATATCGCAACATCGCCTTATGTATCAAACGAGGCTTTGGGCGTATTCGTTTAAGAATATATTAGCTGATTAAATGAACACAACAAAACATAATACATTTACCTGTGCAGGTGCGGCCGTTAAATCTCCAGAACCCTAGTTTGCAGCTGCAATTGTAGCTGCCAGGTGTATTGTAACAGTCTGTCGTTGAATCATCACACATGTCTATGTTTTGCCGACATTCATCCATATCTGCATCGAAATGCAAAAGTCACTTTAAAACAGGATCAGTTCGTCAAAGCAATCCAACAATGTCAGTTTTTGTTTGTGCTAACAAACAGGCATGAAGATGGAATTAATAGAACAAAACATTCATTCCAAAAGATATCATAACGAAATCGCGGTAAGCTATTTGCAACGACGTCTTATACACTACACACAAATACAGGCATTTTCGATCCGTGATTATTTTCCAATAGTTAGTGCTTATCAGATACAGAAGGCAAATACTTCACCATTGATTGCAAGGCTTAGAAGTTACACTGTAATAATGCATCACGCTTTTCTATTGAAACACATTTGTTGCGCACTTAGTGCCTTGATCAATATCGCAAAATCGCCTACATACAAGACCGGCAGTGAAACCAAATGAACACGTGAAAATTAGTATTTAACTGCTTTCTCATATAAATATGGTAAAAGCAACGCAAATATACATGAGTATAAGCATAGTAGGCCTAGTTACTCACATCAATGCATAAGTCATTTGATAGGATCAGTTCTTTTAAGCAATACAAAAATTTAATTTTGTGTGTTAATGGACAACCACCAAGATGGAACTAGTTGAACAAAACAGACATTGTTAACGATATCATAACAAAATATCAGTGTGCAATTGGCACACGGATCTTTCACCCACTCACACACACTCACTCACTCACTCACTCACTCACACACACACACACACACACACACACACACAATCAAACAACCGATGTCACTACTCGGTGGTATCGTTTCATATCGTATCTAATGATTGATAAAGCTACAACCGCCGAATAAATATACATGTAGGCCTACTAATACGATACTATTATAAATTCAGAGGCGCTCTCAGCGCTGAAGCCCCGGCGGAAAAACCCACCTTTAGAGAGCGAGAGACCGATGAAGGTAAACCAGTCATTAGTTAAGCCCTTAGTGAGAAGAAAAGTCATTCCAAATGGAGGGGCCCGATGGTCAATTTATTACAGTGGATTTGAACAATTTCAAAAGATCTGATGCTTTTGAATAGTACAAACTTCCATAACGAGGTGATTGAAATCATTGTAATTCGAGTTTGTTTTGTTGGCTACACTAACACCTGAAGTTGCCCAATGGCGTGTATTGTCCTGTCAGTATGTTGCATTAAATCGGGTGCTGCATTGCTAGCGTGTAGCCAACTTCTGAATCGTTACAAACAGTTAGTACTTTCTTTCATTTAAAAATGTGTATTTACCGATGCATGCTGTGGCATTGTATGTTGTGCGATTGTGTGCTTGAAATCCGCTTCTGCACGAACAACTGTAGCATCCAATCGTACTAATGCATGTCATCGTGTAAGGATCACACACTTTCATGCTGCATTCATCAGTGTTTGATAATAAAAGAAACTTAATTTTCAGTTAAGGAAACGTCATGTTATGTCATATGGGGGGGCGATAGCGCTTTGGCTAAGATCTGGCACGGAGAGCGAGAGGTACCGAGTTCGAGCCCCGTAGGACGGCGTAGGGTAGACATGCTTTGTAGGCTGCCATTGGCGCCGCGTATTGCAGGCTGTCTGCTCTGTTAGTAGTTAAGATTTATGTCTTCTGTCATTTGTGTTCTTGTGAATTGTTTCAATTGCATAATTGTACACTGTAACCGGTTGCGGTGTGTCAACCGGATTGTCTGAATAAACGAAAATATTATATATATATATATACAAAATACAAGACTTACTTTTCATATGGTATCGAGTAGACGGCTGTGTTAGCAACAGATGAATTGCAATGTTAACTCATGGACCATCTACAAACTACATGCTAAGACCTAACCGAGCGGGACAATGATAACTTCTCCCCTGCAGGCCCCAGGGGCTTTAATCCCTATTCAGGGCGAGCGCAAGTTGAACCAGTGGAAAACAGAGGAAAAGTATTTATTTTCAATTTTTATCACACTTTCTACAAGTTACAGAGTCTTCACTTACAGTCCTGTGAAAGACCCACTTTTCTTGTATAAATAATTCAAACTGATTCTAACTAACACTGAGTTTCTGATGGAGTGATAGTTCATTTGTTCAGAATGCTTCATTATGCTTGGTGAGTACTAATGAATGTTTAATATGTTGTGTGACTATGTCACTTGTTACATCTGTAAGTTGTGTTTCTACAAATACGATATCACTGTGTTGATTCGCCACTAATTTAATATGCATATTTTAGCAGACGAAACCTATAAATTAAAGACACATTTATATAATCGGAAATGAGCTAAAACTCATGTCGGCAATATGGGCTAAGGGAGATAGAGGATCCTCGGAACGGGCGGGGAAAGGGAAGGAGAGGGTATGAATCCGGTTGTTTATTGAGGATAGAAGTCATTGCTTCTTCCCGTAACAGAAACAAGCCGCCAACCATACATGTATGTATGTATGAGCACTTGTTATAGCGCCCTTTCAGAGGCACTACAGCGCGGACACTGAATCGGAGTTTCACGCCGAAGCACATGAGCAATTGCGAGTGAAGGACTTGCCCAGGGTCCCTACGCGACGGCTTCAGGTGGATTCGAACCCGCAACCCTCGGGCTGCAAGGCACCGAACATACTCGTACACCACCGCGCCCACAAAAACTTGTCATCGAAGCATAAATATTAACAAAATCAATATCAAACAAGTTGTTCTTGTCAGTTTAGAGAGTGTAAATCCATAAACACCAATTGTAAGACTTTCAAATGATATTAAATGTATTACACCCTAATATATATATATATATATATATATATATATATATAATATATATATATATTAGGGTGTCCCAAAACGACAGACGTTTCAAAAGTTTATATATCTTGATGGCCAACCTCTAGAAAGTTTCTATAGGACTAGTTATTATATTGTACGAAGTTACAGCTAATTAGATTAACATTTAGGCGTGGCTCAAGCGACTCTAAGTTAAGCATTGTATTGCTGAGTCATACACATTAATTTACCATTGAGAAATTTTATCCCAGAGTATCTCAGGAACTGAAAGCAATTGAGAAGTGATTTTTGTGTCTATGACAGGGTTTTCCGGGGAGAAGTCAAATATGCTATTTCTAACATTGTAGGACAATCGGATGACCTTCATTTTCAAGGTCATTTTACATCTATTGTCATAATATTTCGTTATCGGTGAAGGCTAAAAAGAAGGTGTCAGTCCAAGATAGGCCCACTGGGCTCAAGGAAATAAAATAGAGTTATAAACAACCTGGTATGACCATCGTATGACCATCGCATGACTTTGTAGTTCAAGGTCACTCGATCTGTTATGGTTAACCTTTGGCCTCACTGGAACTACAAGTTATGTAAAAAAAAATCCTGGTGCATATGATGTTTTCAGAGTCTTCGATTCCAAAGAAGTATGCTCAACAGAGTAATGATGAACAATTGAACATCATATGGTCAGTGCATGACTGTAGTTCAGGGTCCATTGACCTGCAATGTTTAACGATCGCTTTCCTCATTCTGCAGCTTCTCTCCAACCTTTCCTCTCATTGGACCAGCATGATCTCTTTGTCCCGCGAACTAGGACCACTTTGGCGCAAGCTAGGTCATTTCTCACCATTGGGTCTGCCCTGTGGAATTCCCTCATCTCCTCTTTACGTGTCTCCATTCCTTATAGATCTTTTCCTACTTCTCTCTTTCTTCAAAACCTATCTCTTCTCTCGGGATACTCGCACTGGGAGCACTACTCAATAGTAACTGCTGTGAACGGCGCTATATAAGTTACTAATTACATTACACTACATCTGAGCTTTAAGGTCACTTGACGACCCGGCGTGGTTGTCCTTCGTTTCTCGGAAATTGCAAGCAATAGAATTGTAATTGTGGTTTATCTTGAGTTAAGGCATTAAAGCACTTTCCTAAATATGAGATTTGTTATTGTACGTTGTGATTCACAGAAAATTGTTACAGGAAACTGTCTACGACTTTCCAAGGTCATACGTGTTACTTGATATTATAGATCATGGAATGTAATTACCGCAGAGTGGTAGGCTAGGCATGTGTCTTCAGGATTTCTTGTAGCCAAAAATCTTACAGTTGACACCAAGATTACCTTTCTAAGACCTGTATATAAGTTCACTGGGAACGTCACGGTGAGTGAGGTCACATGGTCTGTGAAATATAATATTATTATCAAATTCCTTGTAGTCGATAACCCTAGTCTGCAGACACCGAGATCTCCTTTCCAAGACTTCTGGCTTTGGAGATATGAGCGGTTACTTCAAATGTTGAGTGACGTTATGCCACATGTTCTGGAAGAAGAAACTGCTAAGAGGTTTCAAGAATATTTTATGCAAATCCATCTTTCCTAAAACCATAACTTGATACCTAAAAATAAACCTTTTAAGAACAACACGTTTAGAGGAACCATTGATCCAACGCAATGTCAACTGTGACGTCAAAGTTTGACGTCATGTCACATGGCGTCATGCAAGAGTAACCTTATGCGACTAAACCTATGTTGTTAGCAAACATTTCCAGGAAACCTCACCAAAGGAATTTTGAATATCTCTTCCCGTTTGAAAGCTATGCATTGAAAACCGATATGTCGGTAAAATTTCCACACAGGCTATTGCATGGGGGGTATACGAAATTTTAAAAGGCTTCTAGCCATGTCTAAATGATCTTCAATCTTGCTGTAACTTTGCATTTTTTATCAGAATAGCCAAGAGAAACTTTTTAAAGGTTGGCCATTAAAATTTGAGGACTTTGGTTTTTCTGGGACACCCTAATATATATATATATATATATACATTATACATATATATACATATATATATACCTGTTGGTGCTTTACATAGATATAGGCCTACATAGATCGCTGTAGAAGGTGCAATAGTGTCTGATAATAAAAGAAACAGGTATTTCAAAATTTCAGTTAAGGCAATGTTATATAATGTCATATATACTAGACTGGTCAGTGGTCAACAAAATTAAAAGTTGGAAATACATTGCTCCACAAGGCTGCCCTTGTTACACATGAAAACATGAGTCTGTATGCAAAATTTTGGAAAGATTTGATTATCTTTAGAGGTCGCTATGTTTTTCGACGTTTTGCCATAATCATATTATAGTATGAACTTGTCAAAAAACATGTATAATTTTGATTTTTTTCAAATCGGTTATAAATTATTTTCAAGTCAGTTATTATTTTAAAAAAAAACAGCCCAATTTAGAAATATATACTGCAGTGTTACTGCTTAGTCAG
Source organism: Aporrectodea caliginosa (assembly GCA_020284085.1). Lineage (NCBI taxonomy): Eukaryota > Metazoa > Annelida > Clitellata > Crassiclitellata > Lumbricidae > Aporrectodea > Aporrectodea caliginosa. The sequence continues at coordinate 52,845 of JACEVL010000721.1, forward strand.
GCTGCATTACGTTTGTAATAAAATATAATTTTGGATAATTAAAGAAGTAATCCAGTCTGCATAAATCCTGTCATTGAAGTGCTGGAAAACCCGCAACCTACTATTATTTCATTTTGCCTTTGTTGGAACAGAAAATTTTGTCCGATGACTGGAGACAAGTTGCAGCAAGTATTGTTTCTGTGACTCATCCTTAGTATATCATTGTAAGAATGGATCAGAGCCACTCCACGTTCTGCGCAGTCATTGACGACCATCAACAGTTTGACATTTGCCTTCATCGACTGGGAAGTAGGGTCCAGTGGTCAGGGAGTAAAGGACTTTGATAGGAAGGCTGTGGGTTGTTATTGACCCTGGATGGTAAAAGATCAAGCAGTTTTAAAGATCTCCTTGTGATATACTCTTCCAGTGGAGTCTGGTGGTCGAATGATTTCCTGTCCAGACGCTACATGGATAGCGGATTAGGTGGATAAATAAGATTGTATTACCAGAGCAGCCTCGATGTCTTCAGTGACACGCTTCGAAGAAATAGCGGAGATGATGACTGAAAGAGTTAATTAAATCGAACTCAAACTGTAACTCCTTGAATCAGCACAAATTTGTGTTCATACAACTTCCACAGTTTGCGAACACCCGAATTCACACACTGTGCTGGGATTCTAGCCTCCTCCCGAATTACCAACGCAGCGACTATTGTTGCTTTCGTGGCCTCACCAAATGCCATAGTCTATTCTGGTAATGAAATATGAAATTCCTCAGGATTGCCCAATTTTTGGGAGTTCAGACCCAAGAAAGTGTTTGTCAGGCATCCCTAACAGACAACATTGTGAGGAACTTCTTGTTGATGCCAGTTTCACCATAGCTGCCGTTTTGTAACGTACGAGCTTTTATTGCAGAAAGTGAAAAAACATGTGCTGTAAGCTTATTTCATATTCAAGGCTGGCTTCACAGACGAAAAAGTACTCGAATCACGCTAAATTAGCAGCATACAGAGCAATATTGAACAATACAATAAATTCGTTGTAGGATATGAAACGAATTGTGATGAAAAGGTGGCATGCAAAATTTAAAAATTAGTTATAAGCCAACAACCGTTTATCTATTGGAAAGAACTTGAAATAAGTGTTTTATTTGTAAATAAGCTTATTATTCTTTTAGTTACTTAAATACAGTCGGCATATTGATAATGATTTAGAAAGATGGTGCTTGGTGTTCATGGGTGCTTATTTTAATTCATAATGAAGCTATTAACGCGTCAGATGCGCAATTTTTGCAATTTCTACAAAAAGTGTCAAAACCTAGCGACCTCTAAACATGCTCAGATCTCTTCAATTTTTTCAACACAGAGTCTTCTAGTCAAGTGTAACAGGGGCAGCCTTGTGGAGCAGCATATTTTGAAAAAATATATTTCCCCATGTAAGTTTGGACCAGGCTAATATATACAGATATACTTGTCTTTTAGTATCAAATAGATAGATGGCTGCGTTAGCAACAGGTGATTTGTTAGCTGATGGATCGTTAAGCTTACAATTGGTGTTGAATATGCCAGTGGGCCTCATAATTATATGGATATAGCATATAGGCCTACATAAAGCGCTAGAGAAGATTCAATACATGAACGCCTTTTGTTTGGTTCACAAAAGGCGCTATACATCTATCTATCTATCTATCTATCTATCTATCTATCTATCTATCTATCTATCTATCTATCTATCTATCTATCTATCTATCTATCTATCTATCTATCTATCTATCTATCTATCTATCTATCTATCTATCTATCTATCTATCTATCTATCTATCTATCTATCTATCTATCTATCTATCTATCTATCTATCTATCTATCTATCTATCTATCTATCTATCTATCTATCTATCTATCTATCTATCTATCTATCTATCTATGGAATTTATATAGCGCCCCTTCAAGATAGCTACTCAGAGGCGCTCCCGACCCAGGCCCGGTCAAAGAGGAAGGTCTTAAGTAGTCTATAGAAAGAATCAGAGAGGTCTCGCGGGAGAGAACGAAGGTCTGAGGGGAGGCTATTCCAGAAAGAAGGACCCACGATCGAGAAAGCCCGACGCTGTCTAGTAGCAGAGCGAGCATGCGGAACTATGAAGTCACCTCTAGAGGCCGAACGCAGAGATCGGCGACCAGAGCATGCCGAGGTTAAGGTGAAGAGTTCCCGGAGATAGACAGGTGATCTGCCCAGAACACAGTGCCAGACAATGGAGGATACCCTATAATGGATGCGCTGCTGGACCGGGAGCCAGTGGGGTACATCACGCATAAATGCAGAGATGTGGCCAAACTTAGGGACACCACCAATTAGACGAGCTGCCGCCCGCAAGACGCCTTCCAAAGGATGCAAACGGACTTGAGGAAGTCCACAGTAGAGCGAAGAACAGTAGTCCAATCGATTACTAACAAAGGCATGGACCAGAGTGGAGGCAGATGAAGAAGAAAGAGAGCGAGTGACAACCCGCAGCTGGCGCAAGTGGTAGTAGCAAGAACGAGTCAATGCCGTGATGTGCCCCGTGCATTATCCATATTTAGTACGAATTGCTTGTGACATATTGCTCTGAATGTAGGGAAGTTCAGAAATGCGGACCCTGTTTTTACTTAATATATAAATGATAGCATGAGCTTGCATATCATCTATAGATAACGTGACAAGTTGACCATCGAATTTGGGGCATGAAACTTGTCATTGAAGCATCTTTGTATGTTAGTCTTTGCTTGGTATCCAAATAACCCATCAACCTCTAGGCCAAAATTCTTAGAAATTTCTACAGAGTTGTGCAAATAAGAGTTTTCTATATCTTTGTGATTTTTCTGAGACGATAAGATAGCGCATTCCCTTGGTTTTTTTCTTAACATTCCAAATTTTTCAAATTTTATAAACATATATACCACCCGATAAATAGAAACAGTTTAACCTTCGTAGGCCGAAGTGGGTAGATTTCTACCCCAGCGGTGTTTGGATGTTGATTGCGGGGTAACTGTAGGTAGTCATAACTTGACGTTACACATGTTTACAAGTTAAGACCCCCGACATATTCCCACACCAAAACCATCATCATGGCATGTTGTCTGAGAAAGTTATTTCAGTTCAAAGTGTCATGGTGTAGAAATCTACCCCACTTCGGCCTCGACGTTACTACTTTTTCGTTCAAAATGAAGATGTATTTATAGAAGATTTTAGCTCATAATTATGCTGCAATTAGAAATAAAGTGTTGATTCTACCATGCAATTGATTTTTAATACTTGCCTAATTATGGAGGGGTTACTTTCCAATATGGCGGCCATATTGGCCGCCAAAACAAAAAAATATGTATATCTCAGATTATTGGTAGGCTAAAATAACAAAGAAAGTGTCGAATGTAATATTTTCAGGGTCAAGGAATCGAAATACCATAGTGGCAACAGTGTGGAAATAGTACTGTCCAAGATGGCGGCCAATATGGCCGCCAAAACACAAAAATAGGTACAACTCAGCTCAAATATACGCTATAATGACAAATGAAGTGTCGAATTTAATACACTAAGTGTCAAAGAATCTAATGTTCGCAGTGGCAATAGTGTGAGAATGTTACTTTCCAAGATGGCGGCCAATATGGCCGTCATCCCTAACCCATGGGCTGAGATATAGCCATTTTTGTGTTTTGGCGGCCATATTGGCCGCCATCTTGGAAAGCAATATTTCCACACTATTGGGACTGCGATAATTCGATTCCTTGACCCTGAAAATATTAAATTCGACGCTTCATTTGTCATTGTATCTTATCTATGAGCTGAAACATACATATTTCTCTTTTGACGGCCATATTGGCCGCCATCTTGAAAATTTAAATTTCCCCATTATTGCTGCTACGAGACGATTCCTTGGACCCGAAAATATTAATTTCGACGATTAATTTCTTATTGCAGCCTACCATTAATCTAAGATATACATATTTATGTGTTTTGGCGGCCATATTGGCCGCCATCTTGGATGCGAACATTACCACAGTACTACCACTACGAGAAATCGATTCCGTGACCCTGAAAATATGAAATTCGACACTTCACTTGTCATTGCACCTTATCTATGAGCTGAGATATACATATTTTTGTTTTGGCGGCCATATTGGCCGCCATCTTGGAAAGTAACATTCCCACGCTATTGCCACGGCGGTATTTCGGTTTACCCACCCTCAAAATATTAAATTCGACGCTTCATTTGTCATTGTATCTTATCTCTGAGCTGAAATATTCATATTTATCTTTTTACGGCCATATTGGCCGCCATCTTGGATAGCACTATTCTCACACTATTCCCAATGCCATAGTTCGATTTCCTGACCTTGAAAGTATTAGAATAGATACTTCATTTGTCATTGTAGCATATCTATGAGCTTAGATATACACATTTTTGTGTTTCGGCGGCCATATTGGCCGCCATCTTAAATAGTACTATACCCACACTATTCGCAATGCGATATTTCGATTCCTTGACCTTGGAAATATTGGAATCGACACTTCATTTGTTATTGTAGCATACCTGTGAACTGAGATATTACATATTTCTTTGGGGTAGAAAACTACCCCACTCCGGCCTCCGTTTCTCGAAGGTTAAACATTATGTGAACAATTTCATCAACTCTTATCTGAGCATTGTAGCACTTTCTTCTTTGAAAGTTTAGTAGTATGCCTACTAGACACATTATTGAATCTAAATATTAAAATAATTGAAGTTTGAACAAACCACTTTCTTTCAAAATCGCTAATAGTTATATTGACCCACCTGTACAATTTCCCCTTAAATTGGTCCTTTGAAATCCATTTGGACATCGACACACAGAAACTGTTGAATATGTCAAATTGATGACAGAGCACGTCTCGCTGATGTAACAGTCACCGTTACTTTTGGTGCAATCTGTAATGCATGAGTTCACAGAAAATCAGAATTTACATGTATGCTGATCAATAGATACGTTTGACTGATAACAAAAATGCTTTAAAAATTGACATATTTATAATATTGAGATAATTGTGATGTCTCGGATGTTAGGATTGCCAATTTTTCAGGTTTCTTCCGAATCTCAATGTACTGGAAATTATCTCTTGATTGCAGGTACGTTGCAACTGATAGAGAACAATGTAACAGTTGGAGGAAGTTACTAATCATAATTTCGCTATTATATAGTTTCTTATGTTCAGTGTATTATGTATAATAATACTAAGCGTCAACACACCGCGTATGTTGCAACTGACGCCGGTCCATCCTTCCTTGCAACGAGATGACGGACAAGAACCATTTCGGTAGATGCATCTTTCGCCATTGTAGCAGTTACATCTTCCAGTGCACGACTTTCCGTAGTTACCAACAGGACAAACTAAAACAGTCGCCTTTGAATACATAATTGTAATTAAAAAATTTAAAAATTTCTATTTAGATGTACATGTAGTCTATCGAAATTAAATCTAGTTCTTCAAAGTTGTACACATCGCAACGTATATCGCTGAATTACAATAATTCTGGCAGAAAATTTAACTCGCTGAACCATTCCGGAAAGGATAGGTTTATGCGGACTAATCCGGTTATTAAGTAAATGTAGAGAAATCTAAAGTAACTGAATTTAACTTACACTTCGGCTGCAACATGTTCTATTATCTACCCAGTGTCAATAAGTGAATACGAAGTAATCGACTGATGTAATTTCTTGTCGTATAATATTATATTGAAACCTCGCTTAAAATCCCTTTCCATGTTTTCGGCTGCAAAGACTAGACGAGTCTTCCTTTGTAAAGTTCTGCATCTGCGAAACACTTTTTCTAACTCTTCTAGCATAAATAATTATTTGTCTGCGGATGAACTTTGCGCTCTTAAAATCTCTTGCATCGTGTAGGCTTGTGATAACGTATTCAAAATGTTTCCAGAAGGTGCTACCCTAATGTTTCAGGTAAATTCTCACAGGAGCAATACATACAACCGCGCCAATAGAACCGGGTTTTAATAGCAAGCTTAGACTTTGTTAAGCTTAGTGAGAGAAACGCAAAAGACATGTGCAGGGACTCCAGAGACTCAGAGACGCAGAAACACAGAGACACGGAAGACACTGATACACAGAGACGCAAGAACACATAGATGCAGACTGCAGAGACACATAAGTCAGAGGTCGAATGGAAGGGATTCTGGCGCTTGCTTCGGCGACGACATTTGGCGAAGACCCAAGCAATCATCTCTTCGACATTTTTCTGCAGTTTAATCTGTATGTCATAGTTACCAATATTAGTCTTAAATTTGTAGACAAAGCAGAAACAGTGACATCATCAGCGAATATTTACGAATATTTACGAATATTAAAAACACCCTAATATTCACGAATATTTACGAATATTAAAGTCTGAAGTCACGAATTCTCGTTTTATGTACTAGACTAATAGTCCTATATACTGCCAGAGAATAATGACGACAGTTGCTGATGCAAACGCTGATGCGCAACCCAAGAGAGGGCGCAACTTTTGAAACGGAATGATTTAATTAATTGAACTAATAGGCCTAACTCTCATATTTGTGGAGCGGCGACGCTAGATTTACTCTTGGTTCAGGGCGCAATTATAGCTTGCAACGGCTCTAATGCAATGCACTGCAGTACATTGCGAAAGATAATTGCGTAGTTGCTGATTTTTTAGTTTACACTTTTCAGCTTATAACTAAAAAACTAAAAAATATTAGTTAAACTTTGGTTTTCACTAAACTATTTTCACCAGCTAAACTTCACCCTTAACTACAAAATTTAAGTTTCACTAAAAGGTTTCAACTTTTCAGTTACCTTTTAGCCCATCACTGAGATGGCCTATAGCGTAATAAAACGCAATGCCTCAACGTTGCACATAATTTGCTCTCATATCACAGCGTTTGTTATGGAATCATAATAATTCTGGACTAAAACTTCAGACTCGTTAAATCGCTCGCATAATGTAAACTCCAGCAAACATGGAATGCAATTAAATTTAACTTTATACCCAATGTCAATTAGTGAGTGTAATTGGTAGCAGCAAGGAAATTATTCGACCCAGGACTCGGAGCCGTCTCTATGTTGTTCATGTAAAGTTTGGAGGAGACTTCGTCCAGTTCGTCCACATTTGAAAACCTCCATCTAGCGTTTCCAGGTTTATTTGTCTGTGTAAAAACTTAGGCTATAGGACAGCGCATTCAATCGGTTCCTAGAAGGTGCTAAATCAATGTTTCATTGTAGGCCTATTAACTTACGATTTAAAGACAGATGCAGCACAACAAATAGCAATTTATTCTACCTCACCGTGGTGTAACATAACGTAAAGCAGTGTAAAATAGGTCTAATATAATGTGACAGTAACATCGGTGAACTGTTAAAGCTACCAGAGAAGTGGTTACAAGAAGATAAGATTCAAAAGTAACCTGATTGGATTTACTTGTTTCAATATTGGCATTTACTTTACTGGCTAGTAATACCTCATAAAAGCGCACCCTGTGCTTGAATGAAGCTTGCTTAATTAAGAATGCAAGTTAACCAACAGGTGAACAGCGCTCAGATAAACAGAAGTCACCACTGGCGAGATTCTACCACAACGCATCGTATACATTGTGTTCAGAGTTATGGAACTGCGTAGCATCGAAGAAGGGGGGGGCGACGACTAGCGAAGACTCTTTCAACAACCGAATTCCAACATCGGGTCTGTGTATGACAAAATTTCTCGCTGTCGGCAATTTATCATAAAGCGTCACCGCAGTGGTATCCTACGAAGGACTTTTTTAACCTTTCCAAATGGGGTTTGCAACTGCCCAGCTATAGTATCACGAAACCACCTAGGCTCGTCATTGGTCAAGTCCACCGGTTTCGCACGAAACTTCGATTACAAGCGTCCGAGCATAGTCCAAAACATTAAGTGACAACGGCGAAAGAAAGAAGCAATTCCAGTAACATAATATGTTAGGTCACATTAAAAGTCCGAGGGAACAAATACTATTGAGCCTAATCCGCATATTAACAACTAATCAATTATTCATAATATTTCAGAGAAACTCTTCCCCATCTTGGGCAAGTGCTCAGATTTCAAAGATCATTTGCAGAAATAAAAACAATAGTAGAAGTGGATTTCTATGACTGTGAACGACAAATCATTCAAAGCAATTAGGTCAAAGAAATGTGGCATGCGCGAAACGCATAGGAGGTCTTTATTAACTTTTGACGTTGATCGCTGTGAATACACGCATGTATTCTGTGTATCTGAACACTTTTGTAGCGCCTTTCAGGGAACTTCCAAAAGGCGCGTATAAATAAGCAAGCAACCTAGTCACTAGAACCGGGATTTGATAGACGCTCAGTAGCTCACTGAAGGTTTACATGCAGACACAGAGAAAGCAATGGTCAAATGGTACGGGTAATAGCGTTTGCTTCGGACTACACTATGCTCACAGAGTTAGCAATGACGGGAAGAAAAAGAAAACAATACTCTTAAAACTAATGTAACTCTGAGAATGAATAACTAACCAGAATAGACACTATTGGCATTCCCACCACCGCATATTGTATTGTTGTCTCCAGAACACGGAATATTGCAAGCTGTCGACGTTCCGTTTATGTCATAGCTCTCTCCGCAAAAACATTGATAGCTGAACTGAAACAATACACATAAAATATTGTTTTCTGACAAATAAAATGATGGTTGTGGTTATGGTTATGGTTAATAGGCCTGCGGTCTGCCAGCTTACTGTAACGCGTGCTTAAGCTGCGCATGTACTTACTTGCTTACTTATTTATTTAATAGTTTGAGAAACATAATAATGATACTATGTACAATTATTGTACATGTAACAATTCGAAAGGATAAATGTGCACACGTTTACCGGATAAAATTTAATGGACCAACCGCGCACAATTAAGCTTATGGCAATTGCCTATTTATTTGACACCTCGTTCCATGAATCTGAGGTAGCCTATTTCAGCAGAAGAGCAATTAGGACAACAGAATTTCAAATATAATACAAATTGTCCTGAATATAAAAGTATCGTTCCTCACATCAATTGTGACTTTTGTTACCTGTAGTCCCGCGTACGAGAGGTTGTTGTCAGCACACGACTTAGAGCATGATGGTATTGTGTTGTATTTGTTGTAGCCGCAGTTAATGCATAATCCCAGTGCTCTATTATACGTATCGCGGTAGCATCCAACGTACTGGTGAGAAACTGTCGCTGTAGGAGAAGCAGCTTCATTATACATTTACCACAAAAGTTAACAGTGTTATTATGTCTAAAGTTTCGATGCAGATTCTGAAATTTCGTTAAGCGGAAGAAGTCTGAAGAAATGACGCACAAATAATGGTTAGGAGATTTAAAGGAATTTAAGAACTAGAACAGAAAAGGAAAATCGTTTTCAATATTTATTAAAGTAGGCCAAAGTAGTTTCTGAGACAAACTTTTAAAGTTGCCAAGTATAGACTGAGTTTCGAATCCTTGTTTACGCCAGATTTGTTTGGTAGCGTTAACTTGGGTGATGTTAAGTATTCTTCAATTTTTGTCTTAAAACATTATTAAATAAATCAACAGTTCAATCACGACAGCACTTAACCATCGGGCTACCAAGGAAAGGGGGTGATTACCACCCCCTACGTTTTATGCATATTTTTTCTTTCATATGGAATATAATTTTTGCATTTTAGGTAGCTGTAGCAGATTCATTGGCGCACATTTTGAGGTAAACATCATGGTGGTAGCCCATGCCATTCAAAAGGTATACCTGATATACCCGAGGCACCAGGGGGGTGGATACCACCCCTTAGTTTCGACTATAGCTTATTGACTATTCTTCCTAGAGAGAGAAACAATTATACCATTCTTTAGAGGGAATGCAGGGCTTCATTTGCTTACCTACATTTTTGTCTTATGAAAACCGGGAAGTGATCAAAATAAATAATAATACGCGTAATGTGCGTGAAAAATGGCTGAATGGAAGCACTCCCCTTAGTTTTTGTCTGTAGCGTATTCATTTATCTTCCTGGAAGAGCAACAAAGATACCATTCTTTAGAGGGAATGTAGGGTTTCATTTGCATACCTACATCTTTGTCTTTTGAATACCAGAAGTGATCAAAAATAAATAATAATACGCGTAATCTGTGTGAAAATGGCTGAATACAGCATTACAACGTAAACCGATATATATGTAGGCCTATGGATATATTTATATGTATTAGGGTGGTTGCATCTCTAATGGAAAATTTTCAACTTCAGTTGTTTACTTTCGCCAACCCGGCATTCCGTTCCAATTGGTTTAGAAGTAATGTAGCCCAAAAATTATCAGGATTGAACAATATCTAGGACTGCCACAACGTCTTTGAAATTTTGACTTTTACAGATAATTTTCGTCATTTCGAGTATAAGTATTTGATTCGCATTTTGGACCTATGTTTAGTTTTTCAACAGAAAAGCTGGATGATTTTACTTAAGCACAACTTAAAAATAATTTCTACAATGTTTATGTTCTCGTTGATTGTTTATTATTAATTTTTATTGGCATTTTAGTGGTATTTGATCCGTGAGTTCCTGAGACCGATAACCACAAATCTATTCGAACAAGCATACACAAAAGGGTGCAGTGGAAAATAAGCGAAAATTAGAAATTCGAAAAGTAATAGCAACCAAAAGTTGCCTAATGGCATGGATCAAACACTGTTCAAAATTTAAAAAAAATATTAATGTCTTCCGCCCCCACCAGAGGGCCAAAGTTACGAGACAAAGCGTTTTTCGAGAAAATTGTAGGTTTTCTTGTAAAATATTCTAATTGAAAACTAATTAACTGCCATTCAATATACCGCTAGAAAGAGCTCTTAAAACTGAATAAAATGATGTGTTAATTTTCAGAATATGCCCATATTTGTAGAAGTTATTAACTTTTTACCATTTCCTCAATAATAATAATAACTCTAATAAATAATTTTAATCACTAATCAGTGTAATCACTAGTAACCAGGCATGCAATAAATGTAATTGTGCTGTAATCTGGACCTACTACAGGCAGTTGAATTTATTCCTGGTTTAAGTGTTCACTTTTCATTTTTGATTACAACTATTATGCTTACTGTTCGAGTGCTCCTATATTTGATAAAGGGTGAAACTTTGATGGTGTTGTGGCAGTCCTAAATATTAAAACTTTTTCATACAACTTTTTGTGTGATGTTTCTGGATGGAATGGAACCAAATGTAACCTTGGCGAACATTAGTTTCACACTTTTATTTTTAAGAACCACCCTAATATGTATGGATGTACATTATGCTATATATGTGTAGGGATGATTGTGTGTATCTTTTATACATAGATCAGTTTCAAAACACACATAATCTTATATTTGTTTATCCGAAAAGTACAAAATGTACGCAATAATATAAAACATTGCTAACTAATGGGTTCCGTTGTTAAAAGTGATGTAATTTCGAGGTGCATTCACATAATGTACAACTAAATATACCATTCTGTGCAGAAATGAATGCTGAATCCATTGCTATATTACAAGTTATGATATGTGAAACCAAACACGAAATCCAGGGGGGGTGGTAACCACCCCCCCCCCCTTGGTAGTCCGATGTTACAAAAAAGCTTGGTAGCCCGAGGGTTAACTCCGTGCCACTCTTTGCTTTCTGACAGTGCCAGTCCCAAGCCTGGGAAAAGGAGGAGGCGACGCTAATATCCATAGAGGGTGGGGGCCCGTGGCGCTTTTGGATAACAGCTGGCACAGAGACCGAGAGGTACCGAGTTCGAGCCCCCGTTGGGCGGATTTGCTTTGTAGGCTGCTATTAGCGCCGTTGTATTGCATGGCTGTCTGTTCTGTTAGTAGTCTAGTTAAGATTTCAATTGCATAACATGTAAATGTACAGCGCAGTGCGTTTGTCAGGCGCTTAATAAAGAAAAGATTATTATTATTATTATTAATGGTCTTTGTTACCACACAGCTAGCCGTTAAAAAGGAAACACACACACACGACAGCACTTCAGTCGCCATCAACGCATTTACAACTTTGCCGTAGATAGAATTTTAACATTAGGTCTTACTTACTTATATTACAAGTGAGTCCACTCCAGTTTCCATAGCATCCATCTGGACAGTGGCCAGTCATCCGGTCACATGCTACGTCGTGTTTGCAGTGACATCCTTTATCACACTCTGCATCGTAAGTTCCAATCGGACAAACTAGACAACCACCATAATAATTAATAAACATAATCGTTCACATGAAGCCTTAAAGTTTAGATTTATGATTGATACGTTCGGTTCAAGGCTAAATATGCAAGTATAAGGAAGTCGTAGTAAATGTATGGCATATATATATATATGTGTGTGTGTATGTGTGTGTGTGCGTGTGTGTGTGTTTTTGTGTGTGTGTGTGTGTGTGTGTGACGCCAGAGGTCAAAACCCGTCACATGTTGGTTTCTGCCCTTTTTTATTCATATTCTGCAATTAATCTGCTTCAAAATACTTTTTACAGAATGAAAATATCTTTTTTCTAACTGAATTTATGTGCGTTTGATTCTTTCATTGGTATAGAGTTTAAAAAATCGAATAAAAAGTTTCGGAATATTCATGTCATTAAAGTCCTCAGCAACCATTACTTGATTATTCTGCAATTTTGCTGTGCAATAAAGGGCTCTATTCTGTGTCGAATAAAACAAACGGCATCAAAATCGGATTACTACTTTCCAAGTTATGGCAAATTGACGGGCAACTGCTGAATTGAAGAATATTCTACATTGTTGACCCCTCTCGCCTATTTCAGCTTCTAGCTCAGTATCTAGGAAGCGACAAGCGACGGGGGTTTTGACCTCTGGCGTCATATATATATATATATATATATATATATATATATATACATATATATATATATATATATATAAAGGTTCCCGCGGAGCATATATATCTAACCTGACTCGCTCCTGCTTCTTTCAACTGATGCGTCTCAGAGTCATCAGACGATCGGTCTCTTCCTCTGTCTTTACCACCATAATAGTACATGCGTTTATCTGTTCCCGACTCGACTACTGCAACTCACTTCTTATGGGCCTCCCGAAACAGCGTCTTTCCCCTTCAATCGGTCTGAAATGCTTCAGCTAGGCTCATAGCCCGACTCCCTCGCTTTTCGCATATCTCTCTTCATATATGCTTGATGTCTTTCACTGGCTTCCTATCACTGCGCGCACCCATCATAAGATCCTCTTTCTAGTCTCAAAGGCGCAGCTGAGCAGTGCCCCAAAGTATCTTTTCTGACTATATGCGAAAGCCGTTATCTGCGACCTCATCTCGTTCCTTGCGCTCTGCTGATTGGCCTTGATCTTTTTGTTCCTAGGACTAGGACTAGGACTGCCTTGGCTCAACGTGGGCATTTGCTGTGGTTGGTCCCTCTACTTGGAATGACCTTCCCCCATCATTAAGGGCTAAACTATTGTCTAGTTTTTCCTCTTTGGTCTCTCGTTCTTTAAAGACGTTTCTTTTCCCCAGGGTTTTCGTGCTGAGAGCGCTCTTCTGAAATAGTTATCCTGAGAGAGGCGCTATATAAATCTTAGATACAACACAATACAATGCAATAAATGTCTATAAAAAATTTTTCCATCTAAAACTGACATATAAAGCTAATCACTATAAACGAATTGTCGTTTCTTATAAGATCCTATTATAATTTACAGTAAATAAGACCCACCTGTATATAGAGAATAAGCGATTTGTTGCCCTATGTATCCACCGCAGATTTCATTTTTATTTCCCGAACAATTTAAGTCGCAAGCTGAATCTGGTGTTCCTGGTTGCACACCATAAACATCCCGACAATGACAAACACTTCTATTCTGGATAACAAACACACAAACAGAAACTAACAAAAGCCATTATAGATGTACTAAACAGTTATTTAAAAGAAGTAATTATTTTAACACTGATCTGGTCAGTCTATGGATATTCATTATAATAATTGATATTGTTATTATTATTATTATTCTATTCTTTATTCTTTCTTCTTCTTCTTCTTCTTCTTCTTCTTCTTCTTCTTCTTCTTCTTCTTCTTATTATTATTATTATTATTATTATTATTATTATTATTATTATTATTATTATTATTATTATTATTATTATTATTATTATTATTATTAAATTATTATTATTAACAGATGACTGCTAAAACTGCTACCATTACAGTGTGGAAATTCAAAAAAGTGCGGACGCTCGTTCTTCGTATCCCCCCCCCACATATTTTCGTGGGCCCGGTCTATACGCATGGTCGCATGCTGATTGTGCGTACACAATTAAAATCCTAGCGGCGGCGCTGGTAGGTATTATTGTAGTAGTAATCGCAGATTTATAAAGCGCCTCTTAAAGGGAGGCTTATCAAAGTCGCTGCCGACTTCACGGCACAAAACCAGGATCGAACAAAATAGTTTTTTGTAACTGACTAGAGGTAAAGACACAACATGGAGTTCAGGCTGTTCAATGCTAGGTAACCAATTCCAGGAAGTTCCATCAACCACTTCTATTCTGCATCGTGAATGTTCATGCCTGGAAGAACCCCACTGGCCACCATATGCAGCAAACAGAAGAGATGCAGGCTACGACCAGGAAGGCATGGGATTGATGCACACAACTCTCTGAGATAGAATCTAATCATTTAAAAGAGGCATTCCACGAACTTAATGAGGTGCTATCTGGCGCTGGAAGAATAAAAGAGGTACGATTTACGATTGGTTAAAATGTTTCCTGAGCTGTCTGTGGAGTTGCCCTGCCTCTACTGTGTCCTATTTTTCTAACACAGGGACTGGACGCTTTGAGCGACTACGCCATCTCGTTCCACTACGTCGAACCAGATGGGATGTACCTCATGGAATACGTCGTCTACCACCTGAACCCTTATGGAATCATCAAAGGACTTCAGAACCTCAACTCGATACAATCGAACAGAAAAACGGTCTGAATGAACGTTCACTGCGGAGAAATATCTGGTCCTGTAGAAGGCAACATAGTTGATTCGCTGTGATTGGCCATTCATTCCTGAACCGAAGCTTTCTTGTCCTATCTGTGCCTCTATTTCGCCAGTGGTAACCACACTAATAATGGATCGTCGTATTCTGTTGCAAGGTCGACAACACCTCTTAGGAATTTTCTTTAAAACTATGGGCTATATAAACGTCCAACGACTACGTTTATGAGTAGCTGACACTACGATGCCTAATCCTCCTCATCAAGGAAACAATTGTGTGATTTGAGAAGAAAGGGGAGCAACCCCTTTTAGTTTTAGGTTGTCGCCCTTTGACGATATCACACATCCTATTCAATTTAACAATCTGCAATGCCATCAGAGTCTTAGGTCCAGCACAAGACACAGATTTCTAAAAAGAGATACTTGCATTTTATCTGCATACTTAATACGAATGTATCCGACATGTACAGACAACACAAAGATCTTTCTCTGTTAATACTATGTATTTGCATACAACTGTAATTTACAAGACGACTTTAACATAGTATTAGTAACACATGTACTGACTTCCCCTCCGTCAAAGGTCTACACTCGACTGCATCGTAAATCGGTACGGACTCCCCGCGCAGAAGCACCAATCAATCAATCAATCAATCAAAATTCACATAGCGCCATTTCAAGTTCCCTACTCAAAGTCGCTCACCAGGTGTCCCGCGCTCGATCCAACTGCGTCATGCTAATCCGTTACAACCATATATACGAAACCAATCCACATCTGCATTTAAACGCTCAGCATGTAGGGTTCAAACTGCATGTGTTGCCAGCAAACGGTGTCACAATTTCAACTGACACCAGTACACAGATTATTTACATGCCTATGTTTCTTATAATTATAGGACTTGTGGTAATCGTAAAAGCGAAAATTTATTAAGTCCTACATGTAAGCTACGTGCACAGCTTAAGTAGGCTACCTTTCACGATCGCTGTGCCCAGTCAGGTGAGTTGTTGAGTCAGATATCTTGTGAAGCACAAGTTAGTGTTGCCAGAGGTCCAGAGGGATACACGTGAACTATCACGGACCGTCCGTGCTAGCTCGGGAAACAGAGATTCTTCGGCAACTACGGTACACGATAGGCCATGGTGCTCCAGGCAAAACCTGTACAAAGATAAAGTTCAGGCTAAACAAAGTTAAGGCTATTATTACTTCTGTATCATCAAGCGCCACTATATAGTAACAAATAATCAATCTATGGCACTAGGTTGTATGGACCTTGAGCAAGCACTTAAGACGGTTGCTCAGGGTCGCTGCACAGCAGTCACCTCAAGTGGGATCATAGCTTATACATAACCATAAACTTTACTTGTCTGGACAGTAACAGTTGCTTTCAAGGCGTTCGTGTAACACCATTATGTCATAGGATTGTGGTGAAAACGGATCTTGATCATTACTATTTTTCTGAAATTTTAGTTCTGGTTTTGAAATGCTGCAGTAACAATTCAGACTTAGAGACTAGCGAAGGGCGTCAATAAAACTCAATTAAAAATTCCCACCTTTTTAGAACTGTTTCAGAGACGCTGATATATGGCTACCTAAGAGACCGAACACGTGTGACTTCAGATACGTTGTAAACACCTCTTTAGCTGTCTTTGACGGACAGAAGCCTACTTAACTGTAGTGGGAGTCTGTTTCGGTGGAAACATAAGGTAGGCAACCATGTGCTCACACTGTTATTCGGCACCAGGAAGGTCAAGCAGGCTGCAGAATGTAATGACACACATGCATGCACATAATATTATACATGTATACTGTTGTCTGTGCGTTTGAAGGCTGTGCGTTTTGGAAGCGTAGTTGAGCAGATTTACACAAAGACATTGGCATTGGCTAATATAGATCTATTGATCGATCGTTAAACCTATCGCGATGTTCCTGCAGTCGATGATCCGTCTATCTCATTCTAGACCTATGTTTTTTGGTTGTATAGAATAGATGCACAGCAGTGACGACTTTACACGTAAACGTAACTAAGCAAGATCAATATAGAATAGTATGCACATCAATTCAGATGTCCAATGGGTATAGAGTTTCGCTCATCGACCCATAATTTCATGCATCAATGCCTATACAAGTAAGAGACACACAGACAGACAAACAGACAGACACACAGACAGATACACAGACACAGACAGACAAACAAACACACAGACAAACACGCTGCATCCATTAAGGGGTCACAACTATACCGTAGACCTATAAACATGAATCGCCGAGCGCCTCTGAGTAGTTCCCTTGAAGAGGCGCTATATAAATTCAAGTAATGAATGAATGAATGTATGCTTATGAAGCTACCAATCTCTAGATATACAATCTAAAATATATTACAATCCGTTTTCGATCAGTAATTGACAAGTGCCCCTATCGATCGATCTCCGTAAGTCTCTGTCTGTCTCTTCCTCCATCGTAAACTCTGAGCTGTCAGAAACTACCAGATCGAATTAAATTACAAACAGACCTTCAATAGCTATCGAAATGTCAGTACCTGATATGCACATCTCTCCGTGCGATATATATAAATACGATATAGTCTATATAATAATTATACGATATATATAGTAATAATAATAATAATAGTAGTAGTAGTAATAATAATAATAATAATAATAATAATAATAATAATAATAATAATAATAATAATAATAATAATAATAATAATAATAATAATAATAATAATAATAATAATAATAATAATAATAATAATAATAATAATAATAATAATAATAATTAATTTCTAAGAAACAATGCAGGATGATTACAAATCAGTATGAACGGATGACAATAATAATAATAATAATAATAATAATAATAATAATAATAATAATAATAATAATAATAATAATAATAATAATAAAAATAATAATAATAATAATAATAATCTTCGTTTATTTATTCAAACTGACATGAACGCAGTAAGCCTATGATGAGAAGTATGAATGGATGATCACAAGTTATGGCAGGAGTCGAATTTAACTGTTTGACATTATAGAGCACCCATCTGACCTACTGCTCATTTTACCAAGACATCTGGCGAATGAAAACCTGAGTCAATTTGTTTAAGGTAGCGTTAATCGATCGTTCGTCCATTTGGACCTTTTGCTCTTTGTGCCGGAGTGCAAACCGTTCAACTGAACATCCTCTTAATATAAATTATGTTTTTTCTGTTTCGATCTCAATACACAAAAAACACACAGCTGCCAATCCATTGAATGTCAATGCGCACGTGCATATCGAACCATTTTGTCCTTTGTGCTAATTGTTCCTATTAGCACTTACAAAGCAATGTCTGAAAATTGCAGATACCAGTGCTTAAAAACGCTTACAAACGCAATCAACTCTAAAGACATCTTTGCTATAAAATGCATAAAGCATTAGAATGAACCCTCAGTAAAATTGTAATCCGTTGAAAGAAGATATCAACTCTGAAGATTTATATAGCACCGCTTACACGATGCACAAAATCGATGGTCGCTTCAAATGTAACCGAGCTGAGGAATCTAAACCCGTTGGAGAAGCAGGCGACACTGTATGTATGCATTTGTGTGCGAGTATATATATATATATATATATACATGTATGTATGTATCTCGAGTTTTATCAAGCGCATTTCCAGACCCCTCAAAAGAGCTATTAACAGCCAGTCCTAGGGATCTCCACAGTTGCGTCTTAGCATAGCTGGAAAAAGTAAATTGAGCAGATTTCAAAGGGGCAGGACGAAATGTCAACTGGAGCATTGTTCCAAACGGATGGACCAACCAACGTACAGTATGTGCCTTGAGTCCCTTGACTCCAGAGGATTTACATCTAAAAGCGTTCCAGCCACATTGTTGTCTGCTGTTCCGTCAGATATATAGGCCTATGTTTGTAAGAATAAGTTTGTCTGATTCGACACGTGAACTGGTTAAACGGATGACAGTCAACTGGTTATCGTAAAAATTGCGAAATCCAGTGCATATTACATATGTATAGCCTAATGCACCACGTATCGTTACAGTAAGTAGCAGGTCTCACTGAAAAAGAACATTTTGGAAATTAACATACATGTAAGATCCGAAACAGCCCACACGGCTTAATTGTTTTGCGAAATGGACTGTTTATACAATCATGGGGCCTAAGTTTAGCGAAGGGGCCGGACGGAGGTCCAGAGGTTATTAGATTAGATATCCGGATGACTTGACTTCTCGGATAATATCTCCTGGACCCTTTATAAACAGCGGATTACGATTACATCAGTTTCCCTTTGAATAATGCTTCGCGTATTGTAATAACGGCGTTGGATTGGATTCAAGTAAAATGGTGAAACTGTTAGGATTTGCCTTTCCCTTTCTGCTCGGGTTTTCCCTTGGCATGTTGTTCTCGTTGTCAACTGTCTTAAAGCGAGCGACACTGCGCGTAATGGAAGGTATCGTCCGCCCAACAGATTCAGATGGAAATGAGAGCGAACCTACGAGAGACCTACTTCATGGAGTCACCGCGAATATCGACCAGATTTCCTTCAGAGACAGTCAGTTCCACTCAGGTATAGTATAGTCAACAAAATACATTCAAAGTACTTTAATCAGTGAATTCCAACACAGAGCTTTGACGAGTGTCCAGTAAATGAATTGCATAAAATAAGGTCCACATCAGGTGAGATATAATTTCACTCCTGGTCATAGGGGTTTTCACTGCTGCTGACCAAAATTTGTAATCTGACGTTAGGGAATCTGTGAAACTGGATAATTTTGGGCGTTGAAGAATTCGAAGTTAAAGACTAAGAACACAATTTTTTTTTGAAACGTACGTTCTTTCGTATTTTTCAGACGATGCGGCCATTGCCGACAACCTCTACCAAACAGTCCGAATTCTTTGTCTTGTGATGACTTCTCCTGAAAATTATCAGAAAAATGAGATTCACGTAAATGCAACATGGGGCAAACGATGCAACAAACTTTTGTTTGCGACCCGCACCGCAGACGAGAAACTACCAACGCTCATTGTCAACGTAACGGACGGACGTGATTACCTTGGCAACAACACACGTGAGACGTTTGACCAATATTTGGCGGACTATGATTGGTTCCTGAAGACTCACGACGACACTTACGTCATCATGGAAAACCTGCGCTACTTTCTTTCAGCGCAGGATCACAACTCGCCCGTGTTCTTCGGTCAGAAGTTCACAAACGACATGAAGCAGAGTTACACAAGCGGTGGAGCCGGGTACGTAGCAAGCAGAGAAGCCCTGAGGAGGTATGGACTGAGAAGTAATCAGACCACGGGTTGCGGATTGAACAGCGGTAATGAGGATGTAGATTTTGGTAGGTGCATGGAGGCGTTGGGGGTGAGACTTGGGGATTCGTTGGATGTTATCGGAAGAACGAGATTCCACTGTTTCAATCCGGAATATCATTTCGAAGGAACGGGTTGTTACTACGGAAACACCATTCACAACGAAACAAAAAAGGTATGTATATGTATGCATTCGTAGGCCTATTATGAATATGATTTTTCTATCTTTGTATATGTGTTAACTATGTATTATATATATATATAATTATATATATAATTATATATAGTTATATATATATATATATATATATATATATAGTTAACACATATGCTAAAGGATAGAAAAAACATATTCATAATAGGGACCGCCTATCAAAAATCTTATTCATAAAAGGCACCGCCTGCATTATGTATTATATATATATATATATATATATACACTGTATAATGCAGGCGGTGCCTTCTAGATGGAATTCAAACTCACCTTCTGGGATGATTCTGGATATAGATAATAGTCGGTCGCTTCCAGCTGACTATCGGTCAGTTGCTGATGGATCCTTTCCATGCCACAGCATATATCCTTTACCGAAGAAACCATCTTTGGACGATGACAAAATGCCAAACTCCCGACCAATCTCATATTTATGCTTTTTTTCTAAACTTCTTGAACGCGTCGCTAAAAATCGAATGGAGCTGCAGCTGTATTGAAATTCCTTACCACCGAGACCGCTCTCCTCTATGTCCAGAGTTAGGCCTACATAATGCGCTTTATGGATAATGTTAAAGTAGCTGCACTTGCTCTTCATTACATCTCTCTTTCGGTGTTCTGCTCATGGGAAGGCCCAGAATGAAACGACGCCATTCTTCCTGAATGGCGTTCACAAAGTGGATAATGCAGGTCAAAAGGGTCAAAAGGGGCAATGGGTTTTATATCTGGTCTAACCCTAAACTGGTTCCAGTCATATTTTACTCCCAAACGCAATGAGATAAAAAACCAATTAACAGTTTTAATTAATTTAACAAATAATTTCGACCTATGACTGAGGAAATCAGATGACTTTGGCTAGCCTGTAAGTTTGTCCAGGGCTCCGCATTTGCCGGAGTTCAACCAACTAATAACATGCACTTCTCGTGATTCCAAATCGTGAGAGGTGGACCATTTATACCATTCATTAATAAATAATTTACAGATAAAACGACCAACCTGTTTCTTCCACTGGTATGACAGAGATTCATTTGATTGAAACAGGCAATACCTTCAAGCAGTCTACGGCGAGATGAGTTCAGGAAAAGATAAGGTTTGAGTCGAGATCTGAAGGCTCTGTAACTTGTTGCATTACATTGCACGATCGCTGTTTTTGAAAATAGGATATTCTAAAACAATACCTGCTGTTTGTGTTTCGATAATATCAAATTGTTTACATAATTTTACCACCTGTTTTTCGACAAAAAGTGCTCTTTTGAAAAGATTTTGGGTCATGACGATTGATTCAAGCAATTAGCAGGTTGTAACAAACCAGAAGTTGGAAAAAGCTGTTCCGAATAAAGACTGGAAACTGGCCTCTTAGCCTACACAGCTAAAACGTCGATTATCTGAACTTTTTTGTAATTTTGCACCGTTATAGTGTCCATCTTTTTCAAAATTGTCCTAAAATTCACCTAATGTTTTAAGCTCACCGTTCTCTTGTCCGCCCTTCTCTTTCCAACCGTCATTGAAAGCTAGTATCGTCTACCTTTCTGTCGTTGCTAACTCCTAGTTCCTAAATCCTCTCTGTACTCAATCAGGTCGTCGGGCTTTCTTGAGCTGATTGCTCTCGGCGGGCGCGTCCTTTTGTTGCTGGGCCTTCACTCTGCAACTTTCATCGGTGCAATCGTTTACTCGGTGAAATCTATTCTGGCCTTCAAGATCTCGACTCAAACTCATCTTTTTCAGAACTCATCTCGCCGTAGACTGCTTTCTTGTCTCCTCAGCTTCCCTTCTTGGCTTCCACCGAACTCCTCTGATATATTTGGCCTGCACAACGATTTGGATTAATAGCGACCATCGACTGATCTTTTCAGCATTATTATATTGGTGGTAGATAAATCTTCAGATTATGATTATTATATACGTTTTTATGTAAGTACGTACGTATATATGCATGTATACATAATTACATATGCATATATATGCATGTATATATATGCATGTATATATATATATCCATCTATATATATCTATATATATGCAATGCACTTATCGATTCGCACTTTCGTCCGTAACCGTATCTTCATTGTTCTGTCTCATTACACAGGGGCTGGACGGTGTGAGCGATTATGCTGTATCCTTCCACTACGTCAATCCAGGTGACATGTACCTCATGGAATACTTCGTCTACCACCTGAATCCTTACGGAATCATCAAAGGACTTCAGAACCTCAACTCGCTTCAGTCGAATGCTACGACTATCTGAAAGACTGTATACGCCTGCTCCTGGTAGAGAGATAGCAGCCCAATTCTCCTAATTGTGAAACGATGGTATACTATGCGGACAATAAACTCCGCATAGTACCGCATGAGCGCTTCTGAGTAGTTAGTTACCTAGAATGGGCGCTACATAAAATTTGGAATGAATGAATGAATTGTAAGAACAATGGAACTCTAGAATGAAAGAATCGCCAAAAAGTACGAATGTGGAAATTGTCAATTGCATGTGAAATTAAGCAAAATGCAACCAAAATGAGAAGACGAAAAGAGGACAGAGGAGTATCTATAGCGGAGAGTGGTTGAACTGAGGTAAAAAGAGAGTAAAGATCAAGTTATGAAAGAATGA
This sequence comes from Aporrectodea caliginosa, assembly GCA_020284085.1. Classification (NCBI taxonomy): domain Eukaryota; kingdom Metazoa; phylum Annelida; class Clitellata; order Crassiclitellata; family Lumbricidae; genus Aporrectodea; species Aporrectodea caliginosa. The sequence continues at coordinate 75,960 of JACEVL010000721.1, forward strand.
GAGTGAGAAGCAAATCACGTATTCATGGTGTGACCGTTTTGTGTTTTTGAAATTCTCATATAATTTCTAGGCATCTCTAGAAAGCGATAGCGTTAAGACGGTACAGAAGAGAACAGTCGTCTGTAAGCTCAAACCAACTGCCAGTCCTTCAAACATATAAAACATCCATACTATCTATCTATCTATCTATCTATCTATCTATCTATGAGATTTATATAGCGCCCCTTCAAGGTTACTACTCAGAAGCGCTCCCGACCCAGGCCCGGTCAAAAAGGAAGGTCTTAAGTAATTTATAAAAAGAAGAAGAGAAGTCTCGTGGAAGAGAACGCAGGTCAGAGGGGAGACCATTCCAAAGAGAAGGACCCACTATCGAGAATGCCCGACGCTGTCTGGTGGCAGAGCGAGCATGCGGTACCATAAAGTCACCTCTAGAAGCCGAGCGCAGAGATCGGCGACCAGAGCAGACCGAAGTCAATGTGAAGAGCTCCTGGAGATAGGTAGGTGTTCTACCCAGAACACATTGCCAGACTATCAGTATTAGGCCTACCGTCTTTCCCGCAAATAGTCTATCATACTTTCAGATACCATCCATTCTGCTTCTTGAGATTCTTCAGATGTAAATTTCCGACACTAGGCACTGTTAAGTTCATAAGATATAGAAAAAAATGCCTCATTGGAGTCAAACTAGACATAGATAATTTTGTTAGCTATCGGGAAACGAATTGACCCCAAGAGCGTGCCATTAGGATCACGAAGTACATGTAAGATTGTCCTATAGGCCAACCTTATGTTCCAAATACGTTGCTGAGTACTGATACTCTGAGAAACTCTGAAAACTCGTCTTTTCATTTAAGAAATTGATAGTTAACGCCATGTCCTGGCGTATAAGCATGTACAGAATCTTCTTTTCTCTCTTACGTCAGTTCACCCTAACTTTTACTTGACCTTTTATTGTTTTGTTTGTATTTCCCTTCCTTCTTATTCATTTCCCTACATTCTCTAACCTTGCCCGATCTTTGCCTACCATTATCGTAACTTTACCCTACCATACTTAACATTAAATATTTCAAATTGCAATACGCCCCCACCCCAGTCTGTCTAAGGAAAAACTTAAAGACTTATTTATTTCTATGCATGATATGCAATATTTATAGAAAAATATAAATCACTTTACGAGCAATCCTTCGTAAAAACAGTTCGTGTGTCTAAAAAACGTAATGAAATTAAACAGCCATGGATGACTGCGGCCCTACTCAAATCGTGTAAAAGGAAAATTATATAAAAAATGTATAAAAATGCCCACGACGCAAAATAGAGAGAAATTTGTAACCTACAGAAATAAATTTAAAACGGTCTGCAAAGAGGCACAGAGGCAGTACTACGCGGAAAAATTTTTAGAGTGCGAGGAAGACCTGAGCAAAACTTGGAGGGTAATCAAAACGCTTCTTCATGGTACCGGGCATGCTAACATGCCAGAAAGCTTCGTTATCGACAAAACTGTAAGCAACGATAAAAACCTTATAGCTAGCAAATTCAACGAATTTTTTACGGAGATTGGGCCTAAGCTAGCCGAAAGTATAGCTCCAACAGATACTTCATTTACAGAATTCCTAAAACATTCAACGGTCTCCTCCATTGGCATTGAATTAACGTCAGCGCCGGAGATAATACTGTTGGCCAAAGAACTACGCACAACATATAGCGAGGGACTCGATGAAATTAATCCTAAAATTGCCAAGTGTTCAGTTGAAGCCATTTCGGTACCACTAGCAGAGATAATCAATTGCTCTATCACCTCCGGTGTGGTCCCTGATAGCCTAAAAATAGCTAAAGTAATTCCTATCTTTAAAAGCGGTGACAAGAAGCAACTTGGAAATTACAGACCTATATCGATCTTGCCATATTTTTCCAAATTTTTTGAAAAACTTATATATGGGAGAATGATGACATACATAACAGCGAATAATATATTATACAAAGGACAGTACGGGTTCCGGAAAGACCAATCTACCTTTATGGCAGTCATGGAAATGTACGATAAAATTTCGGAAGCTCAGAGTACGCGTGGCCAAAATTACATACGTACGTACCTTTCAAAAAATAGAATACGCGTATGGTACGTATCATAACGAAAATTTTATATGGTTTATATCAAAGGACAATGTATGCTGGATAAACATAGACCTACAATATAGCATTGCAGCAATTTACTACTCTGTAATACTGGGTTGTGATTGTTTGCTTAAATTAAATTGAACATTCTTATAATGAGCAATGACGTGGTTAACGTATTTTTTTATTGTTTACGTACCCTAAAATAGGGTACGTTAAAAAACGTACGTACCACTCTACCTTTATGGCAGTCATGGAAATGTACGATAAAATTTCGGAAGCCAGAGACAATGGCCACTTTTCCGTAGGCATCTTCCTCGACCTATCAAAAGCTTTCGATACGGTGAACCATGAAATTCTAATCTCGAAACTGAACCATTATGGGATAAGGGGCATATGCTTAAATTGGATCAGAGACTATTTGAGGGGCAGAAAACAATGCGTTTCATACAATGGGCACGCTTCGCCCATGCTGGATGTTAAATGTGGCGTTCCGCAAGGCTCTATATTAGGCCCATTACTATTTCTGATATACGTAAATGATATATCGCACACCTCAACAACGCTCCAGTTTCTCATGTTTGCGGATGACACCAATTTGTTCATGTCCAGTAAATCATTAGGCGAACTAGTCGATAAGCTAAACATTGAGCTACAGAAGGTGAATAACTGGTTTAAAGCAAATAAACTTTCCTTAAATCTCAACAAAACAAACTATATCTTGTTCTGTTCCAAGAACAATGAAGCTTTCAAGCACGACTATAAACTTACTATCAACATAGACAAACAGAGTATATCTAGAGTAGCCTCGTCCAAATTTCTGGGGGTGCATATAGATGAGATCTTATCATGGCAAGTACACATAGCTGAAATATCAAAGAAGTTGGCTAAAAATATTGGTATAATCTCTCGTATACGGCACTTTCTTCCGCGATACTCACTTGTAAATCTATATTACTCGTTAATATATCCATACTTATCCTACTGCAACCTTATATGGGCATCCACTTACCGCACTCGTTTGACTTGTCTGACGTTACTGCAGAAACGCGCTCTTAGAGTTGTATGCAACGCGCCTCCGAGAGCACACTCTAAACATTTATATCTGAGCTTGGGAATACTGCCCTTTGAAAGCATAAATAAACTACAGGTAGGACTATTCATGTACAAGGTCCATATGCATCTAGTACCCGAAAGTTTCGACAGCTGGTTCTATATAAATTCTAAAGTGCATGACCATCACACGCGCGCCTCAAAGAAATATCACCAGCACAGCATGCGCACCAATATCAGGAAACATAGTATTCGATACCACGGGCCAGTGCTCTGGAATGCACTACCAAATGAACTCACCTGTCTCCCCACCCCGTACCAATTTAAAAACAGGCTCAAAGCGCATCTGATGTCCGTATTGAATCAGTAATTACCTTAGGTGTAAGTAGTTTTATATATGTCTTGCTGTGTAGATAGTTGTTTTTTGTGTGCTCCTGACAATTGATCTAGTTAAGTGTTTTGCTGCTGAATAATAATAATAATACTGCTGGTGACGTTATATGCAACTATTTGAACTATAAGTGTGTTGATTTGATTATGATGTTGTTTAAGAAATGAAGTCATAATAAAAATAACTAAATAAGCAACTGTATAGGCTAGACTGATTGACATAGCACTAGGGCTATCCTGTTAGCGGAACTTAAAGTTCCTTAGGGTATTACCCATTGTTACTGCATTTGGAAAAATCTGTCTTTACATGTAAACACTGAATTGAAGCGGTGAACAATAAAGTTGATTTGATTTGATTGATTTGATTGATTGCAAATGTGACATTTCTATTGAAAATTTGTAGTTCATCGTTGAAAATCAAATTTGTAGTGCATCGTTGAAAATCAATATTTTTATCTAGATATGAATGGGTTACTTCCTCCCTCCAATCTGGCTTTCGGAGGAATAATTCTACCGAAACTCTCTTAGTCCGTCTTCTTTTAGATTTCTATGGCGCCATGGACTGTGGTCAGATAACTCTTTTAGCTCTCGTTGATGTCAGTTCGGCATTCGACTCTGTCTATCATTCTATCCTCCTCCACCGTCTTTCTGTTTCCTTTGGATATGCTGTGCAATTCATTCATTCGTTCATTCCGAGAATTTATATAGCGCCTCTTCAAGAAACCTACTCAGAGGCGCTCCCAGCCCAGCCACGGCTAAAAAGTGTGATTTGAGATACTTATAAAAGGCAGGCGAATCTAGCCGAGGCATCAATCGCAAGTCTAGTGGGAGGCCATTCCAGATGGAGGGACCCACAATCGAAAAGGCTCGACGCTGTCTAATAGAAGTGTGAGCTCGCGGGACTATAAGCTCCCCCCTTTCTGAAGAACGCAGAGATCTACGAACTGCGAGGTCAGAGACAGGTCGACTAAGATCTGACAAGTAGGATGGAGCACAGCCAAGAAGACACTTCCATACAAGTGTAGCAACTCGATAGGAGATGCGCTGAGAAACAGGGAGCCAGTGAAGAACATCACGCATATAGGCAGAAACAGGAGCATGTTTAGGAAGGTGGCCAATGAGGCTAGCAATTGATGCCCTATGTGGTCGGATGGCTTCAAACCGCCTGCTTCTGAACCTGTCCAAAAACCAATTTATCTGGATTGAATACGGCAGACAACTGGCTGGTTTAGACCTGCGACTGTTAGCTGCAGTGTTCCCTCCTGTCACCTTATCGCTTACTGTTCGTGGTCTTGAGGTGACGCGTGACAAGGAACTTAGTTTTTCACAACGCGTTAACTTGGTCGCATGAAGTTAGTACCTGCTTCGTCAACAACGTATTTTACTTCGCAACCTATCTTACGATGTTGCAGCTTGTGAACAAATGTTTTGCATATATAATGAGCACAGGTGTTCTTTAGGTTGATATATATATAGGGTGACTCGATAGGTCGTGAACGATTTTGAATGCATACAAATATATGTTATACACAATATAATATGGAAAGTTGTATACTGGAGGATAGGTTGTTCAAATGAGAATGTTATGCAAAAAAATTAGATTACTAGCTCACTTAATAAAATTTTAGCGCCAATATCCGTGACGTCATCAAATTCGTGCCAAGCAAACGTCCATTTAGGCCGAAAACAATATTGTACGACCATCATTGTTAATCCACACATAATTAATTAATTTGACCTCTTTCTCCAGTATCTCATTAATGTAATAACTCGAATTGACTGAAGTTTTATTTGGAATGATATGAAGTTTTGTTAATCCAAGAGATGTCATGCCTCCCACACCAGAACTGAGGGACTGAACTTCACCTGCAGTGCACATGGAGCGCACAGAACAGAACTTTCTTGTGATCCCCACACAACGTCGTTCTTACTGTTAGGTACGTGGTAGAGTTTGAAGGGCGATTCATCACTGAACATAACACGCGACCAATCAATATCCTTAAACTTCTTCGCGAAGTTTACTCGGCGAACTTTGTAAGCATCAGTTTACTTTGGGACTTTTGTCTCTTGAAACTCTTCCATTTCAGCGTCGTCCGCATATAGGCCTAACGCCTGATTGTCTCTGCTTCCAGCAAGGCGTTTGTCTTTTAACCGACGTTCTAATTTTCGCAAACTCTGTCCTCGCCTATATTTAGACTGTTTGATCAGTTTTTGAGCGGCAGCAGTCATCACGGACTTTCGACCACCGTGATATCGATTCCGCAGCCTCTCGTTTGGACTCTGCTTGTAGCGTTTGGCCCACTTGCTAATCCACGATTTAGAACGACCCAATTTCTTTCATACATCCTATAACACTGTAACTGTACTTTTCTTCCAATAATGTAATAGCTTGAGCCCTAATTTGCGATTCATTTAAGGCCGCCATTGCCTAATCGGCGTATTCGCTAGTCATTGATAATGCTGCTTGTTCACGCTTGCTTGGCACGAATTTGATGACATCACGGATATTGGCGCTAAAATTTTAATAGGTGAGCTAGTGATCTAAATTTTTTTGCGTAACATTCTCATTTGAACAACCTATCCTCCAGTATACAACTTTCCATATTATATTGTGTATAACATATATTTGTCTGCATTCAAAATCGTTCACGACCTATCGAGCCATATATATATAATGTGTATCGATTGTTAAGCGTTTTAGTCTTAGGCCTTAGTTGCGCTGTCGGCTCGTGGGCGCTTGGCCTAAAGTAGCCTAAACATTGGCTGACGGTAGATTGTTTTACACGTGCAGTTAGCGCGCCAAACTTAGAAACTGCTGATGACAGTGAATTTGAACTATACAGTGTAGTACAGTTGTTGTAAGGCAAGAGTTGAGTTTGTTGTTATTAAACTGTGTTTGAAGAAAGAAAGAAACATTCAAAGAACTGTGTCAATTTAATTCTTAAACAGTTAGAAGACGTTGAGCAATTTATATGTAGAGATAAGGAAAGTTCTTGAGGTAGGTCACAACTAAGAAAGAAAAGAGTTGGTGACATATTTGGTGGCAGCAGCGGTGGAATTCGAAACAACGTCTGGGATTCGAAACAACGTCTGGGATTCGAAACAACGTCTGGGATTCGAAACAACGTCGACTGGTGAATACGCATTCAAATCATTGGTAAATCTACGACAACGAAAGCCTCAACGACAAAGGTATAAAAGTTGGTTGTTATCAAACAAAGAACAATTCCCAATACTTCAAACACAAAAGAAAACTGGTGTTTTCCAGAAAGGACAGCACTGAAGTAAAGAAGTAAGATGGAGAAATTAAGTGTCAAAAAACAAGCAGAACTGAAGAAGATGTCTTCTGAAAGATTAAAACAGCGCTTGTTGAAGGCTGGTTTTGAAGAAGAGAAACTGAAAGATATGTCACGTGAGGACATGTTAGAAGCGCTAGCTGAAGTCTGGCTTAAGGAAGAAGCAGAAGAAGAAGGTGCTGTCGGCGGTGTTGTGGAAAAGGTTATTGAAAAACCGCCTGGACTTATGTCTATGGAGATGATGATGCAGTGGATGATGATGAAAGAAGAAAGAGAGGAGAAACGAAGACAAGAAGAGAAAGAAAGAGAGGAGAACGTCTTCAGAGAGAAAAGGAAGAGAAAGGCAGAACGTCTTCAGAGAGAAAAAGAAGAGAAAGCAGAAAATGCACGACAGGAAGAATTACGTCTTCAAAGAGAGAAAGAAGAATTGCAAAGGCAGCAATTTGAAATTCAATTAGAGCAATTGAGAAAAGATAGAGAAGATGCTGAAAGGAGAAGATTAGAGCAGATGATTGAATTTGAAAAGGCGCGGAAAAGTGACGAAGAGATACGTCAGCAACAGATTGAAGAGAAGAGACTACGTGAAGAAGAAAAGGAAAAAGTGCGAATTTCAGAGTTGGAGCGAGCAGAACAGGTTAGACAAGAAGAACTGAAATTACAGAAAGAAAGCATGGAGAAGGCGGAAGAGGAAAGACAAGAACGTTTAAAGTTGGAACAACAAAAAATAGCATTAAAAGAAGCACAACTCAAAGAGGAGAAGCGAAATAGAGAAGCTCAAGAGCAAAGAAGAGAAGAAGAACGAGAAGAACAGAAAAAGAAACAGGAAATCAGTTCAGAGGTGCAGAAGTGAAACCAAATTCTCCGGTTGTTCATGAGAATAGAGAGTCGATGATGACCAGACAACGTCAGGTATATAACAAATCACCACCAAGGTTTGTCGCGAGAGAAGGCAATGCATCGTTTACTCCATATAAGAGAAAAGAAAGCATCGAACAACGAGGTGCAGTGGTGAAACGTTGTCACAACTGTGGATCAGACAGGCATTTGATGAAATTCTGTCCAGTTCCTGTTACAACCTCAAATTATGGAAAACAAGAACATTCGAGGGTGAATCGAATTCAAGTGGTTGATAATTCTGAAAGTCAAGCCACAGAACATCAGAACAATGAAACTGAAGTAAAGTCAGTGATGAAATGTCACCTTTCACCTGATATTCAGAAAGAAATTCTATTGCACAATGGAATGCAGAAAGAAATGGCTGGAAGAGATGAAAGTACAACATTGAAGAAAGTGGTATTGCAGTACGTCGAGGTAGAAATTCGTGGAACAGCAGGAAAAGAACCAATAAAAGTAAAAGCACTGATTGATTCTGGAGCAGAGGTTCCGGTGATTAGTGAAGAATTACTGGAAGGCATGAAGTGGAGCAGATTGGAAAAGTGAACTTACAATGCGTGGCAGGAGATGCCATTCCTGCAAAGTTGGTGAAAGTTGATGTAAGGCTGTGTTGTAACGATGTGGAAGAAGAGGTAATTCCGCATAAAGTCAAATGTTCACTTACACCTTATGTGACATTGATGTGTGCTAGTATTGCAAAAATGGGAAGCACAGAAAGATTCTTGTTGCATCCAGAAATCATTGCAGAACTTAAAGCCGTGCCACAAGTGAAAATGATACAAGGAGATGTGCAAGCGAATGTAACGACGAGATTGCAGAGTCAGCGAAAGAAAGTGGTAGATGTCGAAGAGGAAAGTGAAACTGAAAGTTCAAGTGAAGAGGAAAACGAAAGTGATGATCAACAAAGTTTAATACAAGACGGTATAACAGCAGAAATGAGTGAACAAGAGATGGCTGCATGCAAGAATGGTAATCTAAATGAAACGAAAGAGGATAATGAATGTGATGTGGAGATAGCAGATTTGTTTCAAGAAAATGAGAAAGATGAAGAACAACAGATGCAGATTGCAGACGCAAGGAAATTCGAAGAACAGCAGAGACAAGATGAATCATTGAAAGCATGGTGGAATTTAGCGCCAGATAAAGAATCTGAATTCTGCGTGGTAAATGGCTTACTGTACAAAAGATATCGAATATTAGAGCAAACGATATATCAATTGGTGTTACCAAAAGAGCGACGAATGAAAGTGATGGAGTTGGCTCACGAATCAGTATTTGGAGGACATCTTGGAGAAGAGAAAACTAGAGAACGAATAAAGTTGTCTTTTACGTGGCCAAAGATGAGAAGAGATATAGTGAAATTTTGCAAATCATGTGAGAAATGTCAGTTAAAGGCAAGAAGTTTGGTGATGGACAGGGTTCCTATCACTCCAATTCCAAGAGAAGATGTGGCGTTTAGAAGAATTACGGTGGATTGTGTAGGACCAATCGAGCCAGCATCTGCTGCAGGTCACAAGTACTGTTTATGTATTGTCGATTCTTGCACAAGATGGCCTACAGTGTTTCTGTTGAAATCATTAACTGCGAAAGCTGTGTGTGATGCTTTGATGGAGTTGTTCATGAACGTTGGTGTACCTTCTGTGATCACAAGTGACCAAGGAACAAATTTTACTGCGAGTCTGACAAGAGAATTTCTGAATTTAATGGGGTGTAGTCCAAGATTTGATACGCCAGGTCATCCAGAGGCAGCTGGATTAGTAGAAAGATGGAATCAAACATTCAAGAAAATGATCCATCATGTAATTGTTGACAATCCAAGGCAATGGCATAAAGTAATTCCGTTTACAGTGTGGGCATTACGAGAAGTACCGAATGCAACTACTGGAATTGCTCCTTATATGTTGGTGTATGGAAAGATTCCGCGTGGACCATTGGCAATTTTAAAAGAAAGTTGGACAAGAGAAATTAATTTACCACCTCATATTGGAATCCAACCAGAAAAGTACTTGAAAGACATGAAAGCAAATATGGAAAAAGCATTACTGTTTGCAGAATCATATTCACGAGAGAAGCAATTACAGTATACGAATCAATACAACAAAAGAGCGAAACATAAAGAATTTGAACCGGGTGAAAAAGTTATTGTGTTGTATCCGACGTCAACAAATAAACTGATTTCACGATGGCATGGTCCATGTACTGTCATACAACGAAGGTCCAAGTACTCTTATTTGATTGATATGGGTGACGATTGTCGAAAGATAATTCACGCAAATAAAATCAGAAAGTACATTACAAGAGCAATGAGTTGTGGATTAATCGTTGAAGAAGATGAAGACTTTGGTTCAGTGGTTGAGTTGTTGACGAAGAATGACTTGCAAGATGAAAAGAATTCACTGAATCTTGATCCTGAACAGATTAGTCATTTAACATTATCTCAACAAAAACAATTGCTGGAAGTACTGAACAGATATTCTGATCGATTTTCTGAAAAGCCTGGACTATGTACATTGGTTGAGCATGAAATTGAACTGAAACCGGAATTTCGTGAAAAAGAATTTATGGCTTACCGAATTCCACTCATCTATCGAGCAGAAGTTGAACGACAAATTAAAGAAATGCTTCAAGCCAACATTATAAAACCATCTTCGAGCAGAATGGCAAGTCCGCTGGTAATTGTTAAAAAGAAAGACGGTTCTCTGAGACTTGCCTGCGACTACAGATACATTAACTCGTTCACTGTGGATTGTAAATATCCAATGCCGATTGTAAAAGATGTTTTGCACAAAGTTGGAAAATCAAATGTGATCTCGATTTTTGATTGTCGAAGTGCTTACTGGACTTGTCCTGTTAAGCAAACTGATCAATGGAAAACTGCTTTTGTTACTCACAATGGACTGTACGAGTTTACTCGTGTTCCTTTCGGAATGATCAACTCAGGAAGAACATTTGTTAAAGCAATTAACATGGTTTTACAGCCTATAAATGAATTTGCTGAGCCCTATGTAGATGACATTGCTGTGCATTCAGATGACTGGAAGATTCATTTACAGCATTTAGATGCATATTTAATGCAAATGAGACTGCATAACATTACTCTGAACTTAAAGAAATGTATCTTTGGTAAGAGTGAGGTAAAGTTCATCGGTCATGTGGTTGGTTCTGGAACGATTCAAATGAATCCAGATAGAATTGAAAGTTTAATTAATTTGAAAACCCCAGAAACGAAGAAACAAATTAAGCAATTGCTGGGATTTTTTGGTTACTATAGACAGTTTATCAAAGATTTTGCACAGATTGCGAAGCCTCTATCTGATTTGACAAGCAAACATGTTCCAGATAAGATTGATTGGACTGATAGACATCAACAGGCATTTAATTTACTTAAAGATGCTGTACGCTCTAAAGTTGTTTTATATGTTTTTGATGTTGGAAAACCTTTTAATTTGTACTGTGATAGTAGTGATTTTGCAGTAGGAGCTGTTTTAACACAGATGGATGATAAGGGAATAGAACGCCCTGTATCATTTATAAGTCAGAAATTGACTGACACTCAGAAGAGATGGGCAACTGTAGAGAAAGAAGCCTATGCTATTGTTTGGGCTCTAAATAAGTTGAAAGAGATAATAATTGGATCTAAAGTTCACATCTTTACCGATCACAATCCTTTAACTTATCTGACTGAATCTATGTCTAAGTCTGCTAAACTGGTGCGTTGGGCTTTAGCACTGCAAACTTTTGATGTAGAAGTTAATTATAAGAAAGGACGATTAAATGTTGTAGCAGATTGTTTATCTAGATTATAAGATTGTTTATTTACTGTATTGTATAGTATTAAGTTTATTGCATAATTTAGTACATGATAATTTCGCAAATTTTTAAATTTAATTTGCTCAATCCAAAGAAAGGGAAGGAGGTAATGTGAACAAATGTTTTGCATATATAATGAGCACAGGTGTTCTTTAGGTTGATATATATATAATGTGTATCGATTGTTAAGCGTTTTAGTCTTAGGCCTTAGTTGCGCTGTCGGCTCGTGGGCGCTTGGCCTAAAGTAGCCTAAACATTGGCTGACGGTAGATTGTTTTACACGTGCAGTTAGCGCGCCAAACTTAGAAACTGCTGATGACAGTGAATTTGAACTATACAGTGTAGTACAGTTGTTTTAAGGCAAGAGTTGAGTTGTTTGTTATTAAACTGTGTTTGAAGAAAGAAAGAAACATTCAAAGAACTGTGTCAATTTAATTCTTAAACAGTTAGAAGACGTTGAGCAATTTATATGTAGAGATAAGGAAAGTTCTTGAGGTAGGTCACAACTAAGAAAGAAAAGAGTTGGTGACATATTTGGTGGCAGCGGTGTATCACGCCTACAATTTTATTTTATGAAGTTGATCGTACTGCCTCCCGTGAAAACTGTTTCATACTCGCTACGCCCCAGAACCCACAATAGAATAATACCTAAGGCAAACTCTCTATCTCGTAAAACATTTTGTCACGCCCCAGAACCCACAATAGAATAATCCCTAAGGCAAACTCTCTATCTCGTAAAACATTTGTCACACGGATGCTTTATACTTAATTTGTTTTTATATTTGATGATCTTGTACACCAAAATGCGGTTAGCAGTTGGTTTTTCAATAAAGGATATACTTACTTACTTACTTTGTTTGGATTTATCACTTTTCAGTGCATTTTTAATTATCCGTTTTAGCTATAGTCTACATTTTCAGCTTATTGAAATCTATATTACTAGATAATAACACGTTTTATTGCATGAGCTGCGACTGTCGCTGACTCGCCGCTTCAGTTGCGGAGGTAGTAGAAACAAAATATCGGCGCATAGCTGCAGCAGCACTACCTATTTTTTTTTATAGATTTTCTCTGCGCTTCAGGCCCAAATTTTCAGTGTTTTCAAAGATTCAGCCCCACTTAGTTCAGCCTCTTAGGCTTACTCATGTTCAGTCGTAATGAATGAACGAATGAAAATTGCGAGTGTCTGTAATTAATACGAGTGGGCCGAGAGGAACCAGTAATTAATCTCACTCTTAAAGTTATTATCTCATTAGTTACAATTAAAAATAATATAGTGCGAACCAAACGGAACCATCAAATGGAAATGAATGAATTAAAGACAGACACCAATTTTTTATTTACGAAAAATGATACTATTAAGATTTAAAAACATTTTGTAGGGCTTATGTCATATTTTCGCCGAAGCAGCGTACAGTAATGATTGTGTCCGTTATATAAAAGGCAAGACACAGCGCTGCTGCGCTTCATTCCTCATACTAATAACCGTTATTCCGCTGTACAGTGACGGTGCAAACACGGCTTACTGTGCGCAGTACAAGTTTCACATTAAATAACAATTAAAATCAAATTATGCTATGGCAGTTTATTTACTGAATTATTTGGATTATGGATAATGGGTCGGGAGCGCTTCTGAGTAGTAACCTTGAAGGGGCGCTATATAAATCTCATAGATAGATAGATAGATAGATAATAATATAATATGATCCTATTTAGTATATATGATTCATTTAGTTTCTTTACTGTTTTTTTTTACTTTTATTTTCACTTGGTCACTGCAAGTAGGTCTTCAATTAGGCCTATAATCTTTCTTTAAAGGCCACCATTAATTTTCTAATGTAATCTGTAATTTGGTGTCCCTACTTAGCGGGATTCTTTATCCCTTTAGGGCCTCCTTTTTTGTAGCCATGTTGAAATTTATATGTAAACCTGATGATTTTGTTTAATTTGGTTGCAAAATAAACATTTTTGATTGATTGATTGATTGATATTACAAAGAAACAAGCTTCCTTTTCACCATAGCCCATGTTTAGTGTTTAACGTGTGACCTGCTCACCCCTAACGGAGGCTCTAGGGGCGGCATCGGAAGCCAAGACGACTTGACCAAAGTGACGCTTTCTTTCTTTCTTCCTTCTTTATCCTTCCTATCTCACTCACTCTCTCACTCTCTCTCTCTCTCTCTCTCTCTCTCTCTCTCTCCCTCTCTCTCTCTCTCTCTCTCTCTCTCTCTCTCTTACTTTTTTATTTTTTTTTTTTTTTTTTATCCAACATTCAATCTTTTTTATTTTCTTCAACCCTATTTTGCCGCCCTGCACAAGTGCCGACCGGGGCGGTTCGTTCTTGCCGCCACTGCTTCCATCAGGCTTTGGTCATGCGTTGAGACCGGGTTTTCGTTCGGCTGCCCGGCTGGTTGCCGTAGTCAACAAAATAATACCCCAGTCACCGCCGATATGCGCAATGTTCTGCACTGGCTTCCCACCTCGCAGAGCATCTCCTAGCACAGCATAGCATCGCTTGTTTTGCGTTGCATCCTCTCTGGTTGTGACTCCATCGTACCTGGCTGACCGCTGTCATCCGGTTTTGATTTGGCCCCACGTCGAGAACTGCGCTCTTCGGCTAGGAGGAGCTCCCTTGTCCTCCGGGCCCGCTCATTACCTTTTAGGCAGCGCCGACTCTTCTCGATCTTTGGGCCCTCCATCTGGAATGGGCTCCCTTGCAGGCTGCGCGCTTACTCCCGCGGAAAAATTTTGCCTGTTTTACCAGCAGCTGAAGTCTTTCAAGTAATCCGTGGTTGGGCTGGGAGAGTCTCTGAGTAGGAACATTGAAGGGCGTTATATACACTTTTTGGAAAGAATGAATGAATGAATAACCCACGGAAATGTGCATCTGGTTTTCATCCATGTGTAATTAATAGCCCGCCCCAAAAACCAAATTGGCTGAGGGTAGTACAGTGTAGTACGGTTGTTGTAAGGCAAGAGTTGAGTTTTTGTTATTAAACTGTGTTTGAAGAAAGAAAGAAACATTCAAAGAACTGTGTCAATTTAATTCTTAAACAGTTAGAAGACGTTGAGCAATTTATATGTAGAGATAAGGAAAGTTCTTGAGGTAGGTCACAACTAAGAAAGAAAATAGTTGGTGACACAGCTGTTCTCGTCCATGTAATTGTTACCACCAGAATTGACAACTGCTGCTCCATTCTTGCTGGTCTTCTATCCAGGGGCGTACGAAGCCGAAATGCCGCCCGGGGCGACGGCCCAAAATGCCAACCTTGGCCACTTAATTCAGAATATGCTATTTTCTCTAACAGTTTGCAGTTTTCATGACGATCGTCGATCTTATTACATACGCCTACAATTTTATTTTATGAAGTTGATCGTCATCCTCCCGTGAAAACTGTTTTATACTCGCTACGCCCCAGAACCCATAATAAAATAATACCTAAGGCAAACTCTCTATCTCGTAAAACATTTTGTCACACCCCAGAACCCACAATAGAATAATCCCTAAGGCAAACTCTCTATCTCGTAAAACATTTGTTACACGGATGCTTTATATGCCTACTTAATTTTTTTTATATTTGATGATCTTGTACACCAAAATGCGGTTAGCAGTTGGTTTTTCAATAAAGGATATACTTACTTACTTACTTTGTTTGGATTTATCACTTTTCAGTGCATTTTTTAATTATCCGTTTTAGCTATAGTCTACATTTTCAGCTTATTGAAATCTATATTACTAGATAATAACACGTTTTATTGCATGAGCTGCGACTGTCGCTGACTCGCCGCTTCAGTTGCGGAGGTAGTAGAAACAAAATATCGGCGCATAGCTGCAGCAGCGCTACCTATTTTTTTTATAGATTTTCTCTGCACTTCAGGCCCAAATTTTCAGTGTTTTCAAGATTCAGCCCCACTTAGTTCAGCCTCTTACTCATGTTCAGTCGTAATGAATGAACGAATGAAAATTGCGATTGTGTAATTAATACGAGTGGGCCGAGAGGAACCAGTAATTAATCTCACTCTTAAAGTTATTATCTCATTAGTTACAATTAAAAATAATATAGTGCGAACCAAACGGAACCATCAAATGGAAATGAATGAATTAAAGACAGACACCAATTTTTATTTACGAAAAATGATACTATTAAGATTTAAAAACATTTTGTAGGGCTTATGTCATATTTTCGCCGAAGCAGCGTACAGTAATGATTGTGTCCGTTATATAAAAGGCAAGACACAGCGCTGCTGCGCTTCATTCCTCATACTAATAACCGTTATTCCGCTGTACAGTGACGGTGCAAACACGGCTTACTGTGCGCAGTACAAGTTTCACATTAAATAACAATTAAAATCAAATTATGCTATGCAGTTTATTTACTGAATTATTTGGATTATGGATAATGGGTCGGGAGCGCTTCTGAGTAGTAACCTTGAAGGGGCGCTATATAAATCTCATAGATAGATAGATAGATAGATAATAATATAATATGATCCTATTTAGTATATATGATTCATTTAGTTTCTTTACTGTTTTTTTTTACTTTTACTTTCACTTGGTCACTGCAAGTAGGTCTTCAATTAGGCCTATAATCTTTCTTTAAAGGCCACCATTAATTTTCTAATGTAATCTGTAATTTGGTGTCCCTACTTAGCGGGATTCTTTATCCCTTTAGGGCCTCCTTTTTGTAGCCGTGTTGAAATTTATATGTAAACCTGATGATTTTGTTTAATTTGGTTGCAAAATAAACATTTTGATTGATTGATTGATTGATATTACAAAGAAACTGCTTCCTTTTCTACTATTAGCCTATGTTTAGTGTTTAACGTGTGATGTCACCCCTAACGGAGGCCTAGGGGCGGCATCGGAAGCCAAGACGACTTGATCAAAGTGACGCTTTCTTTCTTTCCTTCCTTCTTTATCTAAATTCCTCTCTCACTCTCTCTCTCTCTCTCTCTCTCTCTCTCTCTCTCTCTCTCTCTCTCTCTCTCTCTCTTACTTTTATATTTTTTAATTTTTTTTTATCCAACATTCAATCTTTTTTATTTTTCTTCAACCCTATTTTGCCGCCCTGCACAAGTGCCGACCGGGGCGGTTCGTTCGGTACGCCACTGCTTCCATCAGGCTTGGTCATGCGTCTAGACCGGGTTTTTCGTTCGGCTGCCCGGCTGGTTGCCGTAGTCAACAAAATAATACCCCAGTCACCGCCGATATGCGCAATGTTCTGCACTGGCTTCCCACCTCGCAGAGCATCTCCTACAGCATAGCATCGCTTGTTTTGCGTTGTCTCTCTGGTTGTGCTCCATCGTACCTGGCTGACCGCTAGCATCCGGTTTCTGATTTGGCCCCACGTCGAGAACTGCGCTCTTCGGCTAGGAGGAGCTCCTTGTCCTCCGGGCCCGCTCATCTTTTAGGCAGCGCCGACTCTTCTCGATCTTTGGGCCCTCCATCTGGAATGGGCTCCCCCTTGAGCTGCGCTTACTCCCGCGGAAAAATTTGCCTGTTTTACCAGCAGCTGAAGTCTTTCCAAGTAATCCGTGGTTGGGCTGGGAGAGTCTCTGAGTAGGAACATTGAAGGGCGTTATATACAATTTTGGAAAGAATGAATGAATGAATAACCCACGGAAATTGCATCTGGTTTTCATCCATGTGTGTAATTAATAGCCCGCCCTTGTGTTTGCATGATTTGGCTATTTCGCAGTATTAATATAATATTTAATACGCTCGATTTATAAATTACGTTTGATATGGATATAAGTTGTTTTAGGTCTACCAAGTTCTGCTACTTAAAGTATATTGTTTACATCTTAATATTATGGAAAAGAATCGGCATAGGGATATATTGTTCGTTATATTATTGTGTAATGGTTTGGAATATGACAGCTTTAAGAATATTACCTGAAGAGCTGCGTAAGTTGTGTCAAGTGCCTGACACTTTGCAATGCACTTTTCAATAGTAAGTACATTGTCAGTTGAGAGAGATGCAATGACAGCTGTTGCCTGACTTTTATCGTAAAAACAGCCAATGTACTTTTCCTGTAGACGACCTAAACAAGTAAACATTCAACAATTATCCTGAAGCATAAATTTGCGTTATTTAGGCCTACATTACCTCGTGTCTTCGTTCACCGAAGTGAACATCGTTCGCTATGTCAGAAATACTGTAATGTATCATCCCATGGCTGTATCAAGCTACGCATTTAGTTCGCACTTTACATAGTTAAACCTGTGCGATGTAGTGGACTGTTTGTTTGACCGATTGGTCTTTAATTATCTGATTTATGCTAGATTATATTTTAGGACCTTGAAATGACCTTGAATGATTTACAATAATTTTAGTGTCAATATCCCCGATATAGCCCTCGTCGAGACAAAGAGAGCAAAAAGTTCACGCAAATCGAACTCTTCGTTCATTTTTTGCGATAAAAAGAATGTAAATTGAAAATGGATCCAAGTTCAAGACCCCGAGCATGAGCGCATACAAGACCCCACACTAGTACACTACTGTACCAGTCCTGCAAATTAAGTAGGTTTGTAGCGGGCGAACCACTTCGTACGAGGGCGTTGCTGTCGACCAAGGTCAGGATGGGCTTGTTGTTCACGTTTTAGCGTAGCAACGACCCGGTCATCAGGCAGAATTTCTTTAATAGTAGGAAACTGATGCTGCAGGAGAATCTGTTCCAATGAATCTTATTTACACAATTTGACAGTAGGCCTATGTCTCAGTTTTCAATACAGATTCTAAAATTTGTCTAAGAGCAAAAAGTCTAAAGAATTCATTCAAAATAATGGCTAGGAGATTAAAAGGAGCTAAAAATTAGAAAAGTAAACTAAAAAGTTTCATTTACTTTTTAAAAGTAGGCTATCTAGGTATAGTTTTCTTGGCGAAATTGCAAAGTTGCTAAGTAGATTAAGCTTGAAATCCGAGTCACGCCAGATTTGTTACGCAGTGTTAACGTGAGAGACATAAATATTTTCTGATTTGCTTTCTTTAAAATTCATTGAATAAATCAACAGTTAAGTTACGACAGTACTTACACTGTGTCCCGATGAAAAGTGAACCCAAGAAAAAGTGTCATAACTCGATCAAAACTTTTAGCATTTGCCTGAAATGTTAAATACAACAACAGTAGCCATATCACCACCTAATCCTAACGCTGGAAATGTTGGTGAATTTGTCAAGTTTATGAACGTTTGGGATGCAGGACTGAAAAGGGGAAGTTTCCAACATGCAAGGGCCATAAGGAAATGAAGTTCAGCTACAGCTGGTGTTCAAAATGTTTTCCTTGTTCACGAACACACGACCGTAGACGTGAACTCCACTGTTTAATGGCCCGGTCGATGATTACCAGAGTTGTATTGTCTCGAGACACTGTCTCGGTCTCGAGACGTCTCGAGACAGGTTTTTTGATGTCTCGGTCTCGGTCTCGGTCTGACCCACTGTCTCGGTCTCGAGATCATTTCTTGACTTTTTGAAACTGTCTCGAAGCGAAAGTCTTGTCTTTTTGGAAACTGTCTCGAAGCGAAAGTCTTGTTCTCTTGTAGAAGCGGTCTCCAAAGGTCTTGTAGAAACTGTATTTTGTTCGGAATTGCAATATAAAATTGCTTTGTGCCGAACGGATAACTAGTTAATTGGAAGTGCCAAACAGACAGGAAGTTTTAAAAAAGCCGTGTTTCTGGTATCAAGATTTAAGAGTATTGAAAAAAGCAGTCTTAAGTTTGCACTTTCAGTCCAAAATTTCCAAATATCTTAAAATGTCTCATAAAGAACCTGAAATCGTGAAATTTGCATTCACGCAGTTTGAAATCAATGAAAAACAAAATAAATGGCATGCCGTTCGTCGTTTGTGTAAATCCAACATAAGCGAAACGCTTGGACCAACATCTATTTTCTCAAGGTGTGCTGTGACTTATGTCGCTAAATCGCTAATAGGCCTAGGGGCCCATATGGAATTTTGTTGGTTTAAATTTTAGAATCATTTAGAAGATTTCAGAATGGCTGAAATATTTAATTTCTTTATAGTTTATACAATTCAGGTGATCGGCTGATTTCAGTGACCCTTGTATTAGATTTCAAAGTTGAGAAAAATTGTCTCGGGACTTGGGTCCTATGTGCATTTGACTCGTTTTGAACTGTTTCGAACTGTCTCGACCTGGTGTCTCGTCTCGGTCTCGGACCCCACTGTCTCGGTTTCGGTGTCGGACTCTAGTTTTATGTCTCGTATACAAGTCTGATGATTACGTGGTCAAACAGCTGCCACTCTTCAATCAGACTCTGCTGATCGACGTCACGAATGCGGGATCGCGTTTATGCGGCTGCTGGAACGCGCAAGAAGCATGTGCCTGCTGAACGTCTCCTCAAAGCCTGTTCACACTTCTCGAAGTCAGTGATGGTTTCAGTCGGTGTGTCAACCCTGGGGTTCACTGATTTGATCTTCGTTCAGCCGAGTGCGAAGGCGAATGGAGCGTACTATTGCGATGTGTTGCTCACTCAGCATCTGCGTCCTGCCATCAAGCAGGTGTCTGGCGGGTATACTTAACATTCCAACAAGACAGTGCCCCTGCGCATCGGGCACGTGAGACCATTGCTCTGCTGTCCCGGGTGACACCCGACTTCATATCCCCGCAGCTGTGGCCTCCCAACAGTCCAGACCTCAATTAAGTTGACTATCATATCTGGAGTGTACTGGAGAAGCGCGTTTATGGTTCTCGCATTCGTGACGTCGATCACCTGAAGAGTGGCAGCTGTTTGACCACGTGATCATCGACCGGGCCATTAAACAGTGGAGTTCACGTCTACGGTCGTGTGTCCGTGAACAAGGAAAAAATTTTGAACACCAGCTGTAGCTGAACTTCATTTCCTTATGGCTCTTGCATGTTGGAAACTTCCCATGTTCAGTCCTGCATCCCAAACGTTCATAAACTTGACAAATTCACCAACATTTCCAAACAGCGTTAGGATTAGGTGGTGATATGGTAACTGTTGTTGTATTTAACATTTCAGGCAAATGCTAAAAGTTTTGATCGAGTTATGACACTTATTCTTGGGTCCACTTTCATCGGGACACAGTGTATGTCGATTTCATTTAAACATCCCTCCCTAGCAATACATTTGTTTGGTATTCACAATTCCCAGAAGATGAAATTCAAGCATTAGACCTCACTTACTTATATTACAAGCTGGTCCACTCCAGTTTTCATGGCATCCCTCCGGACAGTCGCCAGTCATCCTCTGACATGGGATGTCTCGCTTGCAGTGACATCCTTTATCACACGCTGTACCGTATGTTCCAATTGGACATACTAGACAAGGACCATAGTAACTAGTCAGTAAATAGTTTACGTAAAGCCTTTATCTTAGTATTGAATTATCGTTCATTTGTACAGTTAAATGAGATAGCAAAAGAACGCCTTAGCAAATGTTTACCATTAGTCAACCATGTAGGATACTTTCAACGTGGTCACTGTAGTAAAACGTGTTCTCATCATAATCAGGTTAGTAGGCAGAAGAAAACAATTTTGATGTAGCTAGTAAGGATCAACCTGTATATAACGAATAGGCGATTTGTTGACCTATGAATCCACCACAAATCTCAGATTGATTTCCCGAACAATGTAAGTAGCAACTTGAGCTTGGTAGGCCTAGTTTCACACCGTAATCATGTCGACAATGACAAATATTTCCATTCTGAATATCAAAAACATAAAGAGAAAATGGAAGATAATAAAAAAATACATTAAAACACAAAATATGCATAATGTATTATAAGTTATTAAAAATTGTCATGTTCTAACACTGCCCTAGTACCGGTAAACATAGATCTGATGCACATATTTTAAAAATATTGCAGACACTGTACTGCCGCAGTGCCGCACTTCAAATCACCCTGCCGCTAATGAGTTCTTGGAACACTTTAATGCCACGATAGCAACTACCCGCGCAGCGACTCCTACTTTTTCTCCATCGGAGTTTTTGCACTACTGACGCTAGTCTTACTGTCCTCAACTAAGTCACGTGCCTGGAATTACGTGGTCTCATCCTTGTCACAGCGTGCTCGTCGATGACCTTATACCATTCCTACCGTGCTCTGCAACCAGTCCATACAGGAAGCTTATCTACGTCCATCTAAGAAACTTCCTGCCTTGAGGTGGGGCCGACTCAGGTGATCCTGGAAACTACCACCCCATTGAAAATGTGACATTTCTATCTACAATTTGGAGTGCATCGTTGAAAGTCAACTTATTACTTATCTCGATATGAATGGGTTACTTCCTCCCTCCAGTCTGTCTTTTGGAGGAATCATTCTACCAAACTCTCTTATTCCACCTTCTTTCAGACTTCTATGTCGCAAATGACTGTGGTCAGATAACCTTATTGGACCTCTTTGATGTTAGCTCTGCATTTGATTCTGTCGATCATTCATCATCTTTCTGTCTCTTTCGGGCTAACTGTCAAACCCGTGGAATGGTTTTGCTCTTTCCTTACAGGGCACACTAAGTGTTATTACTGGCTCCACTAGATCCCACCGGGACCCTGCCCCTTTTGATGGCCCTTTACTTTACATTCTTTACACTCCTGGTGTATGCCCCTGTTGGCTGGTGTGGTTTATTTCATCAGCTATAGGTCTATCCTGAAGACATGCAAGTCCACCCTAGTGAGGCTGAGGCGGTGGCCTCTGCTGAGCGGATGTCCTGTGCTATTGATGTGCTATTGTGCTATTGATCTAGTTAGATGGCTTTAAAATGCCTGCTTCTGAACCCATGCACAACACAGTTTACCAGGCTTGGTAAACGTAGACAACTGGTTGGCTTAGATCTGCAACTGTTAGCTGATATCTTCCCTCATGCCACCTTATCGCTTAATGATCTTGTGCGGACGCTTGACCAAGAGTTTAGTTTTTCACAACACGTTAACTTGGTCACACGAAGTTGTTATTACCAGCTTCGTGAACTCTGTGTTGTGCTTCAATCCATATCTCATGCATCATGCAGTATCCCTGGTCCATGCCTTTGCTACCAGCAGAATAACTTTTAGCCGCCGCTGCTCCATTTTTGGGGGTCTCCCATCAGGCTTGATAGGTCGTCTGGATTGGGTCCTTCGTTCGGCTGCCCGGCTTATTGGCCGTATTCCAAAATATGTCCCATTCACTGCCTACATGAGCGAAATTCTGCACAGGCTTCCTGCCTCGCAGCACATCTCCAACAGGACGGCAGCGCTTGTCTGGCGATGTCTCCTTTGGTTGCTCCATCGTATGCCACTACCTGGCTGAATTCTGGCGTTTAGATTTCTGATTTGGCCCTTTGTCTAGTCCCTGTCTCCTTAGCTAGGGGAGCTACTTGCTCCCCGGGTCCGAACCTCCTTAAGGTAGCGCCGAGCCTTCTCGATCATTGAGTCCTCCACCTGGAATGAGCTTCCGCTTTATCTGAGCTTAAGTCTTTCTTATATGGCCGTCGTTAAGCTTGTAGTGCCTCTGAGTAGGCGCCTTGAATGGGCGCTATATCAATTTTTGGAATTAATTAATAACCCACGGATATTGCGGTTTACTATCAAAAGGGCGACTTCGAAAGGGCGACCATCAAAAGGGCGCACTCAAAAAGGCGCCGTTAAAATGAGCGCCTGGCTAAAAGGGCGCTGATCAAAAGGGCGCGCCAAAAAAGGGCGACAATCGAAAAGGCGACAATGTCAGCAGTAGTTCAAAGCCCAAGTTACATCGGAAGGAATTTCTACAAGGAAGTTGCCAAACGTCTCAACACCGTAGTTGAAAATTACGGCAACAGAAACAACATGGATTATCTTAGAGGGATCGCTCATAATCTGAACCTCAACATTTGATTTAACAAAATCTCAACCTGAACATTTTAGTGAAACATTAGTGTATCTTAATACACACATTTCGATTTCAATTCCTCTTTCGATAATATTACAATTCTTTCAGTAATTATGCGATTTAAACCGATTTCAACAATGGATTCAGTTATTATACGATTTACGACTTTTGATAGGATACCAACGGGGTTTACTATTCAATTGTTTCAGTTATTATACGATTTAAACCCATTTGTCGCCCTTTCGATTGTCGCCATTTTGTTGGCGCGCCCTTTTGATCAGCACCCTTTTAACCAGGCGCTCTTTTTAGCGGCGCCTTTTTGAATGCGCCCTTTTGATGGTCGCCCTTTTCGAAGTCGCCCTTTTGATAGGATACCGGATATTGCATTCTGGTTTTTTGCACGTGTTAATGGCCAGTCCTACTGTGTGCGTTGCTTGGTTATTTTGCAGTATTAATATGCTCGATTAATAAATTACGTTTCACATTTATATAAGTTGTTTTAGGACTACTTATAGTTCTGCTACTTAAAGTATTTTGTTTACATTTTAACATTATGGATTCAAATCGGCCGACTTGTAACATTTCAATTGATGGATTTGTCATGGTTTCGAATATAAAACTTAGGCACGTTACCTTAAGTGCTGCATAAGTTGTGTCAAGTGTCTGGCAAAGTGCAATGCACTTTTCTATAGTAAGTGCATAATCAGTCGAGATAGATGCAGCGACAGCTCTCGTCTGATTTGTATCGTAAAAACAGCCAATGTACTGTTTCTGTAGAAAACCTAAACAGTCAACAATTATTTTAAAGCATAAATTGGGGTAATTTACAGTTCCTCATGTTTATATCCTTATCGAGGTGAACACCGTTCGCCATGTCAGAGACACGGCAATAATATGATTCCTTGGTATATAGTATAAATACATACATCCATATATATATATCCATACATATATATCGGTTTACGTTGTAATGCTGTATTCAGCCATTTTCACGCATATTACGCGTATTATTATTTATTTTCGATCACTTCCGGTTTTCATAAGACAAACATGTTGGTATGCAAATGAAGCCCTGCATTCCCTCTAAAGAATGGTATAATTGTTTCCTCTTCTAGGAAGAATAGTCAATAAAGCTATAGTCGAAAAACTAGGGGTGGTATCCATCCATCCCCCTGGTGCCTTCGGGTATATACTGTGTATAACATTTGAATGCCTGTGGGCTACCACCATGATGTTTACTCTCAAAATATGCGCCAATGAGTCTGCTACTAATAGCTACCTAAAATGCAAAATTATATTCCATATGGGGAAAAAAAATTATGCATAAAACGTAGGGGGGTGGCAACCACCCCCCTTGGTAGCCCGAGGGTTAATACTTTTGACCCAGTAATGCCATGAAATGTAATATTATTAACGCTCCAACTGTGAATTTGAACCAGCGAATACGTCGTTATATAATATAGGATGGCAACTTACTAATCGGTCATACATAATATACATAAGAGTAGATATACTGGACATTGTCTACGCCCTCGCGCTCATGATCGAGAAATACCCTCGGCAGACTGTTCACCAGAAAACTTTTATAATTAGGGATTTAGGGTGATTAATCAAAGATAAAAACATTTATCGAATATAAATAACATGCGATCATAGACTGCATAAATAGTTAAATCCAGAAAGAGAAAAAGCAATCGTTTAAACTTTCATGTAAACCAAAATGCGGTTCGCAATAATAATTAGGCTATATAATATTGGTCCTACAACAAAGAATATTCTTTCTTATATTATAATAATGCTAGTTGAGGCGTTACTCTGCAATACTCTTTGTTTATCTAGAGTTCTAGACCTTCGTTTCTTTATATAAGTTCTTCTTAAAATCGCTTAACTAACACTGTTTTATATTAGAATGTTGGTGATGCTAACCTTCCGTGGTCGAAATACACATAAGAATCCACAATGAAATGACGGCTACAAAACGCATACAACACAGAAAGCGTACATTTGAAGATCTTAACGCAAATTTCATCGGCATGTTCCTGTAATGAAAGGTCGATTCCCAGCAAAGACGAATTTGTTTCAGAAGCCAAAATATGAAATTCTTAGGATTCGCTGATATAGTAGTTCTGACAGAAATTCATCATCTAAACATTTAGGCCTACAACATTCGTGAATCGTTGCCCTTCATTTGAATCAGCATAATAATAATCGGATACTTCCTTGTAAATGTAGTCACTGACCCAAATGCATGTAAATTATAAGGGTTCTGGCTTCATCCGATGCTATTTATTCTGTCTGCTAGCTACTTACTTAACATCCTATGGCGATATGCCAATGCAACAGATACTGATAACCTACATAAGGGTGCACTCATTGAATTAAAGTGTCAAAAAGTTGCTGTCCAACTTATTGCGCGAAACTAACTGGAAAAGTAACCTGTGACATTTTTAACATGATAGCATTATATTTGTGACTTGATGAAAGCAATCAACGTTTGAAACAGTTTTGTTTTCGTAAAGGCCGAAGAACGACAAAACGGATAGGGATAAAGCCTATAATTATAGTTTATTATTCGAGACCAACAGCAGGCCCTGTAGACCGATATGTAGATAAGCCCACATTACTCGACTACAGGCGGATGTTATTATGACTTACGATGTTCCCAGGGTTATTCTATTAGCCTACATGTCATGGACCCTCGACAATGGAAATTTATCTACAAGCCTTTTTTATGATCTTCATAGGTATCATCAGCATCACCATAGCCTAATAACCATCCTTGGGTTTACCATCCTTTCAGGAGCGTTTCCGTCTCCACAACGTTTAGCCAGCCGACTCTATTCTCGGTTCTCCTCCAGTCCATGTAAGAACTTACAACTTAAAGTTAAGTAAGTAAGTAAGTATGTAAGTAAGTAAGTAAGTAAGTAAGAATATCCTTTAATAAACCAATTGCTAACCGCATTTTGGTGTACACACATCATAGTAGTCGCAATAAATCTAAATTAGCCAGTCTATCTTATTCAAGTCCTATAAATCATTCCATTTAATCTATTCTGAAAATGTTGGCCTTTATAATCTGTTTTGGACATTCCTATTAGACAATTTCCATAATGATGATTGTCTTGCCTCGGTATTCATGAAGAAACATGATGCCATTACACAATTGTATAATAAGTTTGATGACTTGTGTACACAGAGCTGAGCTTTTGTGGTCTATAATTGATGCTTTCTGGACTATAATTAATGCTAGATGTTGCTTTTCTTTTTCTCATTTTTGTATCGTTTAGTTATTGTTCTGCCCCTGTGGCGTAATAAAGTTTTCATTCTAGTGATGTAGGTTCTTCGCATCAGGCTATCAGCGGGAAGAATGACACGATCATGGGCCCTGGGACGAAGAGAATAAACGGAAGTTTTAACAGGAGGAAGAAAGGCATGTAGCACATGACCTTTATCGGTCAGAACAGCAGAGAAAAGACGGCAATCCGCCTTTAAGCATAACTGCTCAACGGACGGTGAGTCCTCAGGAAGGTAATGATAGCGAATGAGGCGACGTATCAAGGTCTGAAGCCTGTTCCTTTCGCACTGCCCGCGAAACCCCACCAAACAGGCGAGGCATAAAGCATCCGTGCCAGGGTTGTGGCACGCACGACATCAAAAAGCAGCGGACCTCGCAAGCCGTGAGCGACCAGAGTCCGCAAGGCATAGAGAGATTGGCGGGCCTGACAGCATATTCGGTGGATGTGGTCTTCGAATCCTAAGAAGTTGGAAATGGTGACTCCTAAAATCACCATACTAGTAACCCTAGTTACTAGTAGTTAGGCCTAGGGGTGACGCATGGAGTTGTTAAGTTCCCAGGGCCCACCCTTTTGCGGCGGATCAACATTTCACTGGTTTTCTTTTTATTCAGCGTTAAGTTACATTCGGCAGCCCATCGGGATACATTGTCCAGTTCAATGGAGATAGAAGCACTATTTGAAGAAGGAATGAGAAGATAGCAATCATCGGCGTATTTGAGGAGTCTATTTGTGGGGTAGACAGTGCTAAACCTGAAAATAGCATTAATGAAGTTAACGGGCCCAAATCCCGATCCTTGGACAATGCTGGCGTTTATTTCAATGTATGTTGAATGTTGATATTGCCCCTTGGAATTTTGTGCAATGCTGACGGCCATTAAAAAAGGCAATGACTCAGTTATAGATATTGTCTGGAATTGGCAGTTTCGCCAGTATGCTAGCCAGGTACTCATGCCTGACGGTGTCAAAAGCTTTGGAAAAATCTAAAGCTATTACGTGGACATACTGATTGGAATTCAGCAGCTCTGATATATTATGAGTGAGAGCAATGAGGGCAGCCGATGTGGAACGAGTGGGCCTGAAGGCATATTGATCAGAATACACGCAATTTTGAATGGGATTGGTTAGAATAGGGTAAAAGAAACGGCATACTATCTGCTTTTCAAGTAACCTGCACAGGATGGGTGTGATAGATATTGGTCGAAAATCTGACTCGGACGAGGGTTTGGTAACTTTAGGCACTGGATGCTCTATTCGCAGGCACAATGATAAGTCCAAGATATGCATGAAGTATACTCATAGATTTAGCTTATATATATATATAGATATGGATATATACATATAGATATCGATATTCCGTCACCCCTTTGGAGCTAGCAGCGGCTTCTGTTCAATGTCATTTACACCCCTAAAATGGTTTGCTGATTACCTGACTGATAGAATGCAATATGTTGTGATCAATAAAAACTACTCCAGCATGCTCACAGTCAAGTGTGGAGTCCCCCAGGGGTCTGTTTTAGGTCCTTTAGGGGCCGTCCATAAAGTACGTCACGCTCCAGGGGGAGGGGGGTTTAAGAAAGTGTGACAGTTTGTGACAGGGGGAGGGTCAGGCCATGTGTGACGTCACACATTTATTTTTTTTTATTTTATTTATAATTTATTTTTTTTTTTTTAGCAGAATTTCATAGCTTTAAAAATAATTTTCAACAATTTTCTGAAACATTTTAATTAGTTTTATGTCAAAATAGCATGAAATGCATATCTCCTGAATGTGTTTTTCACGATTCCTCTCGCTAGGAGCGCTAGTAATAATGCTGTTGCGAAGCCTTGTTTATGTATTAGCTTTGCTTTCGGAAGTATTATTATTTCTATGTTGAAAGTGTGACGTACTTTAGGGGGGGGTCCGAGTTTTGTGACAGTTTGTGACACAGGGGAGGGGGTAAAAAAATGGTCAAAAATAGCGTGACGTACTTTATGGACGGCCCCTTTATTGTTTATTCTGTATGTTAATGATTTACAGAGCGCTACATCATTAAAGCTAATTATGTTTGCTGACGATACTAATATCTTTGCCACAGGAACTGATCTCCCTAAACTAACCAACACCATTAATGATGAATTAACTTCTATAAACCATTGGTTTTCTGCAAATTTATTATCACTCAACCTTCAAAAGTCCAATTATATGATCTTTGGTAATAGGAAAAAATATGATGCTGGTTATGAAATATCTGTCAATAATGTTAAATTACCCTGTGTCCATGAAACGAAATTTCTTGGTGTAATTATCAATGACAGGCTTAAATGGAATAACCACATAGATATGATTGCAACACAGATATCTAAAGTCGTTGGCATTTTGAGAAGGGCTAGTTGTGTTCTGGAGTTGGATAGCTTAAAACTCTTATATCATACACTTTTGGAACCATATCTAACCTATTGTTGTGTAGTCTGGGCCTCACCCCATGAAATGCCTGGTTTGGAACGCCTACTCAAACTCCAGAAGAGGGCAGTCCGGACTATCACTGGATCTCCATACAGGGCGCACTCTACCCCTCTCTTTGCCAAACTTGGCATCTTGAAGATACATGACCTAAGTTACACATACTTAATGCTGTTTATGTTTAAATTTAAACATAATATTCTGCCTCCGTTGTTTGAGAATTACTTCACATTAGTGTCTCACATTCATACATTAAATACACGCAGTTCCCACAGATATGCTGTCCCTTTTGCCCGAACTACCTGTCGCTACAATTGCTTGAGAATAATTGGACCACGTCTTTGGAACTCCTTGCCTGTAGATATTTCAAGTGAAAGTAGTGTAACAAAGTTTAGAGCTAAAATAAAAGAATCCCTGATTCTGAGATATAATTCTGTATGTTAAAAAATTACCACATTACCACATAATGACATCCTATGTTTTGTGTTGGAAGTATTATGGAATACCCAGTATAATGAGCTAACTTTGCAACTGCACTGATCTTTGAGCTGTTTCCGATGAATGTAAATTATGCATACAATTGGTTAAACATGTATATTAATGACTGTAAAATTGGCATTTGTCTATGGATAATCGTTAAAAAGGTCACCTAAATGAGGATGATGACAATATGACTGTAGTAACCATGTTTTTGTCATGCATAGTGCACTGAACCTGTTATCAACTATAGGGATGATAGTGCTTATTGCTGGGTCTTTGATAACATTAATAGGAGTCTTGGTGCTGAAGTTTTCTTACTGATGTTTAATAATGTTTATTGCTGGTGGTATCTCTATTAATACTGTTACTGTTATCGCTTAGTTTGTTATTACTACGCTATTATTATTATTATTTTTTTTATTATTATTATTATTATTATTATTATTATTATTATTATCATCATAAAAATATTATTATTTTTATTATTATTATATTATTCTTGCTACTATAATTAGGATTAATGATTGTTTCAAGAACTGAACTATTTGCTCATGTTAATTCAGAAATGTGAAGACTGTAACACAGAAATAGGGGCCTAACTTTGTATAAGCGTTAGCTTTTGTAGGGCTCCTTTTGTACTTGACTGAGATTATGTTTGCTTTGATGTGATGAGTGGTACAATAAAGAAGAAGATTGATTGATTGTAGGCGGTTCTGTGAGTGTACTCGGGTATTGAGAATTCACAAAGTCCAGCGGTTTGATTAGCGATCTTTGAATCGTGTGTTTCTACGTAGCAAAGCGGAAACCTAAATATGTGCTTCCTTAAGGCAAATTTATTAATGAAACCAAATAGTTTATAATTACACCAATTGCTGATGTAGCCTTTTATCAATAGATGTTATAGATATACGTGGAGTTCTATACCAAAATGTATATAGCGTTCAGATTTTAGGACTTTGTTGTGTGGACATTCCAACTGTAAGTAAAGATTCTATTAAGAATGTGTATTGAGAAGCTGTGGTTTTATTGGATTTCGTGTGGATTGTGGCGCTTTTCTCATGTTGTTGTGCATCATTAGAGCAGAGAGAATGTTGAGCCTTGCACTTAATGATGTCTGTGCGCGTGCTCAGCCTCTCAGCCATAGGCTAGTGATTAAGTGCCTATAGAATATGTATTGAGATGATGGTTGTCGGGCGGGAGTGGCCTCCCTAGCCCTAGCGTAAGTCTGAGCCTAACGGCAAGGCCAACCTTAACC
>JACEVL010000722.1:0-97500 GCA_020284085.1 Aporrectodea caliginosa
TGTTCTGTGCTACTGATGTCTGCGCTCATATCTAGCAATATAGTGTAGAACTTGCCCGCACGACATTCTGCGACAATACTGTCTCGAGTTTACTGACCACACATTCTGAATCAACGAACTCATGGGCATTGCGTGGAACATATGACATTAGCCTACGATGATTTAAACTACTGTGGGTCTGTGATCGAAATTTCAGAAGTGCCACGAAATTTCCAGAGTCATGAGTTAGCGTCAGCGAAGGAAAATGTTTGCCGACCTCACAATAACAAAGTCTTCACAATATAAATTCAACGAATAATAGTAATCTAGGATGTCAATAAGTAATCTAAACGGTTTGTAGTTTTTGAGAGCTGTTAAAATCTTTACGCAGTTGCGTAATTGCGTAATGCTAGTTACGCGCCTGATTTTTGGTATAGCCAAATGATATTATTTACTATTATAATAATTATACACTGTGTCCACGATAAAGTAGAACACTAGACTTTGTTAAATATCTTGGTAATTGTACTATTATAGGTACTAAATTTGGTGCACATGAACTTCAGTCTATTCCATGGGCGTCGAGAGCCAAATCGGGCCCCGGGGCAGACATCCATCAGGGCCCCTCGTTTTCATTATTAAGCCCATGTCTGGTGTAAGGCTGAAAAAACGCTATCAAACTACATTTAACGAATAATAATAATAAGGGTAATAGCCTAATAATAATAACAGGGCTTTTTAGTGTGCAGTTCTACACAAAAAGGGCAGTTCTAAATGAATTTGTGCAGCTGTAGAAGCATTTTTATGCAGTTAAAACTAGTTTTAAAATGTTCATTGTCATCCGATTTGGAATAATTCACTATGGCTTTTTAAGGGGTCGTGCAGTTCTAAAAATTCCTTTTAAAAGCCCTGAATAATAATAGTAAAAGTAAATGTGAAAATCAATTTCTGGTTTAAAAGGTCCATCTATGACTCTAATTATAAAGAAATTTACAGAAATTTAATATGAAAATGTGATTATGTGAATGTGATAAATGATTTTTTAAATGACATTTATCGCATTATGATATCCAATTTCAAGAGGTGCACGTCAATTGCTGTGTTGCATTGTCTACATGGACTACGTCAACAACTCGCTCTGTAGCCTACCATGATCAACTCCACGTACATCTACTATCATACTAGCAACGATATTGTCAGCTTGATTTGCTGCATCATTCGCTTTTGATGAAATTGAAAATGCAAGGCTTTGAAGGATTGTTTGTCTCTCGTTTGCATTCCTGACTTTCACCAATCTTTCTTTCCTTTATTGAGCTCCAGATTTCTGATGGTAATTCATCTTCTAATTCGTTATCAACTTAATGGAATTATAATTATTATAATATCAAATATTGGTAATTTGATATCAATTATTTATTGTGATAAATTACATCCAGCTGTAAGTTAAAGTATTATTTATTTTGACAATAACTCAAATTTCAATTCAGAAATTTACATCCAGTACAAATTTTATGCCTTCATCGTGGGAGGAGCTGGTGCATGCATGTGCGGCTGGCCGGGCTAGGCTGCCATCGTCGTCATCGTGGGAGTATTTAAGGACAGTTCCGGCAATTATCACCAGTCGGTGCGTGTGGTGGAGTCACGAGCTCTGTGTAGCTTACATAGTGTATAATTGGTGTTTAGACAATAAAGAGTGTTACAGTAGACTTACTTACTAGACTTACATGGTACACTGATAATAGTAGAACGACACTACAAGTGGTGGAGAACTCAAAAGAAAAGGTCGCTTCCGTACCTCTCGAGACAACGTTTCTGGATCATCTGACTACAGACACTCGTCACACGCACCGTACTCCTAGAACATCACATAGATGAGTGGGCCGGACAATCAAACAACAGGCCGTTACTTACTTCGTTCCGGTAAGACACTAATTTCCACTCCAACGGGATCACACTTCTCTGGGTTGCTGCCATCTTCTTTGAATCTTCCCACTGGTTCTCCATTTGCTGTCCTCGCTCCGCCTGCAGACGCTTTGCCCACTACGTCTTCGCCACCGGTTCCCACACCGCCTGCTGACGCTTTGCCCTCCACGTCTGCGCCACAGGTTCTCACACCGCCTGCAGACGCTTTTCTATCTACGTCTCCGGCATTCGTTTTGTCGCCGCAATCAAGCAACGCTGTTATCGATTCTGACGACGGTTCTGACGCTGATTCAATATCATCTGACTCTGAAATGGCTGGGAATACATTGGTTCCCTCACCATTTACGGGAAATCAGCAGGAAGACATTCTTGAGTTTTTGAAGAATTTCGAACTATGGTCAACGTTTCGAGGCATGTCGGGGGCGCAGAAATTAGCAGCATTACCGCTTCTGCTTAAGAATGGAGCAGCTGTGTGGTTTAACACGCAGTCGCAGGCAACACGTCAGAGTTTTATTGCCTTGCGGGACGCTCTGACCCTGCGTTACGGACCTAAAGCGACGGATGCCTGGAAACGCGCTGCTGACTTGTGGAGTCTCAAACAATTACCGCACCAGTCTGTTGATGATTTCTTAACAAGTGTCCAGCAAGCGGCTCAAAAACTTGATGTCGACGCTGGCCAGACGTTCCTCGTGGCATTGAACGGTCTACGTTCGAACATTAGACAGCATGTTCTGCAGCATGATTTAACTACAATAGAGGGGCTACGGAAATGGGGACGATTGACGGAATTGTCGCAGGAAGACCAATCAGACACTGATCACCATATCCGTCACACTGTGTCCGAGCTCGCCGCTATTCGCGAGGAGCTAAAGCAACTACAGATTACGAGTGTCGCAGCGATTAATTCTACGAGACGCAGGACGCCTTCACCCCATCATGTCACGTTCGTTGATCAGTCACCTAAGCCAGTGTTGGAACCACGTCTCGAGCCCTACGCGACATCGACTTCACGAGGCTATCCACCATCGGCGCAGTCTTATCCAGGACACTCGGAGAATAATCGACCACATGATTCACCGTCGTGGCGACCACGACCGCCTTACCGTTCGCAGCCACTGAACTCCTGGCGCACAACTTCCAAGCCAACATGTGGAAATTGTGGAGGTATTCATACTTCAAATAACTTCTGTCGCGCCCGGGGGGTTACTTGTTTTAGGTGTTCTAAGCGAGGTCATTTACAGTCTGTTTGCAGGTCAACAAGGGGGCGCTATAGTCAAACATAGGAATTCGCTTCCCGTCGTCCACAGGCGGCGGGCGGAATAAACGTTAACACGGACAGAATTTATGTGCAGACTGATAAAGTTGCAATGCATAGAAACACAATTTTTGTCACGATTAGGAATCATACTGTACAATGTTTGCTTGATTCTGGGGCGAGTGTGTCTTGCATGAGTGCCGCATTTCTGCAAAAACTAAAAATTCCTTTAAAACCATTGAGGGAGGAAGACAATAGAGATGTGTTTTTGGCTGACGGTCATCCTGTGCAGGTACAGGGTAGAGCGGAAATTACTGTAACGATTACGGGGTTGAGCATTCCTTGTGAGGTATTGATTCTGCCACAGGTGGGGTACAGTTTGATATTGGGATTAGATTTTTTGGAGGCGAGTGGGGCACGGATCGATTTTGATGAAAAGGTTGTCACCTTTTATGATAATTTGACTGCCACTCGTTTGTCAACTTCTAATGTTCGTTCTAACACTGTCTGTACTCTGCATGCAACTGTTTTACCACCTTTGTCTGAAACTTTGGTGCCAGTTTTACTACCGGCTAAGTATTCGTCTGACACATCGATAATTGAACCATTTCCAATTGAGGCAAAACGTAAATTCATTTGTGCAAGGAGCGCCATCGATTCTTCTAAAAGAACGGCTGTTTGCAAGGTTTTGAACCCAACAAATCAAGTACTTTGGCTGCCGCGGCATAAGTCGTTAGCGTGCGTGGAACCTATTCTTTCAGATGTGTTGGCATCGTTTTCTGGTGATAATCAGGAACAACCACCAACCACACGCACCAACGCTACACATTTCAATCATGCAATGCCCTTGGACGGTCTGAGGGTGCCAATAGAAAAACATGATAACGCATCCTCTAATGATCATGATAATGCGAATAAACTGACTGGCACTGAACAATCAAGATCTTTGGACGACCTTAAAATCAATTATCATTCTGATAACTTGTCTGCGGATGAGAATGTTAGATTGAAGGATTTTCTGAAAGCCAATTTAGGTACATTTTCGGCATCATTGACCGATCTTGGCAGAACTAGCTTTGCTCAACATTCGATTCATACTGGTTCCGCCGTACCCATCCACCAAAAATCTTATCGACATTCTATTGCTGCCAAGGCCGAAATAGCATCACAGACAGAAAAAATGTTATCAGCGGGGTTGATTGAACCGAGTGATAGTATGTGGAGTTCGCCTGTTGTGTTGGTAAAAAAGAAAAACGGAGAGATTCGTTTTTGTGTTGATTATAGAAAGCTCAATGCTGTCACCGCACCGATAAGTTTTCCATTACCTCAATTAACGGATATTTTTGATGCTGTGACAGAGGCAAAGCCTAAGTATTTCAGTTTGTTGGATTTACGGAGTGGTTATCACCAAATATCGTTACACCCTGACTCGAGGGAAAAATCGAGTTTTATAACACATCAGGGTCAGTTTCAATTTCGAGCTGCACCATTCGGATTAAAAAATTTGCCATCATTTTTTCAGTTACTCATGTCCAGAGTTTTTCAGAACTTACATTTTAAGTCTGTCTTGTGTTACCTGGATGATATTCTTGTGTATAGTCAAAATTTTGATCAACACCTGGTTCATTTGCAGGAAGTCTTTGACCGCCTCAATGATGCTAATTTGAAGTTAAATCCTCGAAAATGTTCGTTTGGTTTGGATAAAATTCTTTATTTGGGACACGTTTTATCTCCTCAGGGCGTGGCTGTGGATGATTCGAAGGTCAAGGTCATTCGCGATTATCCAAGACCAAGGACTCCTAAAGAGATACGATCATTTTTAGGCCTTGCATCTTATTATCGCAAGTTTATAGCTAATTTTTCGATCATTGCAAGTCCATTGAATCGATTGCTACGGAAGGACATGAAATTCGTATGGGATGATAGCTGCGAAGAAGCTTTCGTTCGATTGAGGCAGGCGTTGACGACTGCACCTGTACTGATTTATCCTGACATGACTAAGCCATTTATAATTAACTGTGATTCAAGTTCCCAAGCAATAGGTTTTGTGTTAGCTCAGGAAGATGCTTCTGCTAGGGAACACCCCATTGCTTTTGGGGGAGGTCTTTAACTGCTTGTGAGAGAGCTTATTCGGTCACGGAGTTAGAAATGTTGGCCATGATATGTGCAATCAAACAATTTCACTGTTATTTGGCAAATTCTCCATTTACAGTTTACACCGATCATATCAGTTTGAAGTATTTGCAGTCATTAAAAATGAGTACATCTGGCAGGTTGCTAAGATGGTCATTACAGTTACAGCAGTATACGTTCGACGTTAGGTTCAAAAAAGGGAAGACGAATACTAATGCAGACGCATTATCGCGACGATCATATCCAATATCCTCGGATGGTCATGATGACGCTGAGGAGCATCTTTTGGCTCAGGTTGATAATGAGGTTCAACAGGTGGACTTGAATCTCATAGTGGAGGATGATTTGATTGCACCTAAGGAACCAGATGGTGACGCATTTCTAATAGAGACAGCAAAAGAACAGAATAAATGTTTGGATTGTAAGCCTTTCATTCGTTATTTGGAGTCAGGCGAATTGCCTGAGAATGATAAGGATGCCCGAAAGTTAGTAATCGAGATTTCTGAGTATGCTTTACACGACGGACTACTTTTTCACTATTATCAGCCTCGATCTAGAGGACCACAGAAGAGTTATATTAATCAGCTGGTGGTTCCGAAAAGTATGCGACAACGTGTTCTGAATGGTTATCACGAAGAGTGTTCTCATCCAGGATTTCACAGATGTTATCTGTCAATCAGGCGTAAATATTACTGGAGAGGGATGCACAGTGATCTGCATAGACATATCACGTCGTGCAGGCAGTGCCAAGAATGTAAATATCCCGTTCCGTTGAACAAACCACCACTGACATCATTGCCCATTAAGCAGATTTTTGGCAGATGGCATATGGACATCCTCAAACTGCCTCGAAGCAAAGAGGGTTATAATTACATTCTTCTCTGTGTCGAATCACTCACAAGATGGCCTGAAATGATCATGCTCAAAGATCAGACAGCTCAGTCGATCGCTCAAGCATTGTATAGAGAAATTTTCACTCGTTTTGGACCACCTGAAACTTTGCTTTCGGATCGGGGAGCAAATTTTTTAAGTAAAATTGTGACTGAGTTATCCTCATTGTTTGGAGTTACAAGAATTCACACAGCTTCATATTCTCCGCGTTGTAATGGTGCTTGTGAGATTGTGAATCGATCCATATGGAAAATGTTGAGACTTCATTGTAAGAATGAAGTCGAGTGGCCTGATTTTATGCCGGCGATAATGTATGCTCTTCGTGCGACAACGAGTGCAAATCTGGGTCATAGCCCTGCATTCTTACTATTTGGAAGGGATCTTAAGTTACCTGTTGATCAACGAATGGGTTTGTCTGACGAACCACAGACCACTAATGAGTATGTAAAGCGAATAGGTAACGCACTTGAGATGGCTAGACAAGAAGCAGTAGGGGAAACTTTGGCCCTTCAGGCTCGAAATAAGAGGACCTATGATCTTAAAGCAACCGATACACATTATGCTATTGGGAGTCTTGTGTGGTTGTTTAATCCTGTTACACCGGTAGGTAAAAAACCTAAACTTTATCGGAAGTTCATTGGACCTTATTATATTACGTCTCAAATAGGTCCATATACTTACTTACTAAGACACTCTTTGACTAACAAACTTTTGCGTCATCCTGTGAATGCGGATCGATTAAAGCCGTATGTGGATCGAAGAGATTTTATGGAGTCGGATGGAACTCCTCCTGTTGTTCCGGTTGCAGACAATTCTCAAAAGCTGATGCCTGGCACATCGCCAGACAATGTGGCATCGTCGTCGCCATGGATTGAAGCAGAGCAATTAAGCGGAATGAAATTCGTTAATAAACAAAGATTTTATCGAGTCATATTTAGGAATAAGTCTTTTAAGCCGGAATGGATTCATGAGAAGGATGTTAGTGATTGTTTGAAGAGGGAATTTCATATCAAGCGAACTATGTCAGGAAAGGTTAGGAAAAGACCAACGCCTGAGAGGTTTATGAATGCTCCACCATAAGCGTGGACGAGTTCATGAGTAATTAGACTGGTTGCAACTGATGTTCGTTACCACTGTGGTCTCCTGAGAATGATAACATGTGTACATGTTTCAGGGAGAATATTCACCTCTTGTGATTGGATTGAAGCCTGCTATATTTTACTTTAGTGGATTATGCTGTGAAGGTCACAAGAGTGAATACTATACAGCGCATTTCATTAATATTCTAGAGATTAAGATCGGCCGATCATCTATTTACACATTTACCACAACGGGTAAATTCAGCGCTAGGAAATCGACTTCGTAGTCGTGGATAAAAATGGTACGATATGTCAGTTCGCCAACCTGAAGGTTTTGTTGGAGAGGGACTATCTAATCACTAATTGACGGGTCTTATTACAGTGCAGTGTTTTATTGGAGAAACGGAGTGACAGAAGTTAACACCATATTGTATATATAAAGTATATCGTTTTATGACGTATTAATGTTAGCAGTTTTGCGTCGCTTCTGATCAGTGATGTTCGCTTCTAATCACTGATATCGAGACATAATTTGTTCTTGTTAGATATATAGGACTCGGTCATTAATTTCTAGTAAAGTGTCTGATTCTGTCAGTGATCATATTGCCTTTAGTCATTTTCGTTTCCTTAAGCCAGCATAGCCTACCACTTTGTCGTTGTACTGACTTTGTCACCGTAGGCGGATGCATGCAGCCGGAGCAGCTCAGATTCTGCCTGTCCTGCACCTCTGCCAAATTCGTTTGGAGAGATAGCCGTGCTAGTACAGTCGATTAGTGAGCGAGAATATGCTATCATTCAACTCTTATCTTATTTTGGCAAGCTAGAGTGGTATTATTTTAAATCGTTAAACCTCTCCTCTCTGTCTTTTATTCTTGGAATTCAGTTTCACTTTCGAGGTTGCTCATGATTGAATTGAGTTGTGTAATGGGTAGGGGTGCTATAATAGTCTGGTTAATCAAACTTTATTTTATTCTATTTTATTATAGGATGGATTCCCTGGGAATTGATTATCATGAGACACTGTATAATTTCACGTGTTTGGAAGCTAATTTGCATAGTCTGTTGTTCATCTGTTTGAGCTAATTTGCATAGTCTAGTTGTCACTAGTTGAAGGTTGGAGGCCACTCTCGTGCATAAGGAGGACATTCGACGCGTACTAGTACGACTTACCAGACATTTGGAGTCTTTAAGGCTATCTGTTCGACTGCTAGTCAATGATCCTGCATACTTTTACAGAGTTAATACTCATATTGCTACTATACAGCGCAGTTTCATTTACATTACATTGAAAATTCCTATTACAACTTTAAATTTTTCTATGGAACTCTATAAAGTCACGGTTGTAGCCAAGAGTATTAGTGCAGACAATCAGCATGCTACGTTACTTGACCACTTACCTCGTTATTTTGCGGTTGATTCCGTCAGTCACACGTTTGCCGTCTGGGAGGTGCTTCCGTCATTACAGAGCGGTGACAATTTTCGCATTGTTGACATGAGTGACATCCAGTTGAACACTAATCCGGAAGCATGTATATTGGCCTTATATATTGATGATCCAGTTTCTGTTCAGAGGTTTTGCGCAATGCTTCTTCTTAATCAAAAGCCGTCATCATTTGTGTATTTAACATCCAATACAATAGCGATTGAAAATAGTTTATCTGACATGACGTTGAATTGTCCTACATTACATCCTAAGCGGATCGCAGCATGCATTTCTTGTCATATTTCCATCCCTAATGAATGCACACTGATTACTGATCAGTATATTTTCCCTGCCTCGTGCCAGGAGGCTGACCTATTTAACACGACGCATACAGTGGTGCACCAGTTTAACTTGGCTGTCATTCAACAGTTCTTTGGTCGATCGGACTGGGCTACATTGAAGGCTGATGCTACAGTGGCTGAACAAATTACACTACAGTTACCTATTTTTTTAACTCATTCAAATGCATCCACGGCGGCTGATGAACAGTTGACTGAAGAATTTGCTAGAGCTATGCAGTCTGTCAAGGACGGGCAGGTTATATTTAAGTCAAAGGCAGACATATTTCGAGATCAACTTGACATGTTAGGTAATACGGATTCTCCATGGTACTCTACTTCACAATCTTTTA
Organism: Aporrectodea caliginosa; assembly: GCA_020284085.1. Lineage (NCBI taxonomy): Eukaryota > Metazoa > Annelida > Clitellata > Crassiclitellata > Lumbricidae > Aporrectodea > Aporrectodea caliginosa. The sequence continues at coordinate 9,375 of JACEVL010000722.1, forward strand.
TTATACCTGTTGGATCCGTTCTGATTACTCTGCTTACTATAGTAACTATTTATTTGGTGATTAGGGTGCATCGATTGTCGGCTATTGTATTGGCGCTACCACAGGTCGTACAAGCTAATTCTATTCCACCGGTTTGGATTTTTTCACGGTCACCAACTGTTACCACATCCAGTTCCACGGTTTCATTGGGTTATGCAGAGTTCCCTTGGTTCCAGATTACGGTGATCATGTTTCTTTTGTTCATATTTTTAAGTGGGATTGTTCGGAAATTTTGCTACTGTGGGAAATCGTCGACTGCTAAGCCGGTTCGTTTAACTATGCACATATTAAACACAGAAGACACGGTTGTGATTCCCTGGTACGAGCTGCGATATGCTTTGAATGATTATGACATCGTCGCTGTAAATGCAATTTCTCACATTAGTCTCTCGCGTCGTTGTTTGGGACGTAAATTACGGTTTCAGTGGCACATTACAGTTTTACATAAACCGTCACAAATTCGTATTTTGTTGCCGCAGTCGCTACCCATTACTTGCGGTGCAGCTAGACGACTGGAGAACATTATTGGACCGACAAAGCGTTATTCTGTTAAACTTTACATTTCTAGTTCGGAGTTCAATGTTCCACTCGCTTTACAATAATGGTTACATTATTTCTTTAGTTTTGGTTGTGATTGCTAACCGAACTTTATTGTTATCGTTTAGTTTCGCGTTTGAGTACATTATTTACTGATGTCATGTTAGCTTTCTTGTGTTTATCAACATTATGGATTATGCTGATTGAGACGTACGATGTTATTGCGGTTTGATTGTTGCTTACTAGTTGATTTGAACTTTCATTGTTTTACTGTTATCGCGCTTGATTATTTGTTGGTTCTCCACACGCACCTGGGTTGCACGAAAACCCGCGGCTCGGGTTTTTTATTGTGACTGACCATGTAGTGTCATCATGGGAGGAGCTGGTGCATGCATGTGCGGCTGGCCGGGCTAGGCTGCCATCGTCGTCATCGTGGGAGTATTTAAGGACAGTTCCGGCAATTATCACCAGTCGGTGCGTGTGGTGGTTTACTTATAATTTAATTTGAAGCTACCCTCAGGCCTAACCGTCAGCCTCTGATAAACTTAAAAAACTACCTCGATTTATACTGCCCTACTTAAATTGGCAAAAGGAAGCAAGTCACAGATTTTAGTTTCTGAGAAAAATGCGAAAAACAAATCAGGCCTGGAAATTGTCTGAATTTACGCGTACAATTCCAAGGCAAAAAGAAGCAAGTCCATGCGTATGCATCACATACGCATGGACTTGCTTCTTTTTGCCTTGGAATTTTCCAGTACTACTTGGACATGCTTCTTTCTGCTTCTGCTTTTCCGCCAGAACCATATGCAATAATAACTATTTACATAGTCGATTGTGTTGGACTTGCTTCTTGAACCAAAATGATACCGATATGTCATTTTAACCTTAAACTGGACTTGCTTCCTTTTGCCAAAGCACGGCAGTATAGGCTACGTGCCTGCCTGGTTCTGTACGCCTCACGGTCGTGTTACTGCGACGGATTCCACACCGCTGTTTCCGTTACAAAGGCGAGTCCGTTTCTTGCTCGAGGCAGCAGTTCGTGTGTCGCTCAAAGGAACGCAAAACCAGCCTTCATTGTCTATCGAGGTCTTACACGGCTCTCAGTGGACCAGCCCGCCAGAGTCAAAATCAACACGCCATCATTAGGTCTTCAACACGATATAATATTCCTGGCACAAGAAACAGTCTTAACGTAGCTGAAATACTGAACTATTGCTACTGCTCCGCCCGACTAACTCAGTAACTCTCTCACTCTCGCTATCTATCTATCTGTCTCTCTGTCTGACTGTCTGTCTTCTATGTCTGTGTCTGTGTCTCTCTGTCTGTGTCTGTGTCTGTGTCTGTATGTCTGTCTGTCTGTCTGTCTGTCTGTCTGTCTGTCTGTCTATCTATCTATCTATCTATCTATCTATCTATCTATCTATCTATCTATCTATCTATCTATCTATCTATCTATCTATCTATCTATCTATCTATCTATCTATCTATCTATCTATCTATCTATCTATCTATCTATCTATCTATCTATCTATCTATCTATCTATCTATCTATCTATCTATCTATCTATCTATCTATCTATCTATCTATATCTCTACCTCTATCTCTATCTCTATCTCTCTGTCTGTCTATCTGTCTGTCTCTGTCTCTCTGTTTCTCTCTTCTATTTATACCCTTCAGAAAAAAGAGGGAAGAAGGGAACACGGAGGAACCAGAAGAGGGCGAGTGACTAGGAGGAGACAGCAATGGTGAACAAGCAACCATTTTCCATTAGATTACCTTACCTATGACATACTAATCTATGCTGTCTATAGCCTATTACTTGTTGGTGCTTCCGCATTCTCTCTGTCTACTTAGCTTGATCGTTGGCATCACTTTGCATCTCATTATAAGTTATGTCAAGCGTCCTTTTTCTCTTTCATCTTGCCACCTCCATTCGCTTGTATTGGTTTCTGTACAGCAAAGCTCACACAAGGTCTTTCTGTTAAAGTGCGTGTTTGTGTTCCTACGGTCTTTTGTAGGCGTGTCTGATGGATCTCTGTCACATTCATTTCTTGATTCCTAAACCGCCCTAACTAGTCCGTGCTTTTTCATTTCATTATAATTTCAGCTTGCCACACTCTGTTCGGTCAGTGTTGCTGAACTGAAACATGCAGTTTCTGTTCAACTAAATTATGCATTTTTCTGTTAAACTAAATTATGCATTCAAATTCTGTATGGATGCCTGATTTTATGTTTCTCAAGTCCTGTACTAGGCCTACTTCTAAAGCTTTTATATGGGCACATATACTGTCACAGTAAGGTCAAAACAATGATAAATCACGCCAAACTAATAAATCATTCCGCTTCGCAAACCGAGGAAACATTTCTCAGTTTCTGGCAATAGGAGCACATATTATCGCAGCCGCATTTAGCCTTCAAAGAGATTTCGATTATTTTAAGTGTATCACTATAGGCCTACAACTTATAAAGGCATTCTGATTTTCACTTTATTAACAGGCATAAGGTTTATCATTTGTGGTTCTCATGAAAAAAGACTGTAAAGTTTACATATGCACATCAACAAGGGTGTCACAGAGTGATTAAGTCACAGAGTGAGTCAGATGGCCGTGGGTCTCTAGTGGCATGCTTCGGGACTGGACACTAGGAAGTTCAAATCATTATCGTGTAAAGTTTGTAAACTGTAAAGCATTTAGTTGTGACCATCGAGTGGCGCTTTATAAATGCTCGACTACAATTAATTAAAATTACACAGCTGAACATATTGTTGCTATCAACTTCTGTAACGTCGATGTATAGGCCTAAGGCATAACGCAGCAACCAATAGTGAATATAAGGAGCACAATTGGAGCCTCTGGGTAGTTTCCTTGAAGGGCGCTATATAAATTTCCAAATGAATGAATGAATGAATAAAGCACAAGTACAAAGGATGGTAAGGGGTCTACTTCATTTGCAAGCAAAGCCTCAGGTTCCTTTAACCCACCCAGTTATTTAACATGGAAACCAGGAACATGAAATAATTATACTACCAGTATATACCAGATAAGACTCAAGTCCAACTAGCTCCTGGACTTTTCAGCTTAACTTAACGTTAAAAAGAAGAAAATTCCTCCTAGGCAACAGGTTGTTTCCTTGCATGTCTGTATATGTTGCATTAGATCCCATTCTTGCATAACTTTAGAGTTTACCCTTACGTAGGCCTAACACTGAAGAGGAAGATCCATTAAAGATTTTCAACCACTGAATCCATTTGCATGCTATTGCTTTCTATGCATCCCTCTAACCATAACAATAACCATAAATTTTATTATTCCATTTATAACGATTCATTCCTTCACTCATTCGTTCATGCACTCATTCAGATCACGTATGCAGCGATCCTTCACATATTTATTTAACGGTCATTATTGAAATTTTTGCAACTGGTTTTGCAGAAGCGGAAGTAGGCGATGTAGATCGCAAGGAGGTCTGCCTCCTAGTGTGCCAATTGCCGAAGCTTGTATAGCCAGAAAGACTGCAGTATGGAAACTTTCACCTCACGCTGTTATTATCAGGAAAGGCATGCATAACTTTAATAAGCAGACATGGTTTGCTCCACATTGTTGTTGAAAAAACGTATAAATTCGACTGCTCTGTGGTGTTGGTTTACAGAGCCTCCAGTAAAGCAGAGGGGCACCATTGTGAGAAAGAGTTGAATATCTGCAGCGAACGTTCTTCAGCCGAATATTCTACCGAAGATGTCCGAGGAGAAGACAACCATTCCGGTGACGATCATTTCGACCCAGAAAGAGGTAAAATCTATAGCGTTAGCATCAAAGTAAATATGAAAACATATTTTGTAGGTTATTATTAGCGAGTGTGAGTTGAGATAAGACATTTTTACTAAGAATTATATTTCTTCTATCACGTTCAGATTCATTTATCACGTAGCCTAAATCTATAATGCAGATCTGACCTACTTCCAATAGATGGGTATCAACAGGTAAACCCTAAAGGAACAATACTCTTGCGCCAGTATGGTCACCAAGTTTTAACATTTATTTTATAGATTATAGATTTGGTATAGGATATCAAGAGTGGAGAGTTTGTGAAATAGGGCAGAGTGCTTAACAGAGTCAAATGCTTTGGAGAAGTCAAGGGAGATTATTGAGACATATTCGTTGGTCTATAAGAGGAGTTGTGTATGATGTATGATAGATATTATGGCTGCAGAGGTGGAACCAGCGGGTCTGAAAGCAAACTGATCTGAAACCAGGGATTCCTATTAGCATAATTATATGAATTCCAGGTGTCGCATCCTCCGAAACCCCGCTCCTACCGGAAGTACGTCATCATCGCTGTGACCGGAATTGTTGTGGCAGGAATCACTCTGACCGCCATCTTGGTTGGAATGCATTTCTTTACTGAAGCACAGAAAGAAATTGTGAAGGTAGCGAAAGACAATAAGCCGTTTAAATTACTGATTTATATAATAATGTTATAGCAAAATTGAATTCACACTACCCATCAACCAGTTTAAGTTGGTAGTGTTTTCCGGATGTGTTGAGCCTGAATTTCTTGTGCCATTTTTACATTAACTTTGTCCTTTTACTAGTTAATTTGTCGAGCCTTACTTGTTTCTGTGTAGTTATGTATGCTGTTCAGGTAGGCCTTGCGTATCAAGTATTTATGATATTTTTCTATATTGTATTGATATGCTGATCGGCATAGCGGCTGGTCTGAGTTTTTGTGCTTCACGACCTGGATGGCAACAAGCTGCTAAATTTACTAATTTAGCTAATACTGAGTTGCGACTAGTTTGATTATTTTAATATGTATTTAGTTCTCTTACAATCGAGACCAGAAGACGAAGGAAGACGTGATCAGTAACCCAAACACAAACATCGTTCAGTACCACGCCAGTAACCCAAACTACGAGATGTGGGTCGTAGATGACTTCAATCAGGTGAGTGGCATCGTGACAAACTCTAATTTCCTTTTGTCTCACGACATCTTTGGAGCCGTTAGATATCTGCAAGAACTGTGACAACAAGCAACAGAGTACTAAAATCTGCCAGTAGCCAATCTCTGTTTCTTATCTAGATAACCAGCTGAAGAAGGATATGTAGGCCTATTCATATTAGAACAAGATTTAAGATATGTTCGATTCCTCAGAAGCCGAACATGGCAGCGACTCTCAGCTCTGATTGGGAATACATCGATTGGGTTCTACGTGTCTGCGGTGAGTCTGTAGTGACATCTATAATAGTTACCAGAGTACTGTTCACTTATTGATTTAATTTTTGTTCCCAATGCCTTTGACATTGTTTAGGTTGGCGTAGGCAGCGCATTAGTAAGATGCTAAGAGGCGCTATAGTAAGTGTCCACATATATATTACTACATTCATACATACATACTTACCTGCAGAATATATATATATATATATATATATATATAATATATATAAGCCATGTAGCCTACTATTTCTGACAGTTGACTTCGTTTGTGTTGTTGCATAATTATTTGCATAGGATATCCAAGTAATGAAAATGCATTCAGATACTGGAACCGACTGCTACGTGGCTCCATTGAATAGAACCACTGCAACCGATCCGTCTAAAGTCAGTGCTCCGTCAAACCCGGAGACCATGGTACGTCTTCAATCTTAACATTATACTGCATGCAAACAATCATTCTATGCAAATGTTTTACAGGATTCTGAAAATACCTTGTAAATACAGGAGACCGTATTATCACCCTGCAGCAGGATTGACTAGGGCTTAGCTATATCCAATACAAGGTACTGCTCTTAGTCTTAAGAACTCAACTGGGCCTAGCTCCTAAATATCTTTGTGACTTAATGCGCAAACCTCTATCTGCTGTCTCTTCCCGCCCTCTCCGGTCTGCAGATCGACTTGATCTCCTAGTTCCCCGGGCAAGGACTGCATCGGCCCAGCACCGTACCTTCGCCATCGTGGGCCCTTCTATGTGGAATGACCACCCCCTCAACCGTAGTAAGATTTTAGTCGGGGTCCCACCTTCATCCCTTCGTTGCTTGAAGACCTTTTTATTCACTCGGGCTGTCACGCTGAGAGCGCCTCTGAATAGCTAGTACTGTAAGAAGCGCTTTACAAATTCTCGGATGCGATACGATACGATATCCAGGCTATTAAAATACAGCTCTACTCAGGTAGAACAACGTAGAACAATCTTTCACGATTGTTTTCATGGTAAATATTAGTTTCTTGCTACATGTCGGGTTATCGTATATATATATATATATATATATATATAACTACTTTCACAAATTTATAACATATCTAAAATTGCGCAGAAGATTTTCATGTAGGCTAGTTTCATGATAAGATGACCTACAGGTAAACTTTCTCTTTCGTTATGCAAAGAAATCGCTCTTCGATTAAATTTGAAAGCTCCACTGTAATAGTTCTTCTGAATGCTGAGCAGTTCATCCATCTTCTGCATTGCGTTTCTAAGATTTCGAGTATCTTGTCAATTTTTATCACTTCAACAAAATGCTCCTATAAGTTATAACATAGCACTTTGGCATGCAACGTGGATCACTGTGTGGGATATTTCTTAAACATTGCCTGAGGAGGTGATCTGTCAAAAGCGCCCCGACATAAACGCCCCGACAAATGCGCCCCGACAAATGCGCCAGAAACATTAAAAACGACACATGTAACCCGACAGTAACGCCATAAAATAACCGACATGCGGCATGGGAACGAAGGCAGCCTTCCACTTAGAACAAATACGTTCAGTTAACTCGTCAGTTGCACGTGGTTTCAATCAGTTATGGGACTGTTCCAATCCTTGACTACCTAATCTACGGTAGATGCAATTAAAAAATTTAGTCGGTTTAAACTGCCTGACAAGTTAGAGGAACTTATGACTATCGTCTTTCAAATGATAAACCTTAAAACTGTGAAACAGCTTTAAAAAAATAAAACCTCTAACTGTGTAACTGTCAGCCTGGGAACATACTTTCTTTCTTAGAATGTTTTATTAGTTACTATCTAGTTTATTATTTAAATATTATTTAGATATATTAAAATATCGTGCACTGTGCCGCTTTCGTTGTGTCTCATTTTTCGTCTCATTCAACAGGCAAGGTCGGACGCATTTGTCTTGGCGCTTTTGTCGGGCCGCATTTATCAGGGCGCATTTGTCGGGGTACATTTGTCGGGCGCATTTGTCACGGGCGCAATTGTCGGTGAACCTCTGAGGATATATATTAAATTACAAGAAGATTATGAAACCGATCGCAGGTTACCCTCTTGGCCCTGTTTGATGTCAGCGCCGCGTTTGACTCGGTCGATCACGACATCCTTTTGCTCCGCCTTTCTACTTCTTTTGGTCTTTCTAGCAAACCTCTTGACTGGCTACGCTCATTCTTATGCGATCGCACCTCCTGTGTTGTTTCTGGGTCGACCAGGTCCCACTGGGCCCCTGCCCCATTTGGGTTACCACAAGGTTCTGTTCTGGGCCCGCTATTATACATACTCTACACTTCCGAAATCGGACTGCTCTTGTCTTCTTGCGGAGTCCTAAACCAACTTTACGCAGACGACACCCAGGCTTACATTCACTGTCCCGCGGCAAAAGCGGCCACTGCTGCCCAATCAATGCAGCTTGCTATAGACTCCCTCGGTGGCTGGATGTCGTCGAATCGACTCCGGCTAAACCCTTCCAAAACGCAATTTATCTGGCTTGGCACCAGACAGCAGCTGGCAAAACTTGACCTGTGTGCCCTCTCAACCCAGTTTCCCCTCTTCACTTTCTGCACTTCTGTTCGGGATCTTGGAGTGATACTTGACCAAGAACTCACTTTCACTCAACATGTTAACTCTGTCTCTCGTAGCTGTTTTTACCAGCTGCGCCAACTGCGAGTAATATCTCGCACTCTTACCCCCAGCGCTGCAGCTACTCTAGTTCATGCCTTCGTTGCCAGTCGCCTTGACTATTGTTCCTCTCTATATGTTGGCCTTCCTCAGAGTCGGATAGGGCGCTTGGAGCGAGTTTTGCGCGCGGCTGCGCGACTGATTGGTGGCATTCCTAAGTCGGGTCATGTATCCGACTATATGCGGGATGCCCTGCACTGGCTGCCACTACCACAACGCATCTCATTTAGGGTCTCTGCCTTCGTTTGGCGTAGCCTCGTTGGCACCGCACCTGCTTATCTGCAGGAGCTATGTCGCTCTATCTCTGACAATATTGGCCGCCGACACCTTCGCTCTGCAGTACGCGGTGACCTGAGTGTCCCATTTGCACGCACTTCTACAATGCAACATCGGGCCTTCTCGGTTGTGGGACCGAGTATCTGGAATGGGCTTCCTCTTGAGCTGCGTCTCTTACCTAGGAACTCTTCACCTGCATTTTATACCTCTCTGAAAACTATTCTTTTCAGCCGTGGTTGGGCCGGGAGCGCCTCTGAGTAGATATCTTGAAGGGGCGCTATATTAAGTTTCATTGATTGATTGATTGATTGATTGATTGATTGATTGATGAAAGCGTTACTAGTTTTATGCTTTATTTTAAATTGATTTCATCTGTGCGTTTAAGAAAGAGAATACAACATACACTGTGACTTACCAAGCAGCCAGCACTCCCATCCAGGATTCGTCCTTTCTCTGCAAAGCGGCCAGAGATACGTGCAAAGGAATCTCTACTTATTGGGTCTACCCCAAATGCGAGGCTCCAAAGAGTAAGAAATTTTGCAGACTCAAGAGATTAAATATTTACCGTAGCTTATGTGTTTTTATCCTATCGCAATCGCCTTAGCCGATCTGAATTGCTTTGAAGAACTTCTAAAGAACGTAATAGGAGACCCAAAGCAATTCAACTAATTTGTGAAACGTTGGTGTAAATTTTGTAGAAAATGTTTTTCTTGTTAATACTCCGTGAAAATAGGAATCATTAATAGTTTCTACAAGTTGTTAAGGCTTTCTAAGCATAGATGCCTCTCAGGCTGATGGTTTCTTGAGGAGCGGAGTGACTAAGAAGTGTATGAAGAGTAGGGGAAAATTGTCAGTAGAAAAGGCGATATTGATTATTTTTTCTTAATTATGGGAACAGGGATAGATAGACAGGCTTTCAAAAAGGAGGTAGGTATAGGATCGAGTTCACACTGCTACAATGCTGAATTGGCATTGATTGATTCCACAATCGTAAATGAAATAATTAGTTAATGTAGATTTGTTGTATTGTATACAATCATTAAAATCTTTTATAACTTTTGTCTAATTTTTTTTATAACAATGTCGATATTTGGTTATGTTCAGATCCATCAGACTCTTCTGGAAGACACAAACGCTGGATTGAGTGCAAGGAGTGCAGGGAGTCGTGTCTTTGGTTTATCTGTTGGAAGGTTTGTAAGTGAATAAGCCGGTTCCCGCGACTTCGCTTTTTGCGAGCGGAAGTAGAAAATTCGAGATCACGATTAACCCGACATAATTATGATCTGCGAATTTCTGCAGCCATCTTCATTTCGTGTACAATTCATGCATTTTATGATTAAGCAGCCATCTACTCTAAACAAAATCGGAATATTGACTAGGAAGAATAAATTTCTTGCTTAATAAGATGTGACTTTGTACTTTATGTGTTTAAACTTGATACCTTAATAGGAGACTCAAAGCAATTTCAATAAATTTTATTATGAGGAAAGTAATAATGCCTAAATGTGACAAAATTTATGTTTTCATGATTGGTCTGTTTATGTGAAAGTCAAAGCAAGTAAAAATTTATTTGATATGTTGACATTAGTTTTCGATTAAATGTGGGAATCATAATTGATGCTTTTAATGCTTTGTATATTAATATTAAAGTCCAAGCAAATCGATATGTTGACATTTAGCCTATGATCGCAATTTTCGATTAAATGTTTTGTTGTTATTTATATTTTCATGCTTCGTCTGTTAATATGAAATCAAAGCAAATTCGATACATTGACTATGATAACTGTAATTTTCGAATAAATTTGACAATACGATTGAAACTTTGTATGCTTCATCTGTTAATATGAGACTCTAAGCTAGTTCGATACATTGCGTATGATGCGTGCCCTTTTCAATTCAAAGTTACGCCAAGGAAGGCAAATCCTCTTCCAAATCATCCATCCAAGATTAGCTGAGGAAAGAAACTGATGGAGGTTTGAACCAAGTTTAGACAACCCTCGTCTTAATTTCATCTTTCCAGCTACTTTTCGACGCTATTCAAGACTTTATATTCATTCATTTAAAACATCTACACAACACCCTTAAAGTGATACAAGTTTTGTAGTTATTGAGCAGTAGAAATAATTACGTCAGCATTTGATGGATGCTCAATAAGTGTAAAAGAGCAGACAAGAATATATTTTTACAACCACTACTCCCACTAACTTATTCAATTTGCTAAAAGCTTATATAGACAGCTGAAAAATTAATTAATTTCTTTAAAGCATAATGATTATTCAAACAAACAATCCTAAACACTCAGTCAAGCTGATTAAAGTAAGGCTAATGAAATTTAAGTTAAGCTAAAGATGAGTTAAGCTAAAATTAATTTAAACTAAAGTTAAATTAAGCTAAAGTTAAATTAAGCAGCTCTAGTTAAATTAAGCTAAAATTTAAGGTAACTCAGTTTCAAAATCAATTTAGAATAATAATGTTCAAATTACTTATTTAGTTTTTACCTAATCGAACCTAACCGACTATTACGTGGCTCCATTGAATAGGGCTATCACAGCAGATCCGTCCAGTCCGTGCTTCGAGTCAAAGAAACTTAAGTTGTTAAGACTTCATAAGCATGGCTAACTTTTTGGACAAATCTTCTTCTTTGTCAGAAATCCTTTTGAATCTCATTAACTGCAATTAATCATCTTTGCTATAATGCCTCTCTTTGTACTTTGAATGCCTCTCTTTGTACTTTGCAGAGAGAAACAAGTTAATTGTGGAGGGAATTGAGTATTGTTTCAGTTGAGTGGTGCTTGGTAAAACCAGATTACTTTTTGTTAAGGAGTGAGCTGGATTCAAGGTTGCAATTGATCTGAGAACGGACCATGCGTTCAGCTAGTTTAGAGATGAATGACAGGTTAGAAATATGTCGGTAGTTTGAAAGAATTTCTTCATCAAGTGATGGCCTCTTGAGGAGTGGAGTGACTAAGAAGTGTCTTACGAGGAGGGGTAATCAATTACCAGTAGATAAGGAGAGGTTGATTATTTTGGCAATGATTGGAACAGGGATAGATAGACAGTCTTTCAATAGTAGGTAGTAGGTATAGGATCGAGTACGCACTGCTATAACGCTAAAATTCGATTCCGCAATCGTATTATGATATAATTAGTTAATTTAAATATGTTTATGTTATCGTTACGGTACGGGGTTGACCAGGAGGACTACCCGAATATTTTGCTCTATGTCTGGTGGATTCAGAGATTGGCGTTGAGTTCAAAACAATTTATTTTTCCTAAAACAAAGTATTATTACAGCAATCGTGCTATCGTTCATTCAAATTCTGTTCGCAACGTCTTTGAATACAGTAACTCGCATAGGCCTATTCGATGGCCTGCTTAATCGTAAAACTCAAAAGTACCGCGGCTAACTGTCTTCCACGTTTACGTTCGATCGGATCGAAACCAACAGCGAACTAGGCTACTGTTTGTCCGCCACGTCGACTCGACGATTACCAGTTCGACAAGACCTCGCACGCAACACACTTTCTCCTGTCAACACAAATTAATATTCAGACATCGTAGACGTAGTAGTTTCAGTTTAACGACACTGTGATAACAAAGGTCATTAGCATCGTCCTCCTCCTTCGTCCAGGTGCGGGACACATTTTCGCCGATCCAAGGTGAGTAGAGCAAAATTTTTTGGACTAAACAGGATAATTTATCGTTTTAACGCTCTAAACTATTTTATATAGAACAACTTTAAATAGAACCTGGATTGGTGACAATACATCTTGCTTCAGTAGAAGTTGGATTGATGAAAATAATTCTGCCATAAATAGAAAATGGATTAAAGAAGAAATAATTCTTTCTTAAATAGAAGCTGGATTGATGAAAAATATTTCTTGCCTAAGCAGAAGTTGGATTAATGACTGTTATCCAAGGCATTGGTATTGAAATGCCATGTATATATCATTATTAAGAAAGCAAAAACGATGAATTACCCTGACTAGTCCGAATTTTTTTTGCTCTACTCACCTTGGATCGGCGAAAATGCGTATGGGACTGGCACTGTCAGAGTACAAATCCAGTCCAAGGAATCAGTGTAAGAAGCGGTTGCGAACCAGGCAAACCGTTGTTCTTGACAAGAAAATTATCGACAGTATCGCCGAAGAGAAGAAGTTGAAATTCAAACTCGACGAAAGAACTGTACGTTTTGAAGAGAAGTCGATCAGTAATTGAATGATCGCAAAAGAAATTGTCGCTTTGAAGAGAAAATCTTGAAAAAGGCCAATCAGAAAGAGTAGAAATTAAAAGTTCGACATAGAAACTGCTCTGTTGAGGGCAAAAATCGAAAAATAGGCCTAGATCGAAACGACTAATAGGTCTAGGCAAAAAGGATAAAAGTGTATTTTAGCGTATTTAATTATTCGCCATTGCACAGGTTACAGCGTTGGTCGACTACAAGTTGCATTGACGAAAAGAATTCTTTTGCTAAATCGAAGTCGGATTGATGACAATAATTTTTCCTCAAATAGCCTAGAAGTGGAAATGATTAAAAGAATCTTGCTTAGATAGAAGCTGGATTGATGAAAAATAGCTCATAATTAAATAGAAGTTGCATCGATGAAAAATAATTACTGCTTAAATAGAAGGTGGATTGATGAAATGGATTCTTGACAAAGTAGAAGTTGGATTGATGAAAATAATAATGCTACAACAGGCGAATAATTAAATACGCTTAAATACACTTTTAACAAAAAAATATCGAAATGTATTATTATTGATGTTTCTAGCGGAAAATCACCACAAATCAGCGACTAAAGAAGTAGAAATTTTTACGAAAAGTTCGACATACGGAAGAACTGTTCCAGCTGAAGATATAATTTGGCGAATGATCGACATAAAATAGTTATCTGTAACAGAAAATCACCGAAAATCATCGATGGAAAGAAGTATAATTTTTTTATTAAAAGTTCGACAACGTACGAACTGTTCGAGCCAATTCGATCAACAATCGAGGACTCAAAATGAAAAGTTGGTTTTTTGGTTTTGTTTTGTTTTGTTTTTTTTTTAAAACCATAAAACCAAAAATCTGCAAATTTTTGTTTTTTGTTTTTTTTACAAATTTCAAAATTATAAATGCCAAAAATGTCGTCTCTTCAAGTCTCTTGGCAATTGTTGTATGGTCTTTTTTAACTTCGTTTTATGACATTCTACGGTTCTACTGTTCTAATTAATTTCATTTATATGCATCTGATTAATTTGAACGGTATTATGCAACTTTTATGAGTTTTATCATCCGAAATAGGAAAATCTCCAAAACAAAAAACCAAAAAACCAAATAAAACTAAAAAACCAAAAAACCAACTTTTCATTTTGAAAAAAGTTTGGTTTTTTGCACCCCTGCTCAGGACTCGATACGAAAATGGCGTCTCGAAGCGAAAATAATAGATCAGAAAGAATCAGAAATCGATGTTTGGCGTAACAATTGTTCAACTTGAAGACGCAAATAGTACTTACTTACTTAGGCTACTTAGTCCTATCCGTGCAGGTCTGCACATCGGGCAACGCATCTCCTGCACCCTGTTCATCGCCAGCTGATCCTCCTCCTCCCTTGACATTTCGAGGTATCTTAAGTCGTCGCTGATGGTTCCCGGCCAGTTCTTCCGTGGTCTTCCTCTCTCTTTTCTCCCTCAAGAATTCCATTACCTCACTTGTTTGGCTCTTCTGTATTCATCGATACGCCACACATGCCCCATCCACTTCAATCTTCTCTTTCTGATGATGTTTTTCATATTTTCTTGTCCCGTCCTCTCTCTGATACTTTCGTTGGTCAAATTGGAACAGTTACACATCATTAAGTTTAAGAAAGTTTTCGAATCTTCACAGAAGGTCTTTGATTCGAAGGAAGTCGTTCTATCGGTCGGTCGGATTTCCTTATGCGAATTAAAGTTTTCTTCTACCATTTTTTGATAGTACGACAAGACATTAAGATTGTAAGATATTCAGCTTTGGCCGGACTTATAAAAAGTTCATGTTCCAGCCTAAAATTTTATTTGCTGTAGTACAATAATATTCTGCGCGGATGATAGAACTTTTAATGTGTCTCATCGAAGTATGCTTGTCTTAAAATAAAACTAAAACTAGAAATAATAATATATCTGGGCTTGTTTTAAGAAGTTTGAAGCTTTCTATGAAAGCCCGCGTGTTCAAAATGCTCTAGACCATCATCCATGGTAAGCTACTTAACCCTCGGGCTACCAAGGGGGGTGGGGTGGTTGCCACCCCCCTAGGTTTTTTTTCATCTCAAACTTTTTCCGTATGGAATAAAAATTTGACCTTTTAGGTAGCTGTAAAGGGTTCATTTACACACGTTTTGAGGTAAAATGTGAGATGATATCTCACACCGTTCAAAAGTTATACCCAATATACCCGAGGCACCAGAGGGGGTGGATACCACCCCCCTAGATTTTCGACTATATCTTATCCGTCATTTAATATTAAGAGACACAAATTATACCACTCTATAGAGGGAATGTGGGGCTACATTTCTATGGTCACTGAGTTGACCTGAGGCAACCGGAAGGACTCCCCTCTTAGTTTTTGTCTGTAGCGTATTCATTTGTCTTCCTGGAAGAGAAACAAAGATACCATTCTTTAGAGGGAATGAAGGGCTTCATTTGCATAACTATATCTTTGTCTTTTGAATACCGGAAGTGATCAAAATAAATAATAATACGCGTAATCTGTGTGAAAATGGCCGAATACAGCA
This sequence comes from Aporrectodea caliginosa, assembly GCA_020284085.1. Taxonomy (NCBI): domain Eukaryota; kingdom Metazoa; phylum Annelida; class Clitellata; order Crassiclitellata; family Lumbricidae; genus Aporrectodea; species Aporrectodea caliginosa. The sequence goes on from JACEVL010000722.1 coordinate 24,878, forward strand.
TTACAACGTAAACCGATATATATGTATGGATATATATGTATGGATGTACATTTATACATTAAGATATATAAACATGTGTAGGGATGATTTTGTGTATCTTTTATACATAGATTAGTTTCAAAACACACATAATGTTATATTTGTTTATCCAAAAAGTACAAAATGTACGCAATAATATACAATATTGCTAATTAATGGGTTCCGTTGTTAAAAGTGATGTAATTTCGAGGTGCATTCACATAATGTACAACTAAATATACCATTCTGTGCAGAAATGAATGCTGAATCCATTGCTATATTACAAGTTATGATATGTGAAACCAAACACGAAATCCAGGGGTGGTAACCACCCCCCCTTGGTAGTCAGTGTTACCAAAAAGCTTGGTAGCCCTAGGGTTAACTTATGAAACTTGATGTTGCACTGTTTGTCAAAGATTTAGCTGTCACTAATTCAGATTTCTGAAATGTTGTTCTAGCCTCTAGGTGTCCCTAGTTAGCGGGATCTTGATGATGACTTGATCCCTTTTGGGACTCCTCTTGCGGCCAATCCTGATATTTTATGTTTAAATGTTACGTGATTTGATTTGATACGGCTTCAATAAAAGAGTTTTGATTGATTGATTGATTTGATTGATTAAATTTAGGCGTACGTTGTAGGCCCTACATTTTGAATATTAGTGAATATTAGTGAATAGCGCAGAGAATAATAAATTTGAAAGCATTAAACCGAAGTGTCGAGTCAAACAATTATTTCAATTGTATTTCAAAAGTAAACATTAGCGTAATGTCAAAACCACTTGGCTAATTATTTATTGTATGTGTAATAGGTGAAAATTATACCAAAAATGGGCTCTTATCGTAAAATTTAAACTTTAACCCATTAACGCCCAATGATATCATTAATTTTGGGAACACGCTGATGAATTTAAGTATAAAATAAGTGTAGTGTGTTATTGAGTAACTGTGGGCAGCTGGTGACTGTTAAATATAAGGTAAGAGAATTTAAATTTTAAAAGTGTTTATGTGATTTAAGTGTAACATTAAGTAGCTACTGTTATACCAAATGTGAATTTAAAAATCAAATGTATTGCGGTAGAAATGTTTAGTAAATCTTTGATGTTCCCAAATGGGAACATTGGACACAAATGTAGTCTGTTCCCATTTGGGAACATGTTGGAGAATTTAATTGAGTTATTGAAAACTCTGCATCGAGTGCATTACTACTGTCTATATTTATAAAAGAATATGAGATAAATTAGAATTTTTAGTTTAGCAATCAGTGCAATCACACCTGATATAATGCCTTTTCAGGTGTAAAGAAAGGTCTCAGTCAACACGTTGTTACTTGTCTACCCAACTGCATTACCAACCCGACGTGCCATGAGGCAGTGTTTAATCTAGTCCCCTTGCTGTGGGGGAAATCAAGGGTTCTCGGGGATCGCAATTATTTCAAAAGTTCATAAAAGCTGAGGACCGGGGCAATTTTCTCGAGGGGGGAGTAACGACAGTTTCCCAACGAAATTTTCGTGGGGGGTAGTAACGAGAACTTTTCCATCAAAAATTTCCGAGGGGGTAGTAACGACAGTTTTTCAACAAAAGTTTTCCCCCTCACCACAGGAAAGGCGCGATAAATCCTACAATTATCCATAAATTTCACGCTTTCTATCCAGAATTTCATATAAATTTCACACTTTCTATCCAGAATTTCATCTCTAAAGAAGGTCTCAGTCAACATGTTGTTACTTGTCCCCTTCAGACTGTCTAGATTAAACACGACGGCCATGAGGTCTACTACGACAACTTCTTCATGTGATAGCTGTGAGATGGCACGACAACCAGCGTGTGACTGTCGCTACCAATTTCATTGCAGTAGAATCATTTGAAACGCTGCAGCTCAGCCAAAAAGTATGTGGTTGATAACAATCAACCTGCTGTCATTAGAAAGTATACTTTTACATGGGTGTTGTGGACATTCTGGACCCCTTCATGTCTAACTATCACCTCGTGTTTCGATCCAAGAAGTGGTGGTGCCACTCTTCATGAACGGTTTGAACATGGCTGTTGTTGCTGCTTGGAGTCTGCACGTTGAAGTCTGATCACCTGGTAAATTGCGAACAATACCACACAACGATTGGACAAGCCTCCAACAGCTCTATCAGATAGCCACTCAGTCAGTGACATTCGCTTCGAAGGAGTCGATCATCATCTGTGTTCCAAGTGCAAGACAAGCGAGATGTCGATGGTGTAAGAAGAATACAGGGTTGTACTGCATAAAGTGCATGGTTTTACTTCATCTATAGTACACTACGAGCAGTAGTATGATATACTATCACATCATCGCATTTGTCAGTCTCTTGGAAGGCATTGTAGAGAAATACCTGGAATATGCTGATGTGTGTGATCACTGTGTTTAGTTGCAGAATTAGATTGTTAGGAATGGCAATGTTATCCTTGATACTGCTTTATAACTTCTGAAAACTAGTTACTTCAACATTGATGTCTAGTTTTATTGTTCTAGCAAAGCAGCCTGTGCTGTGCATAAAGTTAAACTAGTGTAGTAACTGAAAGCCGCAAATTTAACAGATTATCTGTCATAAATTTGCATGGTGTTCCCAAATGGGAACAGACTCCATATGTGCCCAATGTTCCCAAATGGGAACAGCACGCCATCTAGCGGCTAATCGCGGTATCACATAAATACAACTTCCAAGGACCTTAACCTAGCATAATTTGTTATATTCCCAAGTATCATAAAGATTGGCCACTGGGGGACAGTTTGGGCACTAATGGGTTAAAACATGAAATGATTAACTGCAGTTAATGAAATCCAAACGATTTCTGACAAAGAAGAAGATTTGTCCCAAAAATTAGCCAGGCTTATATGAAGACTTAACAACTTAAGCTTCTTTGACTCGGAGAACTGACTGGACGGATTTGCTGTTATAGCCCTATTCAATGGAGTCAGGCAGCCTAATAGGCCCTAATCGGTTAGGTTCGATCAGGTAATAACTAAACAAGTAATTAACACTAACACTATTATTCTAATTTATTTTGAAACTGAGTAGGCTAACCTTAATTTTAACTTAATTTAAGTATAGCTTAATTTAACTTTTGCTTAATTTAACTTTAGTTTAAATTTTAGTTAAACTTTAGCTTAACTCATCTTTTGCTTAACTTAAATTTCATTAGCCTAACATTAATCAGCTTGACTGAGTGCTTAGGATTGTTTGATTAAATAATCATTATGCTTTAAAGAAATTAATTAATTTTTCACCTGTCTAGATAAGCTTTTTGCATATTGAAGAAGTTAGTGGGAGTAGTGGTGTAAAAATATTTTCTTGTCTGCTCTTTTACACTTATTGAGCATCCATCAAATGCTGACGTAATTATGTCTACTGCTCAATAACTACAAAACTTGTATCACTTTAAGGGCGTTGTGTAGATGTTTTAAATGACTGAATGAATATAAAGTCTTGAATAGCGTCGAAAAGTAGCTGGAAAGATGAAATTAAGACGAGGGTTGTCTAAACTTGGTTCAAATCTCCATCAAGTTCTTTCCTCAGCTAATCTTGGATGGATGATTTGGAAGAGGATTTACCTTCCTTGGCGTAACTTTGAATTGAAAAGGGGACGCAGCATACCCAACGTATCGAATTAGCTTAGAGTCTCATATTAACAGATGAAGCATAACAAGTTTCAATCGTATTGTCAAATTTATTCGAAAATTACATTTATCATAGTCAATGTATCGAATTTGCTTTGATTTCATATTAACAGACGAAGCATGAAAATATCAATAACAATGAAACATTTAATCGAAAATTGCAATCATAATTGTCAACATATCGAATTTGCTTTGACTCTGATGTTAATATACGAAGCATTAAAAGCATCAATTATTATAGCTACATTTAATCGAAAACTGCATTTACTAATGTCAACATATCGAATAAATTTTTACTTGCTTTGGCTCTCAGATAAACAGATGAAGCATGAAAGCATCAATTATATTGTCACATTTAGGCGAAAATTGCTTTCATCATAGTCAAAGTTACTGAAATTGCTTTGAGTCTCCTATTATTGTATTGTATTTATTAATGTATATAGCGCCACTCACAGCAGTGGCCATTCAGTAGCGCTCCCTGTGCGAGAACCCCTAGAGGATAAGAAGGTTTTGAGGAGGGAGAAGGCTGTAGGAAGGTACCCAGAAAGAATGGTAACACGTAGACAGGAGGGAAGGGCAATCTATAGAAAGGGCCCAATAGTAGCAAAAATAGTTTGGGCCATAGTGGTCCCAACTCGTGGAACAAAAAAGGATTCCTAACCAAGAGGTTGATGAAAAACCGAAACATAATAATATTATGAAGCTTAAAAAGGTCAAAAATTGCCAGATTTAGGCAAAAAATTTATTCTTCCTAGTCAATGTAGGCCTACCGATTTTGTTTTATAGTAGATGGCTGCTTAATCATAAAATACATGACTTGTACACGAAATGAAGATGGCTGCAGAAATTCGCAGATCATTTGTCAGGTCAATCGTGATCTCGAATTTTCCACAGCTCCCAAAAAAGCGAAGTCGCGGAAACCAGCTTATTCACAGGCTTACAAACCTTCGCACAGATAAACAAAATACACACCTTCCAGCTGCAGGTCTGGCACTCAGTCCAGCGTTTGTGTCTTCCAGAAGAGTCTGATGGATCTGAACATAACCAAATAATTATTGACACTGTTATAAAAAAATTGATACAAATGTCATAAAAACACAGTTTAAAATAATATATGCAATACAATAAATCAAAATTAAATAATTATATCACACACGATTGTGCAATCAATCAGCGCGATTTCAACATTGTAGCAGTGTGAACTCGATCCTACACCTACCTCCTTTTTGAAAGACTGTCTATCTATCCCTGTTCCCATAATTAAGGAAAATAATCATTATCGTCTTATCTACTGGCAATTTTCCCCTACTCTTCATACACTGTTGTATTGTATTGTATTGTATTTGAACACTTGTTATAGCTGAAGCATACTTAATATTGAGCCCCTACCAGATGGCTTAATTTTTTATTTTAGTTTTTTTACTATGTGAAACACATACAACTTTGATTCCTAATTATTTACAACTCCGTTACTTAATAAATAGACAATACAATATACCGCAATCAGTGGCGCTCCCGACTACTGCGCGGACGCTGAGTCGGAGTTTCACGCTGAAGCGCATGAGCAATTGCGAGTGAAAGACTTGCCCAGGGTCCCTACGCGGCAGCTTTGAGGTGGATTCGAACCCGCAACCCTCCAGCTGCAAGGCACCGAACATACCCCTACACCAAAAACCGAGAGTTTTCAATTTATTCCCAGATGGCACCGCGCCTCAGTTGTATTGTGTTGTATTGTATTGTATTGTACTCCACGTTTATAATGCGACCGAGCCACCCTAACAGTAATTGTCCGAGAAATTAATCTCTGATAAACCGACCGACCGGGAAGCGAACCCGGGGCGCCGGCGTGGAGAGCAGGCTACCAACCCACTGTCCCACTCGGCCACTCAGGATCTCTGTTAGTCACTCCACTCCTGAAGAATCCATCACTTGATAACGAAGTCCTTTCTAACTACCTACCTGTTATAAAACTGTCATTTATTTCTATACTAGCGGAACGCATGGTCCTATCTGAGATCAATGACTATCTTGCGTCCAGTTCACTCCTTTACCCAAATTAGTCTGGTTTTACCAAGCGTCGCTCAACTGAAACCCTACTCATGACACTTCCCTCTACAATAAACTTGTTCTCCCTGAAAAGTACATAGAGAGCCATTATAACATGAGAAGAAAAACATTTAATGAAATCCAAACGATTTCTAAGAAAGAAGAAATGTCCCTAAAGTTATCCTGAGAGGCAGCCATGCCTAGGAAGTTGTAGAAACTATTTGTGATTCCTTGAGTTATTGAGTTACAAGAAAATTCCCTTCTACAAAATATTAACCAATTTTTCACAATAGTTGCATTGCTTCGAGTCTCCTATTAAGATATGTCCTTCAGAAGCTCATCAAAGCAATTCAAATCGGCTGTCGTGATTGTCATTGAACAAAACCAAATAAGCTACGATAGATAAAGTAATCTGTTGAGTCTGCAAAATATCTTACTCTTTGAAGCCTCGCATTTGGGGTAGACCCAATAAGTAGAGATTCCTTTGCACGTATCTCTGGCCGCCTTGCAAAGAAAAGACGAATCCTGGATGGGAGTGTTGGCTGCTTGGTAAGTCACAGTGTATGTTGCATTCTGGTTCTTAAAGCACAGATGAAATCAATTTAAAATAAAGCATAAAACAAGTACTTAGTATAGCACTTCATAATCTTGTAATTTAATATAATGTCCACAGGCAATATTTAAGAAATATCTTACACTGCATTCCACGTTGCATGCCAAATGTGCTATTTGATAACGCATAGGATCATTTTGTAGAGACTAGAAATTTTAGAAACGCAATCCAGTGACGGATGAACTTCTCAGCAATCAGAAGAACATTTGAGTTTCAATTATCATTGAATAGCGATTTCTTTGCATAGCGAAAATTGCATAGCAGAAAAATTTACATGGAGGTCGTATAATGAAACTAGCCTAAACGAAAATCTTCTGCGCAACTTTAGTAATGTTATAAATTTTTAAAAGTATTTAAATATACGATAGCCAGACATGTAGTAAGAAACTAATACTGACCACGAGAACAACCGTGAAAAGTTTGTTATAAGTTGTTCTACCTGAGTAGAGCTGTATTTTAATAGCCTGAATATACCTTGGCCTTATACAATGCCTCAGGATGTTAATACGGTCTCCTGTATTTTCAAGGTACTTTCAGAATCCTGTTGAACATTTGCAACGAATGATTGTTAAGATTGAAGACTTACCATGGTCTCCGGGTTTGAGGGAGCGCTGACTTTAGACGGATCGGTCGCTGAGGTTCTATTCAATGGAGCCACGTAGCAGTCGGTTCCTGTAGCTGAAGAATGTATTTTCATTACCTGGATATCCTATGCAAATAATTATGCAACAACACAAACGAAGTCAACTTTCTGAAATAATACACGACTTGTAAATACAATTATTATGCAAGTATGTATGTATGTATGTGTGTATTCATTCATTCATTCATTCATTCATTCTGGAAATTTATATAGCGCCCCTTCAAGAAATCTACTCAGAGGCGCTCCGAGCCCAGCCACGGCAAAGTAAAAAGACTTGAGTGATTTATAAAACCCAGTGTGACTGGTGAAAGGTAGCAAGCGCAGCTCCGTTGGCAGGTCATTCCAGATGGAGGGCCTGCAACCGAGAAAGCTCGGCGCTGCCTAGCAGTCAAGCGAGCCCGCGGAACTAGGAGTTGCCCCGTCGTCGCGGAGCGAAGCGCCCGACGCGCTACAACGTCGGACACTGGGCGGCAGAGGTTGCGCAGGTAAGATAGAGCACAGCCAAGGATGCTTCGTGAAACCAAAGAAGCAATATGGTATGAGATCCGTTGGGCCACAGGCAGCCAGTGTAACACATCGCGCATGTAGGTAGAGACAGAGCCGCATTTGGGAATTCGCCCAATAAGCCGAGCAGCTGAGAGCAGAGCACGATCTAGTCGCCCCAGAACCCTAAGGGGGAGGCCAACGAGGATCGAGCAACAGTGGTCAATTCGACTTGTAACGAAGGCATGCACAAGAACCACTAGTGCGTCGTGAGAAAGAGAGCGAGAAACTACTCGGAGCTGGCGAAGCTGATAGTAACAGCTTCGACAGATCAACTTCACATGTTGAAAAAGACTAATTAAGTTCTTGGTCAAGGGCCAGGCCCAGGTCACGAACCGTTAGCGAAAAAGTTATATAAGGAAAGACCCGAGTAAGCTGGAGCAAATCAATACCATCTAGTTTCCGACGGCCACCTAGCCAAATAAACTTGGAAGGATTTAGGAGAAGTCTATTTGAGGCCATCCAAGAGGAAAGAACATCTATCGTTAGGCACATCTGTTGTACAGTAGCGACTGAGTCTGATGGATGGGAATGGATGTAAGCTTGGACAATGGACATCATCTGCAAAGAGCTGGTGCAGAAGCCCCTGAGAAGTCAGCAGAGGACAGAGATCAGCCGTATAGAGAAGATACAAAAGAGGACCTAGGACGGAGCCCTGGGGCACACCAAAAGGGGCGGGGACCCAAAGGGACCTAGAGGAGCCAACAACCGCACAGTTTGTGCGTTCAGATAGAAAGGATCGAAGCCATTCTAAAGGCTGGTCAACCAATCCAAAGGAAGTAGAGAGTCGCTGAAGAAGGATGGAGTGGTTCACAGAATCAAGGGCAAAGCTAACATCGAAAAGAGCTAGGAGTGTAACCTGGCCAAGGTCCATAGCGCTATAGAAGTAAGACATAAGCCGGAGCAGAAGGGTTTCCGTGGAGTGATTCCTGCGGAAACCAGACTGCTGTTGAGGGATCAGCTCATTCACATCTAAATATGCAATCAGCTGATTAGAAACAATGCGCTCTAGAATTTTAGACAGAAAAGTTACATTGGCAATAGGTCGATAGTTAGCCGGATCGTTCACATCCAGACCATCTCGCTTCAAGGTTGGCAGAAGGACCGATCGTTTCTGAGAAGCAGGTAGGCATGCTTCACACTGATCGATCGGTTGCACAGGATCGTGAGGAAAGGCAGGAGATCATCAATTAGTTCCTGCACGAGAAACGTTGGCGCAGGATCTAACTCACACGTCTTAGGCACGGAGGCGAGTATCAGTTGACGCAAGAGAGCAGGCTACCAACCCACTGTCCCACTCGGCCACTCAGGATCTCTGTTAGTCACTCCACTCCTGAAGAATCCATCACTTGATAACGAAGTCCTTTCTAACTACCTACCTGTTATAAAACTGTCATTTATTTCTATACTAGCGGAACGCATGGTCCTATCTGAGATCAATGACTATCTTGCGTCCAATTCACTCCTTTACCCAAATTAGTCTGGTTTTACCAAGCGTCGCTCAACTGAAACCCTACTCACTTCCCTCTACAATAAGCTTGTTCTCCCTGAAAAGTACATAGAGAGCCATTATAACATGAGAAGAAAAACATTTAATGAAATACAAACGATTTCTAAGAAAGAAGAACTGTCCCTAAAGTTAGCCTGAGAGGCAGCCATGCCTAGGAAGTTGTAGAAACTATTTTAATTGAGTTACAAGAAAATTCCTTTCTACAAAATATTAACCAATTTTTCACAATAGTTGAATTGCTTCGAGTCTCCTATTAAGATATGTCATTCAGAAGCTCATCAAAGCAATTCAAATCGGCTGTCGTGATTGTCATTGAACAAAACCAAATAAGCTACGATAGATAAAGTATAATCTGTTGAGTCTGCAAAATTTCTTACAGTTTGAAGCCAGGCATTGGGGGTAGACCCAATAAGTAGAGATTCCTTTGCACGTATCTCTGGCCGCCTTGCAAAGAAAAGACGAATCCTGGATGGGAGTGTTGGCTGCTTGGTAAGTCACAGTGTATGTTGCATTCTGGTTCTTAAAGCACAGATGAAATCAATTTAAAATAAAGCATAAAACAAGTACTTAGTATAGCACTTCATAATCTTGTAATTTAATATAATGTCCACAGGCAATATTTAAGAAATATCTTACACTGCATTCCACGTTGCATGCCAAATGTGCTATTTGATAACGCATAGGATCATTTTGTAGAGACTAGAAATTTTAGAAACGCAATCCAGTGACGGATGAACTTCTCAGCAATCAGAAGAACATTTGAGTTTCAATTATCATTGAATAGCGATTTCTTTGCATAGCGAAAATTGCATAGCAGAAAAATTTACATGGAGGTCGTATAATGAAACTAGCCTAAACGAAAATCTTCTGCGCAACTTTAGTAATGTTATAAATTTTTAAAAGTATTTAAATATACGATAGCCAGACATGTAGTAAGAAACTAATACTGACCACGAAAACAACCGTGAAAAGTTTGTTATAAGTTGTTCTACCTGAGTAGAGCTGTATTTTAATAGCCTGAATATACCTTGGCCTTATACAATGCCTCAGGATGTTAATACGGTCTCCTGTATTTTCAAGGTACTTTCAGAATCCTGTTGAACATTTGCAACGAATGATTGTTAAGATTGAAGACTTACCATGGTCTCCGGGTTTGAGGGAGCGCTGACTTTAGACGGATCGGTCGCTGAGGTTCTATTCAATGGAGCCACGTAGCAGTCGGTTCCTGTAGCTGAAGAATGTATTTTCATTACCTGGATATCCTATGCAAATAATTATGCAACAACACAAACGAAGTCAACTTTCTGAAATAATACACGACTTGTAAATACAATTATTATGCAAGTATGTATGTATGTATGTGTGTATTCATTCATTCATTCATTCATTCATTCTGGAAATTTATATAGCGCCCCTTCAAGAAATCTACTCAGAGGCGCTCCGAGCCCAGCCACGGCAAAAGTAAAAAGACTTGAGTGATTTATAAAACCCAGTGTGACTGGTGAAAGGTAGCAAGCGCAGCTCCGTTGGCAGGTCATTCCAGATGGAGGGCCTGCAACCGAGAAAGCTCGGCGCTGCCTAGCAGTCAAGCGAGCCCGCGGAACTAGGAGTTGCCCCGTCGTCGCGGAGCGAAGCGCCCGACGCGCTACAACGTCGGACACTGGGCGGCAGAGGTTGCGCAGGTAAGATAGAGCACAGCCAAGGATGCTTCGTGAAACCAAAGAAGCAATATGGTATGAGATCCGTTGGGCCACAGGCAGCCAGTGTAACACATCGCGCATGTAGGTAGAGACAGAGCCGCATTTGGGAATTCGCCCAATAAGCCGAGCAGCTGAGAGCAGAGCACGATCTAGTCGCCCCAGAACCCTAAGGGGGAGGCCAACGAGGATCGAGCAACAGTGGTCAATTCGACTTGTAACGAAGGCATGCACAAGAACCACTAGTGCGTCGTGAGAAAGAGAGCGAGAAACTACTCGGAGCTGGCGAAGCTGATAGTAACAGCTTCGACAGATCAACTTCACATGTTGAAAAAGACTAATTAAGTTCTTGGTCAAGGGCCAGGCCCAGGTCACGAACCGTTAGCGAAAAAGTTATATAAGGAAAGACCCGAGTAAGCTGGAGCAAATCAATACCATCTAGTTTCCGACGGCCACCTAGCCAAATAAACTTGGAAGGATTTAGGAGAAGTCTATTTGAGGCCATCCAAGAGGAAAGAACATCTATCGTTAGGCACATCTGTTGTACAGTAGCGACTGAGTCTGATGGATGGGAATGGATGTAAGCTTGGACAATGGACATCATCTGCAAAGAGCTGGTGCAGAAGCCCCTGAGAAGTCAGCAGAGGACAGAGATCAGCCGTATAGAGAAGATACAAAAGAGGACCTAGGACGGGGCCCTGGGGCACACCAAAAGGGGCGGGGACCCAAAGGGACCTAGAGGAGCCAACAACCGCACAGTTTGTGCGTTCAGATAGAAAGGATCGAAGCCATTCTAAAGGCTGGTCAACCAATCCAAAGGAAGTAGAGAGTCGCTGAAGAAGGATGGAGTGGTTCACAGAATCAAGGGCAAAGCTAACATCGAAAAGAGCTAGGAGTGTAACCTGGCCAAGGTCCATAGCGCTATAGAAGTAAGACATAAGCCGGAGCAGAAGGGTTTCCGTGGAGTGATTCCTGCGGAAACCAGACTGCTGTTGAGGGATCAGCTCATTCACATCTAAATATGCAATCAGCTGATTAGAAACAATGCGCTCTAGAATTTTAGACAGAAAAGTTACATTGGCAATAGGTCGATAGTTAGCCGGATCGTTCACATCCAGACCATCTCGCTTCAAGGTTGGCAGAAGGACCGATCGTTTCTGAGAAGCAGGTAGGCATGCTTCACACTGATCGATCGGTTGCACAGGATCGTGAGGAAAGGCAGGAGATCATCAATTAGTTCCTGCACGAGAAACGTTGGCGCAGGATCTAACTCACACGTCTTAGGCACGGAGGCGAGTATCAGTTGACGCAACTCGACGCTTGAAATCTTATGAAGAGCAGAAAGCCGGCAGTCCGTAGTGGAGAACGCAGGTGGAGAGGAATCCGCAGTAGCACTCCGAATGGATGAGATTTTTGCCGAAAAACGTTCCAGAAACGCATCTGCAGAGAAACGGTAGAGCAGACTCAGCCTTCCGACGGCCAAGGAGGCCATTGAAAGTGGTCCAGAGTCTCTGGCTCCTTCGACTGGCGAGTAATGATGGCCTCCCAGTATTCTCGCTCTCTGAGACGGTAGGAGGCGTGCATTTTCCGGACGAAGTGGACCCACGAGGCTCGATCAGACGGTGAACGCGTCCTTCTGAAAACTCTCTCCAAACGCCGCGCCTGACGACGGGTATGTATGTATGTATGTATGTATGTATGTATGTATGTATGTATGTATGTATGTGGACACTTACTATAGCGCCTCTTAGTATCCTAATAATGCGCTGGATACGCCAACCTAAACTATGTTGAAGGGATTGAGAACAAAAAGTAAATCAATAAGCGAACAGTACTCAGGTGACCAGAGGAGTTATCGAAGGTGAGTTACCCGCAGACGCGCAGAGACCTACCGACGAATTCCCAATTAGAGCTGTTCAGCTTCCGGGAAATCGAACATATCTGAAATCTTCATTTAATATGAATATACATCCTTCTTCAGTGCTTCCCAAACTTTTTATAGTCATGGACCGGTAGGAATTAACTTTCAGTGTCACGGACCGGTAGGGATTTTCCTGCTGCAGGAGGAACGGTGCCAAATTTCTTAATTATTTCTCCTTCTCGTTTTCGATCACCTAAATTTCTGAAAATGTATTAAAATTGATCTAAGCGCATGTTCAGCCAATTATATGACTCTACTGCCTTGTCAATGTTAGCCTAATAAGTGTCTTTTGTCCTGACTTTTAAAAATATGATAGCCATTTCTTGATTCCAGGACAAATAATTATTTGACCAGTTTCTTAACTCACTTTGCGGACCGGCTACTAAGGGCTCGCGGACCGGCACCGGTCCGCGGACCACCACTTTGGGAAGCACTGATCTAGGTAATAAACAGAGATTGGCTATTCGCAGATTTTAATAATCTGTTGCTTATTGTCACAGTTCTTGAATATATCTAACGTCATCAAAGAAGCAATGGGACTAGATGAAATTAGAGTTTATCGCGATGCCACTCACCTGATTGAAGTCATTGACGACCCACATTTCGTAGTTTGGGTTACTGGCGTGGTACTGAACGATGTTGGTGTTTGGGTTACTGATCACGTCTTCCTTTGTGCTCGCGTCTCGATTGTAAGAGAACTAAATACATATTAAAATAAGCAAACTAGTTGCAACTCAGTATTAGATAACAATAAGAATTATACACACAACATAAACAGATTGTCCGTATTTCTCCATATTGTGCTAAGTAACGATAATGTTGAACAGTAACGCGACCGATGTATAAGTCACAAGGCATCAACCTGTGATTGTATCATATTGTATTGTATTGTATTTGATCATTTAAAAAGCGCTTCTCATAGCATAAGCCTTTCAGAAGCGCTCCCAGTGCGAGGTACTCCGAGAGAAAAGGAAGGTTTTAAGGTGAGAGAAAGAGGTAGAGATGCTACTATAGAGAGGATTGTAGAGCGTAGAGAAGGAGGAAGTCGATTCCAAAAGAGAGGGTCCTATGCACACAAAGGACCTGGATTGAGCCATCGTGGTCCTAACACGGGGAACAAAAAGGTCAAGCCGGTCAGAGATCTGAGAGGACGCTTTGACGTAGCAGAGAGGGGCGGAGAATTTGGTGACAAAGATATTTTGGAGCAAGACCCAGTTGAGATTTGAGCATGAGAACCAAAACTTTGAATTGGATGCGCACAGAGAGTGGTAGCCAATGAAGTTGCTCAGCCATAAATGTAGAGATGTGACAGAATCGAGGGAGGCGAGCTATAAGTCTGGCAGCAGCATTCAGTACAGACTGAAGAGGAGATAGACGAACCTTGGGTAAGCCAACAAGGAGAGAATTGCAATAGTCAATTCGAGAACAGACAAAAGCATGGACAATTGAGGTGAAGGTAGAGGATGAAACAGATCTGCGAATAGCTCTAAGACGTCTAAGTTGGAACTAAGAAGAGCGGGTAAGCTTGGATATGTGTTCACCCAAGTCAGGGACACTAGATGAGAATGTGAAATGCGGAAACTTTTCAGAGAGCAAGATAAAGTCGAGTTTCAGGAGTTGCTGTGGTGTACCAAACCAAATAAGTTGGGGTTTGGAGGAATTTAAAGAAAGGCGATTAGTGAACATCCACAGATATAGATCCTGTGAAAGAGCGTCAATGTGACTAGCAAGAAGGAGTTGAGCAGAACGTGACCCACAGACATATGCCTGGACATCATCAGCAAAAAGATGACCGATAGCCGAATGATTTGGGAAAAGGGAAGGAATACCATCACAAGCACGTTAGAATCAGAGCAGCAGTCCATTGAGATTATGGTGGATACAGAATCTGAAACAGGTAAGTTTTAAGTTGAAAGCGAAATGACAAATGGAGTAGTAGAGCTAACTGGTACAGGAAGAATATTCCAAAACCTGGATCAAGCAAGAGCAACAAACTCGTTCACCATGTATGCGTCAGTCGTTCTTATTCAAAATAGCCTTAAACCGAAACCTATTATCAATGCTTTTTTAAATATGAGCCCCAATTTGAAAAAAATTCTGTGAAGCTCCAGTATAGATGCATTTGTAAATTCAGTAATAGACTTGTTCCAACTATGCTTAACAAGGAATAGGAACATGGACAATATGCAATACAAGAAGCAAGCAACGAATGGGTTAGCCAAACCCAGTGTTATAGAAGCTCAAAACACGCGAACAACAGGCACAGCGATTGAAATGCTGGACCTAAATAAAGAATTTCTGGGCGCCTTACGATCGCAGATTATTAAAGCAATGCAAGCCAGTATTGAAGTGTGGAATAAACTGTAAAATTAAAAAGTTGCTGTTGTAACTTGTTGGGATCTCACTGTGCCTATCCATGTCGTGAATCACAAAAACAGAGATCAGCCGATATGCCGATTAGCAAGACAACATAGAAAAATATCATTAATACTTAGGGCCTTTTTGAGCAGCATACATAACCTACACAGGAACAATTAAGGCTCAACAAATTAAATATTAAAAGGACAAAGTTAACGTAAAAATGGCACAATAAATTCAAAATCAACACATCCGGCAAACATTGACTTATGAAACTGGCTGATGGGGAGTGTGTATTAAAATGTTGACATGTAGGCTACAGTTTAGGTTATAGAGTAGTTTAGGTTGGTAAATTATTTGAATGTCTTCAATGCCGTACTTGACGTTGGTAAGTACGCAGTCTAACTATGTCCACGATAATTATCATCAATCCCGCTTTCATTTCATCGTGAATTTGTTTCCCATCAATCCAACTTCCATTTCGTGAAAAAAATTATCCAACTTCTATTTAACCAAAAAAATATTTTTCATCAATGGAACTTTTGTTTAAGCAAAGAACTGTTTTCATGGGTCCAGCTTCTCCTTAATTCAACAATTATTTTTATCATATCAGCTTCTATTGCATCAAAAACTTAGTTTCATCAATCCAGCTTCTATTTATGGTAAAAATTAATTCGATCAATCCAACTTCTATTTAAAGACAGAAATGGTTTCATCGATCCCACTTCGAGTTAGTGAAACAAGTTTGTCCTTAATCCAGCTTCCATTTTAATTTGACGATATAAAATAATTTACCAACCTAAACTACGGGTTTACCTACAGTTTATATAAATCAGTAAATTTAAACAACTTAGAGTCTCGCTACCTTCACAATTTCTTTTTGTGCTTCAGTAAAGAAATGCATTCCAACCAAGATGGCGGTCAGAGTGATTGCTGCCACAGCAATTCCGGTCACAGCAATGATGACGTACTTCCGGTAGGAGCGGGGCTTCGGAGGATGCGACACCTGAAATTCAAATAATTATGCTGATACGACTACGCCTTAAATTTCAACGCAGAAAAAATTGCTAGTTATGTTCTGCTGCGTAGCTGAGCTGACAGCGTTGCCAATTATTTAGTTGGCCCTATAGCCTGTATAGCATAAGGAATGGATAGGCCTATATCAAGCTGAACATGTGTGGATAAATCATAAACAAAGCTATTCGTAGTAAAGCAGGCAATTATTATAGCCAATGCGAAACTCCTTTTATCCATATTACACAACCCCAAGCATGTACTTCACCAACTCCTACCTACACTCCGACCCCTCTCCTCTCACCAGTTATGACCTGGAGCACACAACCATTCTCTCCCACCCAAGAACAATTCTCAATTATTACCAGATCATTATATAAAAATATTTACTAGTTTATTCTAAAATTGTCTAATGAACTTTTATTATCCATTACCACTCATGTTTGCATTGCTGCGTTTTTGTCAGATTGCTTTTCTTAATAAACAAATATATACATGCTGATAGATCCAAGTTTACGTTGCGATAAAGGCCCTCTCACCTCCGTGCCGTCCTTTAGAATGAGACTATCGCAAAAATCAGTCTACATAATTATACAGCACTGCTGGCTGGCCAAGGTCATAATTATAATCGGTCCTCATTCGGAATTTCGACCATTCTAAGCAAAATTAATGACTGTTTTGGAATGTGGCATAGGCCCTATTACATTTTTAAAAGTTGTTGCTGCATAATATTATTCATTCGCCAGATTAGTTTCCCTAAATTATGCTAAATGTTTTACGTCTACTATGTCCTAGTTTCCGTTCCGATTAGGCTACATAGGTTAACATTCTTATCTTAAAATCATCTTTAATCTCTCCCATCTAAAAAGTAGGTTTCCGAATTAATTTCCTACAATTTTTCTTCAGAGTTTCATAAAAATATAATATCACATATAAAGTATGGCCTCATGACGATGTCAATAAATTTTGAATCGATGAAGTTCGGCATAGATATTAAATTGTGGTTGGATCAAATTTAATTCTATTTAGAAAATAACCAACTTATGTCAGAGCGCTACTATTGCCTAAATGGAAGACCAGCATATTCACACCAGACATTATAGCATCGGTGAGGTGCAGAGTTCGACGCTTTCAATTATACTCTGTCATCTGTTCTAGCTTTAGTTAACTTCTCCCCGTCGAATTTCAAGTTTCTTTCCTCTGTATGTTCGTTGAGGCAATAGTAGCCTAAGCTTATCTAACTGAACAACGATACTACGGTCATTAAATTCTATGCATCCCTTTGCTACCGTTTAAAGAAAATAAATGTTGCAACTTGGTGACCATTCTAGCGGGAGAGTATTGTTCCTTTAGGGTTTACCTGTTGATACCCATCTAGGCCTACTGGAACTTGGTCAAATCTGCATTATAGATTTCGGCTACGTGATAAATGAATCTGAACGTGATAGAAGAAATATTATACATCGGTAAAAATGTCTTATATCAACTCACACCCGCTAGTAATAACCTACAAAGGATATTTTCAGAACTATTTCTATATTAGCGCTATACATTTACCTCATTCTGTGTCGAAATGATCGTCACCGGAATGGTTGTCTTCTCTTCGGACATCTTCGGTAGCATATTCGGCTGAAGAACGTTCGCTGTAGACGACTCAAGTCTTGCTGAAGAAGATACGATTCTGCTTCACTGGAGGCTCTGTAAATTTACACCACAGATCGGTCGAATTTATACGATTCAGAGACAATACTGAGCAAAACATGTTTGGGCGTGGGTATCTTGTAAGACGCAATACTCATCGACATGCTTTATTTCATTCTCCAGCCGTTCTGGCGCCTATGGGCAGTGATTTTCACTTTATCAGGCTTTGGTGACGCAAATGAGCTGAAGGAAAAACTTATGAGTCATTGTAAACATCCTTTTATGTTCATGTAGTCTTCCATTTTTTTTAGTCACACACACACACACGCTTCCAATGCAGCTATGATACAGTTACAGTTCTGCGAAGTGATCAACAGACGCATAAATTTATATCTATAATAAAGCAATGAAGCCAATGAACACACTCCCGCACGCGCGCACCAACACACGCACAAACACACTGTCGCTCTGTCTATCGCTGTCTATCTCTGTCTATCTCTGTCTATCTCTGTCTATCTCTGTCTATCTCTGTCTATCTCTGTCTATCTCTGTCTATCTCTGTCTCTCTGTTTTCATCTAGATTTTTTAAAGGATCATATCTCTGATAATCCTGGTATATTTATCACGTAAATCTATAATGCACGTTAGACCTGGGTTCAATAGATGGTTGTCAACAGATAACTTGTTAATTATATAAAAATAAATCTAATCCAGGATGAAAAATGGCGTTTTTGTTCTGTTACAGATAATTATTTGTGCGTCTGCTGATCAAAGCGCAGAACTGTAACTGTATCGTAACTGCATTGGAACCCATTCCGTTATATGATGTTATATAAATAAATGTAACCGTACGTGTTTCTTGAATCGACCATGCGTAAACCGGCAGCTGCTCTGTCTGTCTGTCTGTCTGTCTCTCTGTCTGTCTGTCTGTCTGTGTCTGTCTGTCTGTCTCTCTCTCGATCTGTCTCTTTCGCTCTCTCTTTCTCTCTATCTCTCTGTCTCTCTCTGTCCCTCTCTCATTCTGTCTCTCTCTCTCTTTCTCTCCGTGTCTCTCTGTGTCTCTGTGTCTTTCTCTGTCTCTGTCTCTCTGTCTCTCTCTGTCTATCTCTGTTTCTCTGTGTCTCTGTCTGTCTCTGTCTGCCTGCTGATCTCTGTCTGTCTGTTTCTGTCTCTCTCTGTTTCTCTCTGCCTCTGTCTGTCTGTCTCTGTCTGTCTCTGCCTATTTCTGTCTCTCTGTCTCTATCGCTGTCTCTCTGTCTCTGTCTCTGTCACTGTATCTTATTCTGTCTCTGTCTCTCTGTCTGTCTCTCTTTCTCTGTCTCTGTCTCTGTGCCTTTCTTTCTCTCGCTCTCTCTGTCTTTCTGTCTCTCTCTGCCCCTCTCTGCCTCTGTCTGTCTGCCTCTGTCTGTCTGTCTCTGTCTGTCTCTGTTTCTCTGTCTATGTCTCTGTCTCTGTCTCTGTCTCTGTCTCTATCTCTTATTCTGTCTATATTACGCATGCCTTCCTGACAATAACAGTAGATAGGGATGTGAGATTTTTCCTTCTCCAGGTTTTATGACTATACTTCCTTTATCGTGACCGCATAGACCTACTTCCGCTTTTAGTGGCGTAACGAAGGGTGTCAGCGCCCAGGGGCAAGATTCAATCATTGCGCTCTCGATCATTTTCTTGTTGACTTTCAATCGGTCTTTTCATAGTACTGTGTACCACAGAAAGCTTATTTTACGCCCCCCGTGCTGCGCCCTGGCATGGTTTCCACCCTCTGCCCCTTCGTTGCGCCACTGTCCGCTTTTACGTAAGTAAGCAGTGCTCTTTTTCTGAAAAAAAAGGTTCCGGAACTCAACAAATTCAGAACAATTATAGGAGCATATTTTATTAAAATATTTCTATTTGATATAATTATATCAATATCAATAAACACGGAAAACAATTAAATTAAATTAAAGTAAATAAGTAATTTTAAATAACTTCCTGTTAAAATTTTTAATTAACTAAATTATTTTTAATAGTTGAAAAAAGGTCCCGGAACGCCGTTCCGGACCGCTCCGGCTGAAAAAAGCACTGTAAGTAAGTAACCATAACCATAATTTATTGAACCAGACAAACATTCAGTCTAGCAAGTATTATTCAATTGATATTTCATACATTAATGTTCGAACGGTTACCATTATGGAAATCAGAAAAGTATCTGCAGGACCGCTGTGTATACGTAATCTGAATGAGTGATTAAACGAATGAATGAGCGAATGAATTATTGTAGGTGTATACAAGCGTGCACCTAGATGACACCTTGAAGACGCGCGCCGCTAGAGGCGCATGACCCTCTGACCCACTGTCATCAAACACTTGTAGAAGTGCATTTGCAAAGTTTATAATCTTATTTTCATTATAATCATGCATACAAAACCCTGCTGTTGATCAATAAGGTTAAAGTCAGAATGTCTTTATAAGTTGTATTGTTATACACTGGGAGGGGGCGATAGCGCATTGGATAACACGCTGGCATGGAGAGCGAGAGGTACCGAGTTCGAGTCCCGTAGGGCGGATATGTTTTGTAGGCTCTATTAGCGCCGTGTATTGCAGGCTGTCTGTTCTGTTAGTAGTTAAGATTTAAATTGCATAACATGTAAATGTACAGCGCAGTTCAATAAAGAAAAGATTATTATTATTATTATTACTTATATTGAAATCTGCATGAAGGCTAAATGCGGCTGCCAATGTTGCTTCTAATGCCCGAGTCAGAAAAACTTCCGCTCGGTTTGTGAAGTGACTTCCTATTAGTGAGGCGTGATTCATCTTTGTTGTGGCATTACGCTTGCATCACCTGAACTGATTTGGCTAAAAGTTGGCGTCAAAACAAACTTGATTCATATGGCTTGTACTTGGCCATGCATGACTATAACAGCTGCCTTTATAACCAGTTATTTGTGTTCATGAATATATGTATATAATATGCATATAGTTATATATATATATATATATATATAATGCATTATAAGAATGCTTTCTAATACGATTTCTTTCTGAGACGTTTCTTTTTTCGCAGGGCTCTTCGCACTGAGAGCGCTTCTGATTGGGTATTTCTGTGAGAGGATCTTTATAAATTTCTAAATATAATACAATATAATACAATACAATAATTATTATTCTACTCATCATTAGTGTACAATTCCGAAATGAACAACACGCAAGGTACGAAAGAACTAGTAACAAAGACCAAAACAGCATTAGATAGACGAGGATATAATAATAATAATAATAATAATAATAATAATAATAATAATAATAATAATAATAATAATAATAATAATAATAAAAATAATAATAATAATAATAATAATAATAATAATAATAATAATAATAATAATAATAATAATAATAATAATAATAATAATTGGACAGACATCTAATAATAATGTTGGACAGATCCAACAGAGGATTTAGATAATAGAGCTACTTTTAGCCAACACTCCATAATAATAATAATAATAATAATAATAATAATAATAATAATAATAATAATAATAATAATAATAATAATAATAATAATAATAATAACAATAATAATAATAACAATAATAATAATAATAATAATAATAATAAGAATAATAATAATAATAACAACAATAATAATAATAATAATAATAATAATAACAATCTTCGTTTAATATTTTCATTCTGACAATTACAAAGTATGATTACAATAATTCAGTATGAACGGTTGATCACAAGCTATTACATGAGTCGAATTTAACTTAAAAGGGAGCCATGCAAAGCGCCAATCACGTCCTACATCTATAAAATAGCAAGTTTCTAAGGACTGTCACAATACAATAATGTTTCTTTGTTGGGTGTTTGTTGGTGCAGAAACTCGACTGGTGGTGACTTGTATTTTATCGCCTGTGTTGACGCATATGAGTAAACCGGCCCCCTCTATCTGTCTGTCTCTGTCTGTCTGTGTCTATGTCTGTCTCTCTTACTCTCTCTCTCTCTCTCTCTCTCTCTCTCTCTCTCTCTCTCTCTCTCTCTCTCTCTCTCTCTCTCACACTCTCTATCTCTCTCCGTCTCTCTGTCTCTGTCTCTGTCTCTCACTCTCTCTAGCTCTGTTTCTGTCTCTTTGTCTGTCTCTGTCTCTCTTACTCTCTCTCTCACACACACATTCTCTCTATCTCTCTCCGTCTCTCTGTCTCTGCTTCTGTCTTTCACTCTCTCTATCTCTGTCTCTGAACGTGTGACTCATCAACTTGTTTTCTGCCTTTATATTACGTCTAGTCGAGAAGTGCATAAAGGAATCTGAAAATTGATAACCAGGCATTAGACGTTAAGGATAGTGTGGTTGCCAGCAGAAAAAACTTTAATTACTCATCTCTTTGTCATCACATACTTTGCAACAAAGAGAGATATTTACCATGTCTGGTTCTTTAAGACGTGTGCTGAACAACAAAATAAATACAATAGACGAGACTATTCTTTGTGCACGCTTCAAAGACGCAACGTCGTGCCTTTTCAGTAGTTGGGCCTACCGTGTGGTGTAATCTTCTTTAAGACCTGCGCGTTCTTTTGGCTAGCGACTCTGTATACCTACACCTTTGCAAGCATCTGAAAACTGTTCTTTATCGTCGGAGTTGGGCTGGTAGTGCCTCCGATTAGGTGCTTTGGAAGGGCGCCGTATAAGTCCTCTGGATGGGGTTGTTTTAGTAGTAATTGTCGGCCGTGTTATATTATTGCTATAAAACATGTTACTTACAATAAATAATAATGATGTGCTATGTTATTATGCTGTTGGTTATTACTTTGTTTTCTTAATCGTTTAAATTAATTGTTCCACTGTGGTCTAACGTTACCATAGGCCATAGTTGTAAAAACGGTAAAAATAAAAATAAAAAAACGGAGAAAAACGTTGTTTTATTGAAAAAAAAAACGAAAAAAAACCGAGAAAAAACGGAAAAGAAAATAATTTGACTTTGCTACATCACTGTGATCTAACGTTACCATAGGTCATAGTTGTAAAAACGGTAAAAATAAAATTTAAAAAACGGGGAAAAAACGTTGTTTTATTGAAAAAAAACGAGAAAAAACGGAAAAGAAAATAATTTGACTTTGCTACATCTTTTACTACATTTTAGAATTAAAAACCTTGTTTACACAATTTAATTTTAATCAGCAAATAACATAACTTTATTAGTAAACACCAAGTAACAGTAATCTATAACAATTATTTTCTTTTTCATAACTTTGGTTTAAAAAGAAATTGAGAAATTAAAAATATTGAAATCTTTACAAATTTAGATTGTATACATAAGTCCACATAAATCCATGCAATTAAAAACTAAACTTTGTGAGTCTAGAGTGTACTTAATTAAAAATTGTAGGTCTACTAACAACTATGACATAATTTTAAGAACTTGAGTAATATCTGTCAATTAATCAGTCAATCAGAGATTACTGAGTACAAAGACAACATTTCGCATTTTATATAACTTAGAAATTCAAATAACTTTTATAGATTTTATTTCCTGTACTGTGCCATTTATTTCTTAACTGATGACACTAAATAGTGATGTAAATTAGATGAATCCTTAAAAGGA
Source organism: Aporrectodea caliginosa (assembly GCA_020284085.1). NCBI lineage: Eukaryota > Metazoa > Annelida > Clitellata > Crassiclitellata > Lumbricidae > Aporrectodea > Aporrectodea caliginosa. The sequence goes on from JACEVL010000722.1 coordinate 48,116, forward strand.
CGGAGATAACGTAAGGGATATCAGACAAAAATTAAATTAAACAAGTAGTAACAGACAGTAAATAAATAAATAAAGTTACATAAAAAAACGGGAAAAAACGTGACGAGAAATAAGAAAACGAAGAAAACGACGCTTTTGGGAAAAAAATTAAAAACGAAGGAAACGTTATTTACAACTATGATATAGGCTACTCTCTAAATTTACAGCGAAATGTTAAATTTAATGGTTTGTTGAAACTGTAGATTTGGTAATGACATTTCGATTCATGCGTTGTAGCATTTGCCTGTAGGAAAGTCATGATGCATTCCATAGATTCTCTGGGTACATGTTCGTGCGTTACTTTTACGACTAAAGGCAAAATAAGGGTGTTTTACTTTTCAGACGAAGCCGAACAAAAGCGAGTCGCAATAACAGATATGACCACTCCTACTGGGTAATCCCGTAGTTTAGGTTGCTAAATTATTTGAATGTTTTCAATGCCGTACTTGACGTTGGTAAGTAAGCACTCTACCGATGTCCATCATAACAATCATCAATCTCGCTTCCATTTCATTGAAAATTATTTTTAATCAATCCAGCTTCCATTTAATGAAAAAAATGACCCAACTTCTATTTAACCAGAAAAATATTTTTCATCAATCGATCTTTTATTTAGGCAAAGAACTATTCTCATGGGTCCAGGTTCTACTTAAGGCAACAATTATTTTCATCATTCCAGCTTCTATTGCATCAGAAACTTAGGTTCATCAATCCAGCTTCTATTTACGATAAAAATTATTTAGATCAATCCAACTTCTATTTAAAGACAGTAATGGTTTCATCAATCCCACTTCGAGTTAGCGAAACAATTTTTTCCCTCAATCCAGCTTCCATTTTAATTTTACGATATAAAATAATTTAGCAACCTAAACTACGGTTTTACCTCCTACTGTTTTCAGTCTGCATACCTGACGCTGTTATCCGTGTCGGAAGCTCATGTTAAAACTTCTATTTACTCCTGGAATTCCCCTTACTATACGACTACCGCACTCGATAGCCCAACAGTTAACAAAAGTCCTTCACACAACGTATGTTGCTGTGAATCATGATCTCTGTTTAACAATTAAAAGGAAGTTGGCAAGCATTGGCGCCTGCAGATAATTTTGCAGGAGTGGGCAAAATGCAATGGTCACGGTTGAATTCTCAGCAGGAGATTGAAAAATGCAAAACAGGAAATTAAGAACATCGGTTTTTCATAGAATTTTTTTATTTTCACTTAAAGTTAAATTTCTTGGTTTCACTTTGGGTATCATTAATGCTTTAGTGTGAGGAAATTTATTAAACACCAAAAAGTAGTAGTTAACAAAATTATATGTGTCAATTTTTCAGAGTGCCCCTCTTGCCCTTATGTGCGGGCGCCTATGTTGGCCAGGCCAGCACGAGGCGCAGTAAATGAATCAGTCAATCAATACTCGTTGAGTAACCGTGTGGCGCACAGCTTCCTGGCCTACCAGGTTTAGCATACCACGGGTCTATTAGACCCCGCCGATAACACGGGTCGCAGTTATACAATTTTAAACCTCAATAAGCTCACACAAACGCAACTTAAACGCAATAATGCCCAGTAGGCCTACTATACGACTAAGTCCTTCCTTAATCATACGAATAATATTTCACTGCGAATACCGATCTCTTGCCATTCACTTTAACGATGAAAGAAAGTAGACATGAGGCCCAAGAAAACAACAACCGACACAAAGCAAAGTGATGCAAAGAAATGGAGACCTATATACCTGAGAGTACACAAAAGAAAAGCAAGAAAATCCGACCACAGTTTAAAGTACTGAATAAAGACGAGCAGATACGGGACAAAAGCAGTCGACATCAGGAGCAAGAGTAATGCGAGGGGTCAGCAACCCCAACTCCGTGGCCTAGTTGCAACGTTTCTCTCTCCCCCGACGGAGATGCGTAGGGGCATTGGTTCAAGCACCAATACCCCAGCGTCTGAATGTTCGCGTAGGATCGACTCCCGTGGACTCTCTGGTCTGTCAGTCAAGAGGTTCTAGCATTCACGTATCGAATAAGACAAGTCTTTCTGTGTTTTCCGTAACGACGCAAGTTCTTTAATAACGATAACGACAAAACAAGGAGTCACAACCGACTCTAACTGCAGCCCTAAGTGTAGCTCACGAGAGCTGACGAAATTAATAAACTACACAATTACTCGACAGCGCCCTACACTGGCATTAGGTGTTGTAGTTCAGTAATTGGCGAACGTCTTTATCTCTAACGACTAAATGACGACTCGATACAGAGTCACTACTGACTAACTACCGACTCTCTACTGACAGACGTGAACTCTCATCTCTCATGTCTCAACTATTGCAATTCTCTCCCAGTTGGCTTACTTAAGGTTCGTCCATCTCCTCTTTAGTCCATACTGAATGCTGCTGCCAGACTTATAGCTCACCTCCCTCGATTCCCTCATATCTCTGCATTTATGGCCGAACAACTTCATTGGCTACCTCTCTGTGTGCGCATCCAATTTAAAGTTCTCATTCTCATGCTCACATCTCAACTAGGTCTCGCTTCAAAATATCTTGGTCACCAAATTCTCCGTCCCATCTTTACTACGTCATTGCGTCCTCTCAGATCCTCTGACCGGCTTGACCTTTACGTTCCCCGTGTTATGACTACAATGATCCAGATCCTTTGCCTGCATAGGTCCCTCCCTGTGGAATGGACTTCCTCCATCTCTACGCTCTACCATCCCCTCTGGCGGCATCTCCATACCTCTTTCTCTCACTTTAAAACCTTTTCTCTCGGAATACCACGCATTGGAAGCGCTTCTGAAAGGCGTATGCTGTGATAAGCGCTTTATAAATGAGCAGATACAGTACAATGTCTCATCACAGAATAACGCAGTATGCAAAGTATGAGCATGTATGCACGCATTCATCTAGACTTGTACAAATATATTTGTACGTGTGCAAGACCAGAAGCGTTGCCAGGATGCAATTTCGTTTGTATTTTGCACATCAAAGCAAATAAAAATATCGTCAATTCATTTGGGGTTTGAACTCGTAAAACCACCCCTAAATACGCCAATATGCAAGACAGATGGACATGTGCGTAAATTATATTTACAAATACACTCATTATCTATTACATTTGTGCATAGAAAGTTCATATTTATGCACAAGTCTGAGCAGAAATATATCAGTCCAAGTTCTTCGTGTAATATGTATAGAAACGGCCAACGACGTAAAGTCTGCAATCAAGACAATAAAATCGTGTACCATCGCCGTTCATTTATTATTTTATAGACCCGAGTAGCGCTCTGAGTTAATGCTCGCCGACTGGTTAGAGCGCTCGGCCTGTAACGTGGAGAGTATGGGTTTGAGTCACGCATGAGGCAGTTACTGTGTAGGGGACCTCGAGCAAGTCCTTCACTCACAATTCAAATACCATTTATGAATAACAATCAAGAAAGAGGCGTCAAGCTTAGCTTAAGCTTTTCTTGGCTCCTGTTGCACTGCACTTCCCGTTTCATGATTGTAAACCTCGTCTGTGCAATAAACAAATTCAATTGAAAATTCAATTCAAATTCAAGTGATCAGCGCCATCGATGCTGTGTCGTATAGTCATGTGCACTTCGGAACATTGGAAGGATGGCAATATCAATACACAGAAAACTGAATAAACTGACATATTCGCCTTAAACATGACAACGTTATGAGAAACAATTGCTTCGGTCAATTAAACACTTGCCTTATACAAAAAGTTCGTTGCTTTTTTAAACTCTTGCTTAATTACTTTAATTGAGTAAGACTGTACAATCTTAGCAACCCAATTATATCCTTCAAAAGTCAGTGAGTTATGAGCTATTGATGATTTAAGTGACTATAAGAACCATTTATTTTACGGTCTAATATTAGCCTGGATGGAACTATACAGAAATTAAATATTTCATCTAGGTCATAATAATTGAAATAAAGTCAACTCTGTTAAACATTTATTTACCAATAGGCCTATGCAATTAAGGAGAATAATTATGTCCTTGAGAGAAGTAGGCTACTTGTAACTTATTCCACCTATTGGCTTTTATTACTCCTACAATCTCTTTGGAACTGTTTTAGCCGTCGCCGTCACGAGCATTTGACCGCTGAAGTAAGTTGCGTCAGGAGCATATTATGCGCAACCACCCTATGGGACCCGTGGGACGCGCCCAACTTTCGAACATGCTGGGACGGTCCCCCCAACTTTTGAAAATAGTGATGTAAACAAGAGCCCAAAATGCACTTTTTTGGTACCAATGGGGAGATTACGACGCTCCCCGGACCCCTAGTCGTTAGGAGCTTCTTGCCTTCCGCAATCGCGGCTGTACGCCTTCCACACTCGCAGTTCCCCTCACTCGGACGTTCAAGTAGGTCCCTCCTCCAACAAATCGCTGATCCTGTTGCCGATAAAATAAAGGGTCAGGCTAAAGGCGCTAAACTCAAGTCTATCAGAATTTCAATTAAGAATGTTGCTGTATAATTTCCCTCTACAACGTTACTTATCTTGCTTTTTAAAATTCGACTAAGGCTCATGGTAGAAGACTAAAAGGACATTTCAATTTTTCAGGAGGAGTTCAATCAATCAATCAATCAATCATAAAATTTATATAGCGCCTCTTCAAGGGCTCTACTCAGAGGCGCTCCCAAGCCAGGCCTGATCGTACAGAAAAGTCTTCAATTGGGCGTAGAATAACTATTCAGAGTTGGGTAAATCCCTGTTGTTCAACTCGTGGGCATGGCTTTGATGACGACTAGCAGCAGTTCAGTCTTACAGTAAATGAGCAAAGCATCTTTTTCTGTGGACGGATGGACTTTGGCGGAGCAACACATTACTCGCTTTGCGAAGGTCGAAGGCAGAAACTATTCATCCAGTAAGATCTAGTACGAGAAATACGGCAGATGAATGACTAAAATTACTCAACATAGTCTACGTCTTCGTGTTTGTCAGTGTATCTATGCATAGCTGTGTTACTGTCATCTCAGCCTGATCCATTATGTGTATTGCATTGTATTGTATCTAAAGATTTATATAGCGCCTTTCTCAGAATAACTATTCAGAAGCGCTCTCAGCACGAAAACCCAGAAGGAAAAGGAACGTCTTTTAAGAACGATAGACCAGAGAGGAAAAACTGGTCACTTGTTTAGCCCTTAATGAGGGGGCAAGGTCATTCCAAGTAGAGGGACCAACCACAGCAAATGCCCGGCGCTGAGCCAAGGCAGTCCTAGTCCTAGGAACAAAAAGATCAAGCCAATCAGCAGAGCGCAAGGAACGAGATGAGGTCGCAGATAACGGCTTTCGCATATAGTCAGAAAGATACTTTGGGGCACTGCTCAGCTGCGCCTTTGAGACTAGAAAGAGGATCTTATAATGGATGCGCGCAGTGATAGGAAGCCAGTGCAAGACATCAAGCATAAATGTAGAGATTTGCGAAAAGCGAGGGAGTCGGGCTATGAGCCTAGCTGAAGCATTTGAGACCGATTGAAGGGGGGGGACGCTGTTTCGGGAGGCCAATAAGAAGTGAGTTGCAGTAGTCGAGTCGGGAACAGATAAACGCATGCACTATTGTGGTAAAGACAGAGGAAGAGACCGATCGTCTGATGGCTCTGAGACGTCTCAGTTGAAAGAAGCAGGAGCGAATCAGGTTAGATATGTGCTTCGTGAATGTGAGGGAAGAGTCAAGCGTGACACCCAGGTCACGGACACTAGAAGAGTATGTGTAGGCAGGGAATTTCTAAGTCAGCAAGCGATGATCACTTACTACTCAGGCTGATTCTGCACTGATCCATGTCTTTATTTCCTCTAGAATTTATTATGGAAATGCTATCTATTCTTGTCTGGGCTCCTCCTATACCTTGAAAATGCAGGCTGTGTCTGTATATATAATGTCTCCTCGTCCACTTTGTTATCTGTTTGATTGCTGGGCAAAAAAAGTCTTCACTTTCCACAATTAGTAATGCTTCAGTCCCAATCGTCTGACTTCCATTGGATATCGGATGGATCGTTTACCCTGGTGATTGATATGGTGTGACGGAATTGAAGGGCAACAGACGACTGTAGCATTGGAGAGGAAACAGCTCTGATACTTAAGACGAACATGCAAACAACAGAGCCAATAATTGACCAGTCACAGTCAACGAACTCCCAATGGTCCCAGGTACTACCTGGACAATTTCTATGGCGACTGGTACGGAGTCTGGACTGGATGACTCCAGATACGCGACGTGGAATCTATGGGACAGCTGATACACCTATTTGATATAGTTCAGCCAGACATGAAGGCTACAGAACCAGGTGCTGACCGTTACGATGTCCTTAAGAGACATGATTTAACAGTGGAGATGTCATCGAAGGAAAGGAGCTTACGAATTCAAGTGCTGATCTCCACACAGATGTCCCGAAACCATTGAACTGTAGCGAGTGTGGACTGGCTTTAGAAGGCACCAAGCAGCTGAAGGCCTACGCAAGGCAACACGTCAAAGAGAAGATATACGAATGCCATTAATGTTCCAAGCAGTTCAAGTACTCTGGAAACATCAGGGTACACCTCAGAACACATTCCGCCCAGTCCAGTGCGCTGCAGACACACACGAAAACCCATGGAACTGCTAGGGAGATGTCGCAATGTCGGTCTGACCCAGCAGTAAAATCTTGAAGTTCGTCTTAGTTAGGTCATGCTACAGAGTTCTCAGTTAACTAAATAAGTAAATTGAGCATTACTTTCCTAAATGGTTTTTTAAACTGTATTGGCTTACCTGCAGTTTAATTTAACTTTAACTTAACTTAACTTAAATTTAATTAGTTAACTTTCATTTGTTTTCATTTAACATTAGCTTATCTTAACTTAGCTGAACTATAATTATTTTAGACTGTTTAAGTTTCTTTGTTTAAATAAGCATTTATGTGCTAAATAAATTAACGGTGCTAATGGTTCTAGATTAGCTATCTGCATGATGAACAACTTAATGGTACTAAGAATATTTTTCTTGCCTGTTTTCTTACTTATTCAGGATCTATCAAATGTTCACGTAATTACTTCTACTGCACAATAACAGCACAACTTTTATCATCTTGAAGGGCGTTGTAAAGATGCTTTAAATGACTGAATTATTAAGTTTTATAAAGACTTATATATCGTCGCAAAGTAGTTGGAAGGACGAATTAAGACGAGGCTGTCTAAATTTGTTTAAGATCTTCATCATTTGCTTTCCTGAACGAGTTTCGGATGGATGACTTGGTAGTGGATTTGCCTTCCATGGCGTAACATTTAACTGGAGAGGCACGTATAGTACGCAACGTATAGAAATTGATTAGAGTCTCAAATTAACAGATGAAGCATAAAAAGTCTCAATCGTATTGCCAAATTTACACTAAAATTATATTGAATGTATCGAATTTCCTTGAATTCTAACATTAACAAACGAATTGGGAAAACAGCTATAACAAGTCAAATTTAATCGAAAACTGCACTTATTAATGCCAAGGTGTCGAATTTGCTATGACACTAATATTCTCCTCGGCTTGACCTCCCCGGATTTTGACCTGGCACCTAAACGAACAGAGGAGTTTGGCTATTGCGTACTTGATTTGATATAGCGCCGGCGATAAGCTGTTCTCCCTGACGTGGCTTTTTGGGGGGCTGATAAATTTTCGAAGATTTACATAACATTGCATTGCATTCATATACGAAGCATTAAAAGCATCAATTACTATTGTCACATTCAATCGAAAACTGCATTCATAAATGTCAACGTGTCGAATTTGCTTTGATTCAAATATTAATAACTTATACGAAGCATTAGAAGCATAAATTATTATTGTCACATTCAATCGAAAACTGCATTAATAAATGTCAACATATGCAATAAACTTTTATTTGCTTTGGCTCTCACACTAACAGAAGAAGCATGAAAACAATAATTATATTGTCACATTTAAGCAAAGATTGCTCTCACCATAGTCAAATTTATTGAAATTGCTTTGAATCTCCAATTAACATTCGACGCTTTGAAACGTCACAAATTGTCAGAGTTAGGCAAAAAATGTATTCTTGTTAGTCAATGTTCCGATTTTGCTGGCTGCTTAGTCATAAACGCAGGCATACGCACTGGGCGAATCTCGGCACCCACTGGGCCCAACGCAGGCATACGCACTGGGCGAATCTCTGCACATGGGCATATTAAAACGTTTGCGTCTTCTAGATGAGTCTGATGGATCTGAACACAACCAAAAATTAACATTATTCTAAAAAATAGACAACAGTCATAATTTTTTTTAGAATTATATATACTAGGCCCTCCAAGCGGGATTTCGGTCAAGTCACTGAATATACATGAATGGGGATGTCTTGCATTAGGTCCCTTTCCCCTAGCGGATCACTTACCGAATCTCTGCCTTGGTTTGGCGCTGCCTCGTGGGTGTGGCCTCTGCTTACCTACAGGAGCTCTGCTGCACCACCTTGAGCGTCCATCGCCGTGGTTCTCTCCGCTCATCCAGGCAAGCTGAGCTCTCGGCTCCCGTTCACGGACTTCTATTATTCAGCGCCCTGTATTCTCCGTTGCTAGCCCTACAATCTGGAAAGGGCTTCCTGTGACACCGCGCCTAGTGCCTAGAACCCTTGCGGCCACGTTTCACTATAACCTCAAAACTGTTCTTTTTAGCCGGGGCTGGGTTCGGAGAGCTCCTGAGCAGATAATCTTGAAGGGGCGGTATATAAATCTCTATCTTTAAATGAATGAATCTCTAAACTACCTAAATGCAAGGTCCTGTCTCGATCAATGACTATAGCTTGCTTCCAGCTCACTCCTTGACCGAAGCTGGTTTTACCAAGCCCCACTCAAATGAAGCCCTACTCACTTCATGCTGCAATTAACTAAAGCTATAATAGCATAGTCTCTAATACTACAACTGCATAATCATGCATTGATGTTACTTGTTGCGTCTTGACAGCAAGTTATTAAATAAACGAATATACAATACAATGCAATACGATTGTTTCTATTTACAAAGTTCATAGAGAGGCATCATAGCATAAGATGAATAATTGCAGTTAATGACATCTAAACGATTTCTAACAAAGAAGAAGAACTGTCTCTAAAGTTAGCCATGCTTATGAAGTTTTAACAGCTTAAGTTTCTTGGTCTCCGCAGATGTGGGCTGATGGCCAAGTCTACTCCTCATCGTCTATTCTTCCCACAGACAGTATAGGTCAGTGAACATCTAACAGCTCAGTTGTAACTTATTTGTAAAACTATAAAGTTATGATGGCAAAACAAAGAATTATAAATTTTAACTTTTGAAACTCGAATGGTGCAGTAAAATCGCAACTTGATCATTTAGAAACTATTTATGATTCCTATTTTCACAGAGTTGGAAGCACATTATTTTCTGCAATATTCACCAACGTAACAAAATAGTTGTAGTCTAAAGTTTATCAAAGCAATTCAAATCCATTGTTGCAATTGTTATAGGATAAAAAGCACAAGCTACGGTATATATTTGAACTGTGGTTAATTAGTACAGTTCGTAAAATGTTCTTACTCTTTGGAGCCTCGCATTTGGGGTAGACCCAATAAGTAGAGATTCCTTTACAGGTGTCTTTGGCCGCCTTGCTAAGAAAAGATGAATCCGGGATGGGAGTTTTGGCTGATTGATAACTCACAGTATACGGCGCATTCTGTTTCTTAAATGCACAAATAAATCAATTACAAATGAAGCATAAAATTAGTAATTAGTGTAGCACTTGCATAGTGGTCTGGTTAACTTAATATAATTCCTCATACAATATTTAAGAAATATCTCAAATATTGATCAACGTTGCATGCCAAAGTGGTGTCTGATACTCATTAATTCATTTACAAAACTCATATAGCGCCCCTTAAATGTACCTACTCACAGGCGCTCCCAGCCCAACCACGTCTAAATGAGGAAGACTTAAGCTCAAACAGTTATATTATTCCGCGGGTGTAAAAGGAGTTCAAGCTGGATCCCATTCCAGGTGGAGGCCCCAGTGATCGAGAAGGCCCGCCGCTGCCTGAGAGAGGAGCGGGTCCGGGAAATAAGGAGTTATCCTTAGCCGAGGAGCGCATCGCTCGACGTGGGCCAAATCAGAAACCGTAGGCCTACGACAGAGGTCAGTCCATCGTGGAGCACAATCAGAGAGACATCGCCAAACAACCGCTGCTATCCTGTAGGAGATGCGCTGCGAGACGGGAAGCCAGTGCAGGGCATCGCGCATGTAGGCAGTGACTGGGGTATAGTTTGAAAATGTGGCCAATATATCGGGCTGCCGAACGAAGGACTCAGTCCAGACGCCCTATCAAGCCTGATGAGAGACCAGCAAGAACGGAACAGCAGTGGTCTATTCTGCTGGTTGCAAAGGCATGGACTAGAACCATGGCACTGCAGCATCATGAGAGACGGAGCGAAGTACAACACGGAGTTGACGAAGTTGGTGGTAATTTTTTCAATTCAACTCAATTCACTTTATTGATCCCATGCAGTAACAGATACAAGTGTTGAACAACATAGTCATATAATCGAACAATCGAAGATTAAAACAACACATTGAGCTAGTAAGCAACGAGAGTTGATCAGGAACAATAGGCTCACCAGAAGGGACGGGTCCCGCTAGATAGGGGCCTAGTTAAATTGACAAGTGACTGGTTAATAAAATATGTAATGTTGGAGATAATATTATTAGATTGACTACAAAGACTGAATCCGGGACTTTAGTATGAGTTAAAGTATGCATTGTGTATGCACTAGGCTACTGAAGGAAACTACCCGTGCCCGCGAATTTATCCGTACCCGACCCGTACCCGCGGGTCGGGTACGGATCGGAGAGAGCATTTAACGGGTCGGGTCGGGTACGGGTAGGAGCATTACGGGTACGGGTATACCCGGCTTTACCCGTACCGAACTGAAGTTTTGGGGTTACGTGTAATAGTGAGTCTTGCACCTTGACAGACTTATTATAGTAAGCACTAAGTACCATATCCTTCTGTTGATCTACGTGTATGTCCTTGAGTCTTAGTGAGCTTGACATTCATCTATAGATGCTCAATTTACAGTTACAAAATGACTTCTTTCCATTAACACAATCCCATCGCAGAGTTTTTACATCTATTTCATCTGAGTTTCAGTTCAGAATCCATACAGCAGGTTCATATTCATCCATAATTCTCATTCTCATTTTCTTTATTATTATTATTATTATTATTATTAGTTATTATTATTATTATTATTATTATTATTATTATTATTATTATTATTATTATTATGCTTTTTGCTGTGATCATTACCATGATCATCAGACTATTAATAATACTACATGCTTTATAAGACTATTAGACTAGGATTATGGGAAGGCCTAATAATTAGGCCGCGGGTACAGTACGGGTACGGGTATGCCTGGCGGTACGGGTCGGGTTGGCCAGTAAAATTGAGTACGGTTTCGGGTACGGGTACGGTGGTCGGTCCTGTGTTACGGGTACGGGTCGGGTAGCAAACTGCTCTACCCGCAGACCTCTAGTGTGCACGAATGAGACTTTTAAAGTGGGGGAGACCTGATGCTGTTCGAATGAGATGCGGTAAATTGCCTGCCAGTTAATAACTTCGTGTGACGAAGTAAACGTGCTGCGAAAAACTAACTTCTTGGTCCAGCGTAACCGCAAGATCACGAACAGAAAGTGAGACGGTTATATGAGGGAAGACCTCAACTAACATTCGCAGATCTAAGCCTGCCAGTTATCTGCGATTACCAAGGCATTGATAACTTATTGGATAGGAGTATTTAGTAAAATTGAAAAAAATCACAAGAATCTCAAAAACTCTAGAAACGCACTAAGGATGATGGACTTTTCAGCGCTCAGTAGAGCATCGAGGCACCGTTTGGTCTCTAATCAGTGCAATACGTCAATCGACGTATCTTTCAGTAGCTTTCAGACCTTACACAATGCTGCAGGGTGTTAATACGTTACCTGCATTGCCAGTTTATTTCACAATCTTGCAATACATTTGCATCGAATGATTATTTGCCTATTATCTTTATGTTAAGACTGAAGACTTACCATGGTCTCCGGGTTAGACGGAGCACTGACTTTAGAGGGATCGGTCGCTGTAGTTCTATTCAATGGAGATACGTAACAGTTGGTTGCAATATCTGAATGTATTTTCATTACCTGGATATCCTATAGAAACAATTATGCAACCACACAAATACAGCAGCTTTCAGAAATAGAACAGGGCTTGTATGAATATAAGTATGTATGTGCGTGCGTAGGTAGCCTATGTATGTAAGTGGAAACATATCCTAGCCAGGGGTGTAGACGAGCCGGAGCGGTCCGGAGCGGCGTTCCGGTACTTATTATTTAGCCGGAGCCAGTGTTTAATCTAGACATGTTAATAGAATCAAACTCGATTTCATATACTGCTAAAACCAAAACAATGAGAAATTACGATAAAATTAAGCTATATAAAAACCGAGCTACTGGCTCGGAATATCTTATGTGAAGAGGCTCGGTTAATCTACAGCGTGATATAAACCGAGCCACGTGCTTCACTAACGGTAATTTCTTCAAATATCGTTCAAGCATCAATCAGAAACGTTCATCATTTAGACAATAATAAAAGCTATTTTAAAATAATTATTTGGTAAGCTGGTTCTCTGATTTAAAGATGTACGGGAACTTTTAACATTTCTCAGTTTAAAAGTCAAGTTACAAGAAAGAAGACTTAAATCGTGGGTCACTTTAAACCACGAACTTTTATTAAAGCTATTGAAGTGACAACCTAGCGAATATAATAGAAACGAGTTACCGTATAATAACTCATTTTAGTTCAACAATAATATTTACCGTATCTTGCAAAAATTAAATTCTACAGGCAGAACAGTAGTTGTGGCTCGCTTTATCTGCAAGCTCGCTTTTTCCTAAATCACCCTATCCATCAAATGCTGACGTAATTATTTCTATTGCTCAATAACTACAAAACTTGTATCACTTTAAGGGCGTTGTGTAGATGTTTTAAATGATTGAATGAATATAAAGTCTTGAATATCGTCTAAAAAAAGCTGAGACTAAATTAAGACGAGGGTTGTCTAAATTTGGTTCAAATCTCCATCAAGTTCTTTCCTCAACTAATCTTGGATGGATGATTTGGACGCGGATTTGCCTTCCTTGGCGTAACATTTAACTGAAAAGGGCACGCAGCATGCCCAACGTATCGAGTTAGTTTGGAGTCTCATATTAACAGACACAGCAAAACAAGTTCAATCGTATTGTCAAATTTATTCGAAAATTACATTTATCATAGTCATTGTATCGAATTTGCTTTTATTCTCATATTAACAAACGAAGCATTAGAAACATCAATAAAAATGTCACATTCAATCGAAAATTGTATTAATTAATGTCAACATATCTAATTTGCTTTGACTCTAATGTTAATGTACGAAGCATTAAAAGCATCAATTATGATTCCCACATTTAATCGAAAACTAATGTCAACGTATCGAATAAATTTTTACTTGCTTCGACTCTCATAATTATAAACAGACGAATCATGAAAACATCAATTATATTGTCACATTTAAACAAAATTGCTTTCCTCGTAATAAAATTTATTGAAATTGCTTTGAGTCTCCTATTAGTGTGGCGAAAACGGCCGTGGGGCAGGAGTCCGGTATCTCTCTCTTTAATGTTCACCAGGATAGCTCTTCGGAGTCTTCCCTGTTCTTCGTCCGTTCGCTGGACTCGGCCTTTCCCGTCGGGCAAAGGACTTAACGGTGCCACCGACGATGCCTAACACTAGGTTAACTAGGAAGACGGCAACGACACGGATCAACACAGCAGATTGTTTTATTAATGTCGAACAGCTTAAACACTACAACTCTGGCTTAACTCTCATTAACTGAACTTTAACTGACTTCGGAACCAACTCACACACTCGCTCACCACTTACACGCAACAGGCGTCTCTATATATAGGCACAGAGGACGACAAATTGTCCGTTACTAAGGCAAGAGGCTGGTTGCTAAGGCAAGCCAAAAAGGCCCGTTACTAAGGCAAGAGGCTGGTTGCTAAGGCAAGCCAAAAAGGCCCGTTACTAAGGCAAGAGGCTGGTTGCTAAGGCAAGCCAAAAAGGCCCGTTACTAAGGCAAGAGGCTGGTTGCTAAGGCAAGCCAAAAAGGCCCGTTACTAAGGCAAGAGGCTGGTTGCTAAGGCAAGCCAAAAAGGCCCGTTACTAAGGCAAGAGGCTGGTTGCTAAGGCAAGCCAAAAGGCCCGTTACTAAGGCAAGAGGCTGGTTGCTAAGGCAAGCCAAAAAGGCCCGTTACTAAGGCAAGAGGCTGGTTGCTAAGGCAAGCCAAAAAGGCCCGTTACTAAGGCAAGAGGCTGGTTGCTAAGGCAAGCCAAAAAGGCCCGTTACTAAGGCTGGGTGCTAAGGCAAATGTCCATGCGCCTTTCAAATAATGCTACAATACTCCTCCCACCAAGAAAAGAGGGAATGTCCCCTATTCCGTAACTGATTAACAATTTGAAAGGGATATCCTACGCTAGATTCAATGTTCATAAAGCGAATAAAGTCATGATTAATACTAAATCGAACACTACAGCCATTCCAGGCTTTAACTAACTAAAAAGTTCATCAGATTAGTCGGCCAAATCGGCCCCGCATAAACAACTAAGGTAATCGCCCTACAGACAAATTAACGGTAAGACCTAGTCTCACAACAGAAATGCAATCGTCCTTCTACATCATCAAATATTGCACGTCATCGTTCACCTATCAGCCTGTATTGTCGTTGCCGTGGCAACCAATAAAGCTCAATAATGACGTGGCGGTCTCACACAAGTAAACGTTGCCTGGCCGTGTGGGGCAAAGTGTGCACAGGCAAATGTCCGTCGACACAAGCAAAGGTCCGTTGACAATTGTACACACACACACACGCAAATTCTTGTCGACAATTGTACACACACACGCAAATTCTTGTCGACAATTGTACACACACACGCAAATTCTTGTCGACAATTGTACACACACACGCAAATTCTTGTCGACAATTGTACACACACACGCAAATTCTTGTCGACAATTGTACACACACACGCAAATTCTTGTCGACAATTGTACACACACACGCAAATTCTTGTCGACAAATGTACACACAAGCACACGCAAGGGTCCGTCGACAATTTTGCACGGGCAAATGTCCGTTGACAATTGTACACAAGCAAAGGTCCGTTGACAAATTTGCACGGGCAAATGTCCGTTGCCAAGACAAATGTCCGTCGCTAAGGCAAATGTCCGTCGACCAATGTGTACAGCCTTTTTGCTTGCAGGAGGAGGGGAGGGGCGCAAGTGAACGACGAGGAGAGGGGAGAGAGAAACACAGGCGAGCGTCGCACAGCCGAGAGGAGGGGGAAGAGGGAAGCGCAGGCGAGCGTCGAGACGTCGAGGGGAGGGGAGGGGGAAACGCATCCCAAGTCATGGCCACGACAAGACCTCCCCGAACGACGGCGCCCAGCTATTGATAGCGCGCGGGCCGGCGAGTCTCCCTCCTCGGACGCCCGCTGACCTCAGAGGCGTCGTCGGCAGGGGGCTCAGGCGCCTCCACGTCTTCCATCGGCTCTTCCCTGAAGCAAGCCCGAAGTTTGTCCACATGAACTGTGAGTGGACGAGAATAAGGGGACTTCCTGATGCGGTAGTTCACAGGGCCGCAGCGTGCCTCCACGACGAAAGGTCCCGTGTACATCTTCTGCCATTTCGGAGAGCGACCTTGGTAACGACGAGGGGTATAGTACCAAACTTGCGCCCCAGGGGCAAATTCAGCCGGACGCACCCGCAAGTCATAAGCACGCTTCTGGCGCTCCGCAGCCACTCCCAGATGCTCTCGTACCAGGCGGTACGCGGACTCCATGCGCTCAGCAAAGTCTTGCACATAACTCGCGTACGTGCCTGCGCCCGGATCAGCGCTCGGGGGACTGCCGTAGACCAGGTCCAACGGGGCACGTGTCTCCCGACCGAACATCAGGTAGTTCGGGCTGAATCCCGTGGTTTCGTGTGGTGACGCCCGGTAAGCGGCGAGGACATGGGGCAGAGATTCGTCCCAGTCCCGTTGATTGCTACTGACCACTTTCCCCAGCATGGCATTAAGCGTCCTATGAAAGCGCTCTATGAGCCCATTCCCGCTCGGGTGATAAGGGGATGTCCTGACCTTATCTATTCCCAGCAATCGGCAAAGTTCCCTGAACAAATTACCCTCGAAATTAGTCCCCTGGTCGGTGAGGATTTGTAGCGGTGCGCCGTACCTTACGATAACGTTTTCAACCAAGGCCCTAGCAACCGAGGTGGCTTCTTGATTGTGCATGGGGGCTGCTTCCACGAACTTCGTGAAGTTGTCCATCATCGTAAGGATATAGACGTTCCCTCTTCGACTACGCGGGTGGGGGCCTGTGACATCTATACTCAAACGTTCCCAGGGCGCCCCACAGGGCAAGGGCTGCAACGGTCCCTGGCGGGGGGGTAAACCACGATGGTATTGGTTGCACTGAGGGCAGCACTGGCAAAAGCGCCTCACATCCCGGGACCACCCGACCCAGAAGGCCCTACGCCTTACCTGCGCCCGGGTTCTCCGGACACCCAGGTGACCCCCGGTCATCCCTGTGTGGGCGAGCCTCATGTACTGATCCCGCATAGCCCTGGGCACCACCAACTGTTCGACCCCGTCCGGTGTCTTCCTATAGATCACCTCCTCATACAGATACAGGCGATCCCTTTGGTGCCAGTACACCTTCACGGCTTCATTCTCTCGCAAGATATCCACTAAGGCCGGGGCCTGGGTACCTACTTCCAGCCACGGGCGTACCACCCGAAGATCAGGATCTTCTTTCTGCGCCTTTACTAACGCCTCTTGCGGGGCAGGTTCAATATCCAATGGCTGTGTAGGCACAGCCTCGGTAACTGCAGCGACCGCACTTACATCGTCAACATCACATTGCCGACAAGGCCTACGGGAAAGGGCATCCGCATTACCATGTTTCTGACCTGGACGATGCAGCACCTGGAACTCGAACTCTGCCAATCGTTCTAACCAGCGGCTCTGCTGGCCAATGGGCTCTGGAGTTCGCTGAAGCCACTGTAACGCGGCATGGTCTGTCCTCAACGTGAACGGGCGCCCCAGCAAGTACTGACGGTACAGCTTGGTGAAATACACTATGGCGAGCAACTCCTTGCGAGTAACGCAATAGTTACGCTCCGCCGTGGATAGCAGGCGGCTTCCATATGCAATTACACGTTCCTCGCCATCAATCTTCTGGGATAATACGGCCCCTATGCCAACGTCACAGGCATCACAGTCCAAGACGTAGCCGCCCTCATCCTTAGGCAAAGCTAGGACAGGTGTGGTCGTCAGAGCGCGCTTTAGAAGTTCAAACACTTCCTGACAGGCATCATCCCATACAAACGCTCTACCCTTTTTAGTGAGTGCGAACAGGGGAGCAGCTAATACCGAAAAACTACGAATGAACCTCCGGTAATACGAGCATAGCCCGAGGAAGGAGCGCACCTCCCGCAGTCGTCGCGGGACTGGCCACTCCACAACCTCGCGGATCTTGGACTGATCCACGGCTACCCCGTCTTGAGTCACTACATGGCCCAAGAAACAAACGGCCCTACGCATCAAGCGGCACTTACTTGGTTTCAACTTTAAATTGGCCGTTCTCAACCGCTCGAACACCTTACCCAGCCTCTGCAAATGTTGTTCGGGCGTATTCCCGAAAATGATTACATCGTCAAGGTAGACTAGGCAAACATCGAAATTAAGCCCCGACAAGACAATGTCCATCAACCGTTGGAAAGTTGCTGGCGCATTGCAGAGACCGAAGGGCATCACCTTCCATCGATAGATGCCTCGACGCGTAACGAACGCGGTCTTATCCGCATCCCTAGGATCCATAGCCACCTGGTGGTATCCACTCCTTAAATCCAGCGTACTAAACCATCCTCCACCGGAGAGAGCATCTAAACATTCGTCAATTCTAGGCAACGGGTATGAATCCTTCCTCGTCCTCTCATTTAATTGCCTGTAATCTATGCAAAAACGGAGGGTCCCATCCTTCTTACGAGCCAAAACCACGTTAGCCGCCCACTCGCTAACAGCGGGTTCAATCGTCCCAGCGGCCAACATACTATCCAGCTGTTCGTCTATGGCAGCCCTATGGGGAAGCGGTTGGCGCCGCAGAGGCTGTCTAACAGGACCTGCATCTCCCGTATCAATCCGATGAGTGGCCACGTTTGTTCGGCCAAGATCGCCTTCCCTTACCGAGAAAACATCACTGAATTCAGTTAAAAGTTCCCGCAATTGGTCTCGGGTCTCGGGTGTCACCTCCTCGGGGAGATCGGCCATCAGCATCTCGCAAGGAGCCGCCTCACCAACCGGCTCCTCACCCTTATCACGGGTCTCCCGACACTCAACTTCGACCGGGTGCAACCCTCCCAACAACTGGTCCTTAACCAACCTTACAGGATCCTCGGTCAAGTTTACTACCCGGACCTGGGTCGTTCTGGCGTCATCGCCTACTACGACCCGTGCGAGATGAACCCCCGGACTGATTTCCTTGGCATCTGTCATCCAGGCCGGCGCTACCGACGACAAATCCCCGTACAAGGTCTTTACAGGGATGTCGAATTGACTCTTAGGCAAGACTACAACCTCCTCAGCTACAATTACCCGACGGCACCACCCTTCTCCATTACCTCTTACCAGGGAAATACGTTTCCGACCAATGAACAAGGCCCCGGTCCCAAAACCTAGGCGGCATCGGTGTTCCCTCAACCAATCCATACCCAGCATGGGGTCAGCTATCTGATCGGACACCAAAAATGCACTAGAGATCTCAAACCCACTCCGAATCTTAATGGGGACCCTTATCTCACCCAAAACCCGTATATCGGACCCGTTCGCAGCCATCAAGTACCGGTTACAGGGACGAATCTCTAACCCCTGGACAGTAGAGGAAGGTATGAGGCTCACCTCCGATCCGGTGTCGACCAGGCAGAGTTGAGAGCGTCCATTGATCGTTCCCCTGACGTAGACAGCGTTGAAGGTTGCACGGTTGGGTACTCTTGGATGGGTCGTGTGATTGGCGGCCACCGGCTCCGTCGGCGTCGAATCTTGGGTTTCTGTCTCGGTCGCATCCGGGCGATGACGGGCCCGGCGTGACTGGCGGCAGTTGCGGGCGAAGTGGCCTGGTTGGCCACAGTTGAAGCAATTCATCTCCCGCCTCGGTCTTTCTTGGTCGTCGGCGTTGGCGTTTCCCGGGCGAGTCTCTCGGCCCGGTCCTCGGTTACGGTCTCCAGAGCGAACGTCTCGGTCCGGCCCAGCATTAGCCGGAGGCGTACGACCTCGCAGCTCCCGGAACTGCCGGTCAAACTTGCCTTCTAGCTCTCGTTGCCATCGGCGTTGCTCTTCCTTCTGGTTGGTCAGGAACCGGTCCAACTGCGCCTGGATCTGGTCGCCGACATCGGTCTCACGAGTGCCACGCACCCGGTTTGACGGTCTTCCGCGGTCGTCAGGTTCCGACGGTCTCCTCCGGTCGTCCTGGCCCGTCGTGCTTCGGTAAGCCTCCAGACGAAGCGCCGTCCGGTAAGCTTCGTCCAGTGACTTGGGCTCTCTCTCACGAATCTTGAGCGAGAGCTCCCGATCCCTCATCGCCTCCAGGAACGCGTCTTTGGCGATGATCTCCGTGGTTTCGTTGGAAGGCACTGGATAGGCGAGAACCACCAACCGACGAATTTCATGAAGGAGGTCGGAAAGGCTTTCCCCGGCACGCTGGCGGCGGTAATAGAGTTGCGCCCGGAAGGTCTCGGCTTGGCCTTCCGTCCCGTAGCGTTGACGTAGCCGCTCCACCAACTGTTCGTAGGTCGCATCAGGCTGGGCCCCGAAGTCCCAGAGCAACTGAGTGGCTGCTTTCTCCAGTGAGCAGCGAAGGAAATCGATTTTGTCCGAAGCGGTCCACCGGTTGTGCCTCGCACACACCTCGAACTGAGACAGAAACGATTCCAGTGAACCCGTCCCATCGAAACGCCCGGGTTTCATCTGCATCGGCCGGTTTCTCAACAGGCCGCCGACGCCCTCAAGCAGCCCCGGAAGAATTCTTGACTCGTCCCGGCTAACAGGTTCCGTGGATTTTCTTCGCTCGCCCGGCTCCATCGGCTTCCATTCCTCGAAGCCAAAGTCGTCTGGCAGGCTGTTCCGGTCCGGCTTGATCTCCATCGGTCGCCTTCTCTCGGCGGGCGTAGAGGTTTTAGGCTGCAGGATGTCAAAGTCGACCAGCGGGTAGACGCGCGTGTCGTCCTCGTCTCCCATCGGAAATCAGTGTTCTTCAATCGTCTAGCACCCCACTTCTGCTGTACCACTGTGGCGAAAACGACAGCCGTGGGGCAGGACTCCGGTATCTCTCTCTTTAATGTTCACCAGGATAGCTCTTCGGAGTCTTCCCTGTTCTTCGTCCGTTCGCTGGACTCGGCCTTTCCCGTCGGGCAAAGGACTTAACGGTGCCACCGACGATGCCTAACACTAGGTTAACTAGGAAGACGGCAACGACACGGATCAACACAGCAGATTGTTTTATTAATGTCGAACAGCTTAAACACTACAACTCTGGCTTAACTCTCATTAACTGAACTTTAACTGACTTCGGAACCAACTCACACACTCGCTCACCACTTACACGCAACAGGCGTCTCTATATATAGGCACAGAGGACGACAAATTGTCCGTTACTAAGGCAAGAGGCTGGTTGCTAAGGCAAGCCAAAAAGGCCCGTTACTAAGGCAAGAGGCTGGTTGCTAAGGCAAGCCAAAAAGGCCCGTTACTAAGGCAAGAGGCTGGTTGCTAAGGCAAGCCAAAAAGGCCCGTTACTAAGGCAAGAGGCTGGTTGCTAAGGCAAGCCAAAAAGGCCCGTTACTAAGGCAAGAGGCTGGTTGCTAAGGCAAGCCAAAAAGGCCCGTTAAAAGGCCCGTTGCTAAGGCAAGAGGCTGGTTGCTAAGGCAAGCCAAAAAGGCCCGTTACTAAGGCAAGAGGCTGGTTGCTAAGGCAAGCCAAAAAGGCCCGTTTAAGGCTGGGTGCTAAGGCAAATGTCCAGGCTGGTTGCTAAGGCATTTAAGCAAACAATTTATTCTTCCTAAAAGGCCCGTTAATCATAAAATGCATGGCTGATGGTGCTAAGGCAAATGTCCATGCGCCTTTCAAATAATGCTACAAAGAAACCATCACTGGATAACGAAATCCTTTCTAACCACCGACCTGTTTTTAACCTGTCATGTACCTCTAAAGTACCAGAACGTATAGATCAATGACTACCTTGCGTCCAGCTCACTCTAACTTAACTTAGTCTGGTTTACCAAGCTTCGCTCAGCTGAAACCCTACTCACTTCCCTCTACAATGAACTTGTTTCTCCCTAAAAAGTACATAGAGAGCCATTATAACATTAGAAGAAAAGCATTTTATGAAATCCAAACGATTTCTAACAAAGAAGAACTGTCCTTAAAGTTAGCCAGAGAGGCAGCCATGCTTAGGAAGTCTTAACAACTTGTAGAAACTATTTATGATTTCTATTTTCACGGAGTTACAAGAAAATTCCTTTCTACAAAATTTTCACCAACGTTTCACAATAGTTGAATTGCTTTTGGTCTCCTATTAAGATAAGTTTGTTAGAAGTTCATCAGAGCAAATTCAAATCGGCTGTCGCGATTGTGATAGGATAAAACCACGTAAGCTACGGTAAATATTTAATCTCTTGAGTCTGCAAAATTTCTTACTCTTTGGAGCCTCGCATTTGGGGTAGACCCAATAAGTAGAGATTCCTTTGCACGTATCTCTGGCCGCTTTGCAGAGAAAAGACGAATCCTGGATGGGAGTGTTGGCTGCTTGATAAGTGACAGTGTATGTTGTAATTTCGTACCCCTAGTACTATAAGGTTCTATGTCCACTTTTTTGAAAATTCAACCTAAGGGTATATCCGTTATCAGGATCACATGGGCTATGTCCTGAATCGTCCAGCTTAACTTGGGACCCTTTGTTAAGCGCTATATGTCAGTGTAATATAGGTCTATGTCCATAAATTGATACAGTGTTCTAAAGCTACACAGGTACAAGTCGACAACCAATAGAATGGATAATTTTGTATCACGTGCATGTTCGATATAATCGCGATCGAGTGACATTTGACAAAATTATACGGCGTTATGTCCATAGCCAATACAAGTGAGAGATCTTAACACGTGACTTGGACTTGTATCCCTACAGCACTGACGTCGTATGCAATCATGGCGACGCTTCGCCGTAGCAATAGACGACTCGCAAAAAAAAGAATTTCAGACGATTGCTTTGTATGGGAGTATGAATTTAAGAATAAAAGGCAAGTTTCTAACAGTATACTTACATTTTCTGTGATCGTTTGACCTAAACTGCACTGTGACAATTCCACGTCACTTCAAACTGTTTCGTAACAGAGTTCCTTGTGGACATAGTGCCATATAATTTTAACACTGCGTTGTGTTTAACTGATATTCATTCGCCTGTCCATAACGTTACATGAGTATAGAATATCATATTAACTATTGAGAATGAGCTGTTAAAGATTGCATTTCAAAGTCCTACATTTGAAATTATTGTAATGTCCTTCATGTAGGCCTGTTGTTTGTGATTTCACACTGGTTTGTTACGAAGCTAACAGCCGTCTTTCTAGAAACGTCTTCAGGAACACCAGGTCCTGTAGCATAGCTATTAGTCTTTTGCGCCAGAAGAAAAGGCACAAAATTTGTAACCCTTACCCAAAGTTTAAGAATACTTAATTTCCCATTGTATTAAGTTTTGCATCACTTTCAACCGCAGTTAATGCTTTGGTGGCTAATGTACAAGGTACGATTTTATTACCGTCACCAACAGTGTCCCCCCTTGCACCAAAGTCTGT
The DNA here is from genome assembly GCA_020284085.1 of Aporrectodea caliginosa. Lineage (NCBI taxonomy): Eukaryota > Metazoa > Annelida > Clitellata > Crassiclitellata > Lumbricidae > Aporrectodea > Aporrectodea caliginosa. The sequence continues at coordinate 71,130 of JACEVL010000722.1, forward strand.
CTGAGCCTCTGCCTTTTACTTCCAATCCAGCAGTATCCATCCTGGACCCTCCATTCATTTACACAAATATAACTTGAAAATGTTGTAAGAGCTTATAATGTAGTACTGTTGCTGAGAGTTATTTACTTTACAGTATTGCTTATAATTTTTGGCGCTCCTTTCGAAATATTTTATTATCATTCCTATTCTGCACACTGATCAGGTCAAAGAAGAAAGATTCTGCTGAAGAAGTGACAAGCATGTCACAAGAACCACATGCAATCCACTTACCTGGTCCTGCTGAAGACATGACAAGCATGTCACAAGATACACATACATTCCACCTACCTGCTGAAGAAGTGACAAGCATGTCACAAGAACCACATGCAATCCACTTACCTGGTCCTGCTGAAGACATGACAAGCATGTCACAAGATACACATACATTCCACCTACCTGCTGAAGAAGTGACAAGCATGTCACAAGAACCACATGCAATCCACTTACCTGGTCCTGCTGAAGACATGACAAGCATGTCACAAGATACACATACATTCCACCTACCTGCTGAAGAAGTGACAAGCATGTCACAAGAACCACATGCAATCCACTTACCTGGTCCTGCTGAAGAAGTGACAAGCATGTCACAAGATACACATACATTCCACTTACCTGGTCCTGCTGAAGAAGTGACAAGCATGTCACAAGAACCACATGCAATCCACTTACCTGGTCCTGCTGAAGACATGACAAGCATGTCACAAGATACACATACATTCCACCTACCTGCTGAAGAAGTGACAAGCATGTCACAAGATACACATACATTCCACCTACCTGCTGAAGAAGTGACAAGCATGTCACAAGAACCACATGCAATCCACTTACCTGGTCCTGCTGAAGAAGTGACAAGCATGTCACAAGATACACATACATTCCACTTACCTGGTCCTGCTGAAGAAGTGACAAGCATGTCACAAGAACCACATGCAATCCACTTACCTGGTCCTGCTGAAGACATGACAAGCATGTCACAAGATACACATACATTCCACCTACCTGCTGAAGAAGTGACAAGCATGTCACAAGATACACATACATTCCACCTACCTGCTGAAGAAGTGACAAGCATGTCACAAGAACCACATGCAATCCACTTACCTGGTCCTGCTGAAGAAGTGACAAGCATGTCACAAGATACACATACATTCCACTTACCTGGTCCTGCTGAAGAAGTGACAAGCATGTCACAAGATACACATACATTCCACCTACCTGCTGAAGAAGTGACAAGCATGTTACAAGAGCAGGGTTCAGAAAACCTTTCAATGCTGGAATTACTGCAGCTAATGCCAGCTGAATTCACTTGTGTTACAAGTGGGACTTTCAGCAATGATGGAAACCTTTCAATGCTGTTGCAGCTAATGCCAGCAGATGGAAACATGAAATAATAAGTGATGCTGATTTATTCATGACTGTATCACCTTCTGATTGGGCAAGCACTTCTGAAACTCGTCAAGGAGTTTTTCTAGTGGAAAGCACGGTATTACCTGCAGCTGATAATGATGTTCAAGGATCTGCTAAGGACCGCAATCCAGAAGAAACAATTAGTCAGAATTCTTCAACACTTGATATTACAGAACACGAGACAATGACACAATCGATCACGCGTAAAAGGACTCGAAACCCAAGTGAGTGGAAGAGAAACAGAACTAGAACTGATAGGCAACATGGGAAGAAGTATCTGAATGTCAATGGAAAGGTTGTTGAGGCTAGAAAAGTTCAAGGTCATGCCTCTTCTTGCAGATTGAAATGTGACTCCAAAATTTCTGCCACTCAGAGGCAGGCTATCCATGACGACTTCTGGCGACTCACTGATTTCGGAAAGAGACATTACTATGCTCGAACAACGGATCGCATTTTTAAGAGAAGAAGTAGAAATGACCGAGGAGAGAATACGAATGAGAATAGGATCAGGCTCTATACGTTCAAATATTACTTCTACGTTGAAGAGTTAAAGGTTCAGGTGTGCAAATTATTTTATCTCTCAACTCTGGATATCTCACATAAACGTGTAATGACCTATTATTTGACAAGAAATGAATGTACTGGGACACCTTCCGAAAGTCGACAGGGTAAGCACATAAAGAAGAAGATTCCTGATGAGCAACGAGAAGCCATTAGAAAGCATATCAAGTCTTTCAGTCGGATAGAGTCGCATTATTGCAGAGCTAAAACATCACGACAGTACCTTGATCCAGCTTTGAGCTTAACAAGAATGTATGACCTTTTCTGTGAGGATCGTTTCAAGATGAGCAATGACGAAAACTACAATGAGCCAGTGAAGAGACACTTCTACAACTTCATCTTCAACACAGAATTCAATCTAGGATTCCATGTTCCTAAACAGGACAGAAAAAGGGTTAAGGGACCAAAAGTCTTTGATCTAGTGAGATAAGTTGTAGAAAATACATTGTCATGGAAACACGTTAAGGATGTTTTCAGCCAAATATCTAACTTCCTTGTTGTAATTTCAGGCTGTTCCTGTACAAGTCATGCAGGACAAAAATAGCCACGTTACACAATAATTTCTTTGTTACCTATTTTTTGACGCAGTGAAGTCAGTACACCAATGCAGTTTTGATTTCTTTTAAGAAGTAAATAATTGAAAATGATGCTATTCAGAGGTCTCATTGCTGATTTGCACATTTTGCAGACTTTCACTTGTTAAACAGTTCCATTCCACTTGACTTAGTAGCTATTAAGACTACACAGTGTTGATTTTAATAAAGATTGCTGAATGTTACAATTCTGTTGGATGTTATCCTATCTCCAGGTTTTTATACAAGAAATTCTTAAGTGTAGAATAATTATGTAATGGTTGATAAGGCATTGCGGGGATTGCTAATCCAATGATGGTTGGATTTGATTGCTCAAATTGATAATTCATTAAAGTACGGGGTATACCCAGATCTGTTATTAAATTTAGCGTTATCTTAATAGCAAGTCAGAGTAACCATAAATCATTGTAACGTGCAATAAAATACATGAATCATAGGCGACATGTGGACTTATATCTGTACAGTTCTATTGAATATGTGCACGAAATTATAATAAGGTTTGACAATAAATTTTCTATTGCATCTTCCTTTATTGCATGTAATACCGAATAGACTTCCAGAAAATGGTATAATTTCAATTAAATGTATTTTTCCCGTACTGAACACACCACAACCTACTTGAAAGTATTGTTTAACTTCACTAAAGCGTTTCATTGATATCCATCACAGATTCAGAGTTGCAGATAGAGCAGTATAATTTTGAGTGGACTGCTCGCAATCATAGTGTTCTATGTTTACTACGTGGTCGTGCTTAATGTTATAGAGCTCTATGTCCAAAAATGGTCACCCCTGACATGATTACATCAAAATTACTCAAACTCGGTTTACATTATGATCCAAATACACAAATAAGCATACTTGGGGAAAACAGTGTTATCCAAAAATGTTAATTTTATTGCCATCAATGATACAGGGAAAAACATTTTCGTCACCAAATCTTAAAAATCGTTTTTCTCCGTTTCGCAAAAAGTGGACATAGAGCCTTGTAGTTCTAGGGGTACGGTATTCTGTTTCTAAAACACACAGATGAAATCAATTTAAAATAAAGCATAAATCAAGTACTTAGTATAGCACTTCATAATCTTGTAATTTAATATAATGTCCACAGGCAATATTTAAGAAATATCCCACACAGTGATCCATGTTGCATTCCAAAGTGCTATTTGATAACGCATAGGAGCATTTTGTAGAGGTGATAAAAATTGACAAGAGACTTGGAGTAACTAAACTGCCGAAATCTTAGAAACGCAATGGAAAAGGAAAATGGAAATGTTTAATTTCGTATGAAGTACAATGCCAAAAATCACATTATACAGAGAAACAGAGAAAAAGAACAGCTCACACTACCCCATGTCCTAGAAAAAAATGCAATGCACTTTTAAGTTTCTAGTAAAAACCTGAAACTGAAACATCGAACGAAATACGAGGAGAAGAAGCTGAATGAGCTTATCGTGTCATCCCCGTTAGGTTATAAAAGAAATTAGTCAGTGAGATAACTAAAATGACAGTTTGTCAAAGTACACTTAGGACATTCAGAAAGAATCAAACCTGGTGAAAATAAATTAGCAGTAGCCTATTGGTCAAGCAAGCATGATTTAAATGCAGACTTAAACACATTATAAATACGCAAATCAGGAATCCAAGCATCAAATGGAGTTCCATAATTGGGAGCCTTTAATTCTAACAGTGGATTGTCTTATATTAGTCCTACAGATCTCAGACCGGTAATTATATTTAAATTTAGTATTGTAGTCATGCACAGTAGCATTCACAGTAAAAATAATTTGAAAAATAATCCTAATCGTAATCGTAAACTCGATATTTCTAGAGCGCCCACAAAAGCGAAGTCGCGGGATCCAGCTTATTCACAGGCGCGAAAATAATGGTTGAAGGGTCCCAACATGGTGTTGGAATATGAGAAGTCCAAGCTGGGGCGTATAGGTGTCATAATTATATATATAGTCAATAATTTTAATGACTTAAATAAACTCGCGCTCTTCGTATCATAATGAACTCTACAAATCATTCTTACGAAGAAATAAAAGAGGTTTAAGTTACTGTAGTTTAAGTGAGGTAAAACAAGTGCAGTATATAGCAGTTTGAGAGATGAAGGCGGTAACAACCACTTTAATTTAGATATTATACCAATAAATTTGGATACCTTATTGGTAACATGCTCTATGCGCATGTGCCAGGAAAGATTTTCATCAATAATAACACCCAGAAATTTTACATTAGCTGCACGACGTTATTCAGTGTTATCAATCCCGATAATCGAAATAGACGATTCTAATACCTGTTTACCACGACTTGTAACTAAGCATAATTGGATTTCTTCACATTCAGAGATAACAAATTTACATTGAACCACATTAGACAATTCCTCAAGTTCCTGATTAATACAGTTAATTAAGTCCACACAGCTCATTCCAACTAAAAAGGCAGATGTATCATCAGCAAACAAAATTAGATTCAGTTTGGAGGAACAATTGATAACATCATTAATACAGATCAAGAATAATAATGGCCACAAATTGGACCCCTGAGTTGTTCTACCTGAGTAGAGCTGTATTTTAATAGCCTAGATATACCTTAGCGTTAGACAATACTGCAGGATGTTAATACGGTCTCCTGTATTTACAAGGTACCAGACTTGTATACGAGACATAAAACTCGAGACCGAGACCGAGAAGTGGGGTTCGAGACCGAGACAGTGGGGTCCGAGACCGAGACCGAGACGAGACACCAGGTCCGAGACAGTTCGAGACAGTTTAAAACGAGTGAAATGCACATTGGACCCAAGTCCCGAAACAATTTTTCTCAACTTTTGAAGTCTAATACAAGGGTCAAATCACTGAAATCAGCCGATCACCTGAATTGTATAAACTATAATAGAAATTAAATATTTCAGCCATTCTGAAATCTTCTAAATTTATGATTCTAAAATTTAAACCAGCAAAATTCCATATAGGCCCTAGGCCTATTAGCGATTTAGCGACATAAGTCACATCACTCACCTTGAGAAACTAGATGTTGTTAAAAGAGTTTCGCTTATGTTGGCTTTACACAAACGACGAACGGCGTGCCATTTATTTCACGATTTGAGGTTCTTTATGAGACATTTTAAGATATTTGGAAATTTTGGACTGAAAGTGCAAACTTAAGACTGCTTTTTTCAATACTCTTAAATCTGAATACCAAAAAGACAGCTTTTTTAAAACTTCCTGTCTGTTTGGCACTTCCGATTAACTAGTTATCCATTCGGCACAAGACAATTTTACAGCGCAATACTGTACGAAGTTCCGAACAAAATACAGTTTGTACGAGAACTTTTGAGACCGCTTCTACAAGACAACAAGACTTTTGTTTCGAGACAGTTTCCAAAAAGTCGAGAAATGATCTCGAGGCCGAGACCGAGACAGGGGGTCCGAGACCAAGACCGAGACATCGAAAAACCTGTCTCGAGACGTCTCGAGACCGAGACAGTGTCTCGAGACAATCCAACTCTGCAAGGTACTTTCAGAATCCTGTAGAACATTTGCATACAGCATAACGTTAATAGGATTGAAGACTTACCATGGTCTCAGGGTGTGACGGAACAATGACTTTGGACGGATCGGTCGCTGTAGTTCTATTCAATGGAGTCACGTAACAGTCGGTTCCAGTATTTGAGTGCATTTTCATTACTTGGATATCCTATGCAAATAATTATGGAACAACACAAAAGTAGGATATATATATATATAATGCAAGTATTCACTATGTATGTAGCAATGTATATTAGGGTGGTCCTTAGCAACATGGGAAAAATTGTTTTTAATCTTTTACTGCCTCCCATCCTCTCATCTGATACTCCTCCAGTAGAAACTTATTGCTGCCCAAAATGGTTGTGATTGGTGCACATTTCGGGTATGCTCAATCCATTTCTTTGTGATGCTATACAAAAGTATAACTATGCGAAATTGCCAATGGTTAAAATAGTTTCTATCCCAATAAGTACATGGAGCTCAAGGCTAAAGAATATACTATATACTCAGCTGTAAAGTGCATTCTATTCAATTTTTCATATCTTTGTCTTTTCTTTGCTGGTATAGCTTAATAATTGAAGGGTTCAGAGCAATAACCAGGTATGTCGGAAATTATGAGTTTTGGAAAAATGGCTTCAAAGATCTGCCGGATGCACAATTCCATATTATGTTGACATATTTGTTTTTCAAAAATGACTATCAAAAATATTCGGATCTGCACGAAATTTACAGGGTAAATAGACTACTACATGTATATTCCAAACATGCTGGCATACTTTTTAGCAAAGAAGTGGTATGTTGACATAACTGGTTATTGCTCTGAACCCTTCAATTGATAATTAGAACCCTTTGATAATGAATAACTAGCTATTAACTACGGTACTACATTGGAAATGCATTGCAACTTGTCAGATATGTTAACCATTACAATGCAACGGGTTGTAGGTGCGCAGAGCAGACAGCCAATAAATAGCTAGTTGATGTGACATCGTGTATCAAGTTGATGCAGTCGTACAACAAACAAATTAATGAATATGTTAAAGGAGGGTGACACCAGATGCCACTGAAAAGCAGTATAAAAAGCAGCTGCCCCAGCGCGGTTTAAACAGTAGTTTGCTATGCCAGTTTTCTAAGATAGAGACTACAGGAGACGAAAAAGTGGACCGATTACCAGTCATTGTTCCAGGATCTGGCTTTGAAACAACTCCTGCCTGTACCAAGGTTGTCTTCCGGAACCGGTCAGGCAGTGACATATACAATGCAATGATTGAGGGTGTTAAGGATTGCATCGAAGGACTCTTGTGTTTTGACACAATTGTCAGCAGCAGAGGACGAAAGAAAGGAGATTGCGTTGTGGTAGAGATGCTGCTGGAGAGAAAGTGCTCTACTTGGCATGCAAGCATCATACCCATGAAATTCTTTTGGAGGAAGCGTTCAGCAACACAGTGGCCCAATGTTGTTGTCACAGATTACAAGCCTGGCGTGGAATTTCCGGTCATTGCAGATGCACTCTGTGTTATTTTGGCTGAGGTCATGGATTTCCACCTCCCAGAGTTTCCTTCATGAAACCGGGTGCCAACCCCCGTGCCCGATTCATGGCAAGATTAATAAATACGCATAAGCTCTTCCTGATCAGAGATTCAGCCTTCAAACTGACGAAACGAGAAGCACAAGATCTTGAACATTTCTGCGTCTTTGGTGTCGGGATGTATCCCTGCAACCAATTGCAGCTCCTACTGGTGACTTGAGACAATTGAAACTACTCACGACATTTGACTCGCCAGCATCAAAGGGTGTTACGAAGTAGTGTGGGCAGCTTTGGTATCTAAATAGCTGAAAGCATAAGCCTTCTGTGACCAATGTAGTCGAGTAAGAACAATGCTGGACGGACTCAGTCAGGAAGAAAAGGAGGATCCTCCAAACCTTATTTCTCTGGACCAGTCCAAAGTTTCAGAATTAAGATTAGGTGAATTGTTACCGCGAACACGCGGTAACAATTTTCTTCAAGAATCGCATTTCTTCAAGAATCTTGACCTGCCAGACTCCTACTTGGAAGTCAACCCGGAGGTCTTGCTGACAAATCCAGACTATCCTCAAGCAGAAGACGGTGTTCGAGCTCCATGTTGTTGACGATACTGCAGAACGAGGGTTGTCACTGATGCAAGAATAGAATGATTTGCTGACAAAAGATGAGGGGCGGCTCAATTTGCTCTTCTTGTCATCGAGGAAGACCGGAAGCTGTACCACGATAGCCACAATGCTACTGTCATCCAGGGTCTCGCTTCTGCTTCGTACATCTGGGACTGGATTAAATGAGCAGAATGGATCTGTACTATGAACTACACGAAGTAGAATGCGCTATTGTGCTTGACCATTTAAACTACTGCATTTGAATGATTGATCATATCATATCGGAAGCCTTTTGTTTGTGCAATTGCAGGAAATAAGCAACAATTTCAAGTGGATTGAGCATACCCTAAACATTGACCAATATTAAAGAAATTTTATACCAAGTAGTTTCTACCAAAGGAGAACCTATTTGGAGGGTGGGACGGTGGAATTTTGAAAGTTGAAAAATAAGGACCACTCTAATATATATATATGAGGACACTTACTATAGAAGGCCTACCTCATAGGATCTTAAATAATGCGCTGCCAACGACAAACAAAGCTATGTCATAAGGCATAGGGAAGAAAAAGTAAATCAATAAGCGAACTGTGCTCTGTTCGTTCTAGAAGTCACCGCAGGCAGGCTCCCGCCGAAATGTAGCACCCAACCGATGGATTCTCATTCACAGCTGAGAGTAGCCACCATGTTCGGCTTCTAAGAAATCGGACATATTAAATCTTGATCTAATATGAATACCTATCCTTCTTCAATTGGTTATGTATAGGCATATAGAGATTTTCTATGTGCAGATTCTTATTCATTCATTCGTTCATTCATTCAGAGCATTTATATAGCGCCCCATCAAGAAGCTACTCAGAAGCGCTCCCGACCCAGCAACGACTAAAGAAGAAAGACTTGAGGGACTTGTAGAACCCTGCCGGTTGGCTCACAAGTAAAGAGCGGAGCTTAAGCGGGAGGTCATTCCAGATGGAAGGTCCCACAACCAAAAAAGCACGGCGCTGCTCAATAGCCAAGCGAGCCCGTGGAACTAGAAGCTCACCTCTCGTCGTTGATGTTCTGTTGCCTGTTGTCACAGTTCTTGCATATAATTTTATGAAAAGGCTCCAAAGAAGACATGAGAATGATCAGATCATCTTAGAGCTTTTCGCGATGTCACTCACCTGATTGAAGTCATCGACGACCCACATTTCGTAGTTTGGGTTACTGACGTGGTACTGAACGATGTTTGTATTTGGGTCACTGGTCACGTCTTCCTTTGTGCTCTGGTCTCGATTGTAGGAGAACTGTATGCATATAAAATGGCAAACTGTTTGAGATAAACTTATGCAATCACTCAGCATTATTATGCACACAACATAATCCTATTGTCCATATTGCACTACGCAACGTTAATACTGAACAATAACAGGGATCTATCAGGGCAATGTAGACATCGGACTCAGGCACAAAAGACATCAACCAAAATCACACTGTAATCAGACATAAAGTCCTCCTATAATGGATATAGAATCTGAAACAGGTTCAGTCTTTAAGTTGAAAGCGAAATGACAAAATCGACTGAGGAGAGTTAACAGCTTCAGGAAGAGTGTTCCAAAACCTGGACCAAAAACACAAATAAACTCATGCGCCAAGAACATTAAATTCTAATCTTCGGTTTGACTAGTGAAAGACAATCAGGTGTCGTGTTGAAAAATGATAATAATCAGACGTAGGTGTTCTCTTCAAGTATTTTTGTCGAGAACAAAGTTTTATTAACTCTGAGCCCTAATTTGAAACTAATTCCTTCAAGTTCAAGTATAGGTCCATTTGTATATTCACTAAAAGACTTGTTCCAACTACGCTGAGCAAGGCGTAAGAACATGGACACTGAAAAAATAATTATGCGATACAAGAACCAAGAAACGAAATGGTGCAGCCATAACCAGTGTTACAGAGGCTTAAACACGTGAACAACAGGCACAGCGATTGAAATGCTGGACATAAATACGGAGTTTCTTGGCGTACACAGATTATGATTGAAAGAATGCAAGCCAGTATAATTGGTGTGTAGAATAAATTGTAAAATTAAAAGGTTGTGGTTGGGATCTCGCTCTGCCGATCGTGAAGCACAAACACACAGATCAGTCATTATAACGATCAAATATCAATACAATACAGAAACATATCGTTAAGACTATCTGAGCAGCAGCACACGTAACTACACAGAAACATGTATGTACAGCGCGGTGCGTTTGCCAGGGTTCAATAAAGAACACACTTAGACTTACTTACTTGCTTAATTAAGGCTCAATAAATTAATTAGTAAACGGACAAAATTGATGTAAATATGACGCAAGAAATTCAAAATCAACACATCCGGCAAAAAAACTGCCTCCTTAAACAGGATAATAATAATAATAATAATAATAATGATGATGATGATGATGATGATGATGATGATGATGATGATGATGATGATGATGATTATGATGATGATGATGATGATGATGATGATGACGATGATGATGATGATGATGATGATGATGATGATGATGATGATGATGATGATGATGATGATGATGACGATGATGATGATGATGATGATGATGATGATCATAATAATAATAATAATAATAATAATAATAATAATAATAATAATAATAATAATAATAATAATAATAATAATAATAATAATAATAATAATAATAATAATAATAATAATAATAATCTTTTTATTGAAGCGCCTGACAAAGGCACAGCGCTGTACATTTACATGTTATGCAATTTAAATCTTAACTACTAACAGAACAGACAACCTGCAATACACGGCGCAAATAGCAGCCTACAAAGCATGTCCACCCTACGGGACTCGAACTCGGTACCTCTCGCTCTCCATGCCAGTGTGTTACCCAATGCGCTATCGGGCCCCCCAATGATGATGGTGAGTGTGTATTCAATTTTTCACAAGTTCAGTTTATATAAATCAGTAAATTTTAACAGCTTATTTTCTTTCTCTACCTTCACAATTTCTTTTTGTGCTTCGGTAAAGAAATGCATTCCAACCAAGATGGCGGTCAGAGTGATTGCTGCCACAGCAATTCCGGTCACAGCGATGATGACGTACTTCCGGTAGGAGCGGGACTTCGGAGGAACAACCTACAATAATTCATAATAATTAGGCGAATATGATGAGGAAATAAATTATACCATAATAATTATTATGCTAATTTGATGAGGAATTAAATTTCATATAATTTTATAGTCAATAATTAAATACACTGGATGAAATACAAGTTATGGCTTGCTGCGCTACTGAGCTGACAGCGTTCCAAATATTCAGTAGGGCCTGTATGACAGTGTATATATGTGCTAAGGAATGGATATGTAATCGTAATCGTAATCGTAAACTCGGAACTTCTACAGCGCCCACAAAAGCGAAGTCGCGGGAACCAGCTTATTCACAGACGCTCAATCAAAACAAAATCGATAGGGGTCAAAATCCAGAGAGTCAGGCAGGCATGAACAGGTGCGAATAAACCACAAAACAATGTTATTCAAAACAATGTTATTTGTGCAGGCTGCACAAAAACACTCTGAACTGCTGATATCTGATTTAAATGTCTTTTGATTCTTGACTATGATGATAGATCGCAGTCGTTGCGATAAAAGCCCTCTCACCTCTGTGCCTTCCTTTAGAATGAGACTATCGTGAAAATCATGCCACTTACACAGCACTGCTGGCTGGCCTTGGTCATAATTATTATCAATCCTCATTTCGACCATTCTAAGCAAAATTTGTGACTATTTTGGAATGTGGCAAATTAAATTTATAAAGGTTTTTATTCATTTTGCCAGATTCCATAAATTATGTTAAATGTTTTACATGTTGTACGTCTATTATGCCCTAGTATGGGTTCCGATTACACTAATTTTAAAATCACAATTAATCTCACATCTATAGAATGTAGGTTTCTTAATTAATTTCTCACTGTTTTCTAAAGAGATTCATAAAAAATATAACGTCGCAAATATACTTCTGACAATAAATTTTGAATCGATGAAGTTGGGCATAAATACTAAGTTATTGTGGTTAGATCGAATTCCATTTAGAAATAACGTATTTATATCAGTGAGATAGGTCTACTACTGCCTAAACGTTAGAACAACTAATTCACCAGCAGTCTTCGTAGCATCGGTGAGGTTCAGAGTTCGAGGATTTCAAGTCTTGGTCATCTATTCTAGCTATAATTTACTTCTAATAATATTATGCGCAATAAATAAACTAGGCTTATCTTAATCTGAACGTAAAAAGAACAAATGCGATACTCGATAAAAAATGGCTTATCTCAACCCAGACCCGGTATAGTCATTGCCTACAAAATATGTTTTCAGAACAACTTTTACACTACTTTATGGTAAGGCTATAATTGGCAGCAGCCCAGGTAGAGATTAAATGCAGGTCAGATGGAATAGTATGAGCTTGAGAGGATCCAGTAAAGAGATAAGTGTCATCTGCAAATTTGAACATAAGATTAAGGGGCTGAGAAGGGTGTAGGTCTGAACCAGTGATGGAGAAGTTGGTAGGTCGTAAGACAGAGCCTTGAACTATACTAGCGTTGATTGGGAGGAGGGCTTATAGATTTACCTCATTCTGAGTCGAAATGAACGTCACCGGAATGGTTGTCTTCTCTTCGGTCATCTTCGGTAGCATAATCAGTTGAAGAACGTTCGTAGTAGACGACTCAAGTCTTGCTGAAGATGATACGATTCTGCTTCGCTGGAGGTTCTGTAGACCTACCTACACCACAGATCAGTAGAATTTATACGTTTCAACAACAATGTGGAGCAAGCCATGTTTGTTTGTTAAGTTATGCATGCCTTTCCTGATAATAACAGCGGTAGGTGAAAGTTTCTATACTGCAGTCTTTCTGGCTAGACCCGCAATTGGCACATTAGGAGGCAGACGTCCTTGCGAGCCACATCGTCTACTTCCGCTTCTGCAAAACCAGTTGCAAAAATTTCAATAATGACCGTTAATGTAAATATGTGAAGGATCGCTGCATACGTGATCTGAATGAGTGAATGAACGAATGAATGAAGGAATGAATCATTATAAATAGATTAACACTCTTCAGCTAGCATGGTGAATCGGTTTCAACATTTATTTGCTTGTACTATAACAAATATATTTATTTTTTTAATATTATTTTATTTGTTGTATTACATCATTATTTTTAATTATATTATTGCAATAGCATTTTATAATATTTGTTTTAATATTGTGTTTTAAATGATGAACAAAGTAGAATTTAAAAAGACTAGCGGATTTATGTCTAAATATTTTCATACTCAACTGCCTAGGGTCTTTATTAATTATTATTTCAATAATACGTCTGATCTAAACCCCTATCATGTACGTTCTACTGCCACTGTTAGTGTAGCTTTTACTATGACCAATTCTCGGATGGTTTCTATTAAATGGGCTTGCCCTTGCATTTGGAACGACATACATCTAACCCTACGCGACTTACCAAACAATGCGCTGCTTAGAATCAGAGTAAGGTCTCATCTAATATCCCTGATTGTCTAGTGCTCTTTAAATCTTTAAATTTATTATACCTCGTTAATTATTTAAGAAGTCCTGTGATTATATCTTACACTTGTAATTTGTCGCTACTTCTGCAATCAATCAATTAGATATGTTACAAGTGGCCCATTTGCGGGACCTAGATCCCTTCGGTTCTTAGTTCTATTGATCCTTACCATTGTTTGTCTTTATATCTTGTACTTGTCTAACAACATTATTGTTATTTTGGTTCAATAAAATTTATCGTTGCGGTTATGGTGAAAAAAGATGCATAGAATGCACAATGGATTTAGTGGTTGAAATTGTTTTTATTGACCTTCCTGTTCAGTGTTATGCAAGGGTGAACTCTAAAGTTATGCAAGCACGGGATTTCGCGTAACATAATATTATACAGACATGCAAGCAAAAAGTACCTGTTGCCAAGACGGAATTTTCCTGTTTTGGGTCGTCCATTAATTATGTCAACAAAATATTGGGGGAGGGGGTTTGGAAAAGTGTCGGTACAAGTTGACGTCAAGAAATTTTTCTCCAATAAATCAACACAGACCCTTCCAAATGGTAGCGAAAACATTAAAAAATGCTAACAATGTATAAAGTGCTTAATTTTCAACACTACTAAAAAGCTGGTAATAAACTAAACTAATATATTTTGAAATTCGAGATTGCATTTCTTAGTGTAAAATTTAAAAAAAATTATTCCACATGTATTGAGCCATTTTGTTTCTTTTTTGTAGGGGGTGGGGGTTCTGGGATTGTTGACATAATTTTTTATGGGGTCCGTCAATGTTTGACAGTTGTTGACAAGGAGAGGGTCAAAAACTGCCTAAATTTTTTTGACATAATTAATGGACATTTTTTAACATTAAGTTAAGCTCCGGCGTGGTGGGGATTCACTACTGCCGACGATCGGGCTCGCGTGGAGAGATTCCTAGCTCGGATGCGAAGATCGGGTTATCTTCCGCTGGACTCACGGGGGGCTGCGGCGATGGTGGGCGACGCCGAAGACGGACTACTACGATCGGTTGTCCGATGCAGATCTCATGTGCTCCGTCCGATCTTCCCTCCAACTGTTGTCCGCCACCATGACCTTCGACCCAGACCACATGACTTTGTCCTACCGCTTAAAGATGACAGAAATTATATCCCAAGGATTTTATTTAGGAGTTTGAAGTTGCCCCGTTGACCAAGTCGCCCTTTGCTGGAACAGATATTTAAAAACTGTTAATTATTTCCAGTTTTTTTTCTGGCAATACCACTTTATGTAATGGGTTGCGGTGTGTCAACCTAGTGATTCAAAATTAAACGAATATATATATATATGATAAGTCCAGGAGCTAGTTAGGTTTTTCTGGTATATCTTGCTAGCATTATTCATGTTCCTTGTTTCCATGTTAAATAAATGGGTGGATTACAGGAGCCCGAAGCTTTGCATGCAAATGAAGTAGACCTCTTACCAGCGGCACCGCTAGGATTTTAATTGTGTACGCACATTAGGCAAGTCTAGAGACCACCCGTAGGCCGAAGGTATGTTGAGGTACGGTTAACGATCGTCCGAAGGACGATCGGTGAGGCGCGCAGCGCCAATAGGGGGAGGGGTCTGGGGAGGGGAATGTGCACTCCCCACTCAAATTTTTTAGTTTTCTGGTGCTAGGTTTGCGTGCCGGACTTATTCGTCGGTTTTGCCAAGGATTTTATAAGTTTGATGGCATTTTGTTCGCAAGTCACCTTGTCGTCATGTGACTGCATCAAGCCCATTCTTCTGATGTGTACGTTCGAGCGTCAGCCATACGGTCGTGTACGCCGCCTGTAGCCGAGTGTTATCGTCTTGGTGGAGGACGACCGATGCGGGTCGTTGGAGTGAACTAGACCTTCAGTCACTGGAGGCTTCAATCTTCCGACCAACACACGACGAATGCCTTTTCTACCTTCTCTTTGGTGCTTCGACGAATAGCCGGACGTGCGTCTTCTTCTACCAGTCATAAGGGACTGCTCGTCGGCATCATCACCGTGTTTGCGAACGCTGTTAGCTGTCGTCGCTCTACTCAATCAACGAAACTTGGCACAGAGACTCTGAACATCCATGCCATCTTCAGCTGTCGACGAGAATCCGTTGGTCGGTTCTACGCGTGTGCGTGGGCCCGCCAGTGATGACTCATCTGGCTTGCTGTGCATTATTTTTCTAACTGATGTAATATTTTCGTTGTAATGACACTTAACATCATAATAGGCTAGCGGAGAGAGTGCCTCTGAGTAGATATCTATAAGAGGCGCTATATAAATGCTCAGTATGAATGAATGAATGAGTGTCGCGCTATAAAATTTTCGTGTGCCGAACGGAAAACTAGTTAATCGGATGTGCTAAACAAACTGGGAGTTAGGAAAATAGCGTTATTGTTTCCGCTATTAACAGGTATTGAAAAGTGCAGCTTTAAGTTAGTACTTATTTAATTTAATTCAGTTTATTTTCTAATTTCTATCAGTGCATATTATCTTAAAATGCTTCATAAAGAACCTGAAATAGTGAAATTTGCATTCACGCAATTTGAAATCATCGAATAACAAAATAAATGGCATGCCGTTTGCCGCTGGTGTAAAGCCAATAAATTATAAGCGAAACGCTTGGAATAACGTCTACATGTAGTCTCTCGAGGTGAGTGAACGTGACTTAATATGTCGCTAATGTATGTAGGCCTACAATTAGGCCTAATGTTGTTGGTTTTAAATTTTAGAATCTTTTAGAAGATTTCAGGTTAACATGCGTTAAATTTATTTATAGTTTATACTATTCAGGTAATCTGCTAATTTCAGTGATTTGTCCCTGATATTAGACTTCATCAGTTGAGAGAAAATTGTTTCGGGATTAGGGTCCATTGTGCATTTAACTCGTTTGAACTGTCTTGAACTGTCTCGGACCTTCCGTCTCGGTCTAGGTCTCGACACCCTCTGTCTCGTTCTCGTTCTCGGTCCCCACCGTTTCGGTCTCGAAGTTTGATGTCTTGTATAATACAAGTCTGTTTACTTGCTTTCTTACCAACGCCACCTCGCGAATAGACGGCTGAGTGTAACATAATGGAGCTAAAGTGTATAAAACCCGCGTCCAACTGATCTTCGTGCCAGCGTGTTACCATTCAATCATCTCCCCGTCCTGGCGTTCAGCTGTCTGAGAGGCAACATTACCTCTCCGAACTTCCATGAAAACAGTCAGTTCTGCAACTACGTCATCGTAGCTTCGTCACTGAGTAAGATCAACTTCACTGTCAACTCACTCGGTCTTGAACAGACCAGCTCCTGTTCTTTGCATTGCTCGCCAACCCAGATCATTTCTGTAGCTTTGTAAAGATTATTGTTTGATTATCTTACTAAATTCTTTCACATTAATTCTTTGTTGATGCCAAAATATTACTTTGAGTTGGCCAGAAATGGCTGAAGATCGACTCAGCCTTCAACTCCCAAAGTGGCTGCTTTCAAATGAGCAGTGGGACAGATGGGCGCCTTGCATGGCTGTCATACATTTGACTCCGGTTAAACTTGTTTTCATCTGTTACTGCTATAATGTAATCTTACTGCGGTGTGTCAGTTTGAATTAACAATAAACATGAATATAATTATGTTATATTATGTGTACACATGCGCATCTACAGTGGCGAGCGACTGTTCCAATGGAACGTTTGCGAACGAGCATTTGCAAAGTGGTCAGACTTAACTCGTCATTCGAAGACGCATAACATGGAACGGACTCACACGTGCTGGAATGCGGTAAGAGGTTCAGTCAGTCTCACAGTCTGACATCTCATAAGCGCAGACATAGCCTACTGTTGAAAAACCGTTCGTGTGCTACGTCTGTGATAAGAAATTCACCCAGTCCAGTGCGCTTCGGACACGCACGAAAACCCATGAAACTGATAGGGAGACGTCACAATGTCGGTCTGACCCAGGAGTGAAATCTTGAAATGCTTCTTAATTAGGTCATTTGATAGAATCCTTATTTAAAGAACATGACTGTTTGCGAATGGGTTGTAACTAAATAAGTTATCTGAATATTACTATCCTAAATTGATTTTGAAATTGAGTTAGCTTAACTTAAGCTTAACTGTAGCTTAACTAAACTTTAGCTCAAGTTAACTTTGACTTAACTTTAGCTTAACTTAATTGTAGCTTATTTTAACGTTATCATAAGTTAGCCTAAATTTACTTAGCTTAACTGTTAAAATTTCTTTAAATTAGCATTATGCTTTCAATAAATTGACGGTGCTAATGATTTTAAGTTTCGTAGATGGGGTTTTGCATGATGAATAACTTAATGGCTATAGGGCCTACTATAAGTATTTTTCTTGCCTGTTATTTTAACGTATTCAGCATCCATCAAACTGCTTACGTAATTAATTCTACTGCTCAATAGCTACAAAACTTGTATAATATTGAAAGGCGTTTCGAGCATGCCTTAAGTTATTGAATAAATATAAAGTCTTTATTGTTGTTATTATTATAATATTATTAAGGACCTTTTATACAGCGCCCCTTCAAGGTAATCTACTCAGAAGCGCTCCCAGTCCAACCACGGCTAAATAAGGCAGTCTTTAGGTTAGCCAGAAACTTAGCAGCCATAGGCACTAGACGGAGTGCAGGATGGAACCCATTCCAGGACATACGTCCAGCAGCATAATAGTAGTCCGCGATCGAGGGACTAGGAGGGACTAGGAGTTCACCCAGATCAGCCGACCGGAGTGCAGATCTACGCTGTACACCAGAGATGGGACAGAAGAGTTCCCACATGTACGGGGTCCAGCCCATCCATGCAGCGCCAGACCAATGCAGATACCCTATAGGTAATTCGCGGCGGGAATGGAAGCCAGTGTAGTAAAGTCTGCATACATTGTGAGAATTGACCAAATTTTAGTATATGTCCAATGAGACGTGCCGCTGCGTGTAAAACCCAGTCTAGGCATCCAATCCGGAAAGCGCACTACAGTAATCGAGGTATGTACAAGGGTGGAAGCAGCAGTAGGAGTCAGAGAGTGAGATACCTCCTTAAGCTGAACCAATTGGTAATATCGTTCAAAAGTAGCTGGGAAGATGAATTAAGGCGAGAGTTGTCTAAACTTGGTGCAAATCTTCATTTTGTTTCCTTAAGGAGCCTCGGCGGAATGGATTTTGTAGACGATTTGCTTTTCTTGACGTAGCATTTAACTGATAAAGCCTTTATGAAATGCTCAAAATTGCGTCGGTTTCTGGGGCTCCGCCCCAGACCCCGATGGGGGAGCTTACGACGCTCCCCCATACCCCCTAGTCGTTAGGGGCTTCTTGCCTTCGGCAATCGCAGCTTCGCACCTTCGGCGCTCGCAATCCCCCCTCAGACATTCTAGTAGGTCCCCCAACTTCTGGACCATGGTTGCGCCTCTAGATGGAGGTACAGGAAGGGGAAAAGAGGGAGCGGAGAAAAGGAAGGGCTTAGGGCTACAGCCCCCCCAACCGGAAATCCTGGCGCCGCCACTGGATAAAGGCACGCATCATACCCAACGTGTAGACTTTGCTCAGAGTCTCATATTAACAGATGAAACATAACATGTGAAAATGGCATTAATCGTTGTCAATGTATCGAATTTACTTGGATTCTCATATTGAGATAAAGCATCAAACACCAATAACAGTGTCACATTTAATCGAAAAAGGCATTCATTAATGTCAGCGTCTCTAATTTCCTTTGACTTTAATAATAATAAACGAAGCATTAAAAGCATTAGTATTAATTGTAACATTTAATTGAAAACTGCACATTCATTATTGTCAACGTGTCGAATTTGCTTTTATTCTAATATTAATATACGAAGCATTAAAACATCAATTATATTGTCACATTTAATCAAACACTGCTTTCATTAATGTCATCATATCGATTAAATCTTTTTACTTTGGCTCTGATAATAACAGACGAGGAATGAAAACATCGATTATATTGCATAGCATATTTTAGTGAATTTGAAGTGGGTGGACAAATACCTGGTGAGAGTAAAAATTGTCATTGATAAAATGGTGACATTTGTTTTCGCGCTCACTCACGATACATTTATTCAAATCAGTGGCGGGACAAATCCGAGCAGTGGTGGGCCATTTGTCCCACCACTTAAACAGTTAAAATATGCCCTGTTATATTGTCACATTTAAGCGAAAATTGCTTTAATCACAGACAAATTCCTTTGAGTCTAATATTATTATTACAACTAAATTTGTGACACCGAAGTGCGAATCTGAGACTCGGAAAATATTAACATATGAAGCTTAAAAACGTCAAACATAATGTCACATTTAAGCAAAATTGCATTCTTGTTAGTCAATGTACCGATTTTGTTTAGAGTGTCTGGCTGCTTAAGCGTAAAATGTAAGCGAAATTAAGAAAGCTGTAGAAATTCGCAGATCATATATCAGGTTAATCATGATCTCGAAATTTCTGTAGCGCTGAAAATTAATACGGAAGTGGCGGGGCACCAGTGTTTTCACTTACAATTTTCACCACAGACGAACCAAAAACACCAGCTGGTGCAATCCTTGATATAACGTGTCTGTCTTTGAGGTGAGTCTGATGGATCTGAACACAACGAAAAATTAGCATTATTCGAAAAAAGACAAAAGTAATTGAAGCTAAATTAAATAGTTTTATCATATGCGATTGTGGAATCAAGCATCACTTGCTAATTCAGCATTGTAGTAGAGTGAACTCGATCCTAAACCTACTTCCTTACTGAAAGACTGTCCATTAATCCCTGGTCCCGTCATGTCCAAAATAATCAAACTCTCCTTGGTTACTGGCAATTTCCCCTTCTCTTCAAGCACTCTTTTGCAACTCGACGCCTCAAGAAACCATCACTTGATAAAGAAATCATTTCAAGCTACCGACCTATTTCTAACCTGTTAATCGTCTCTAATTAAAGTAGCTAAATGCATAGTTCTGTCTCAGATCAATGACTACATTGCTTCTAGCTCACTCCTTTGCCCAAACAAGTCTGGTTTACCAAGCGTCACTCAACTGAAACCCGGCTTACATCCCTCTAGAAAAAATTGTTTCTCCCTAAAACGTACAAAGAGCATCATTATAGCATAAGATGAATAACTACAGTTAATGAAATCCAAGCGATTTCTAAAAAATAAGACGAACTGTCCATAAAGTTAGCCATGCTTATGAAGTCTTAACAACTTAAATTTCTTACTCTTTGGAGCCTCGCATATCGGGTAGACCCAGTACGTAGAGATTCCTTTGCACGTGTCTTTGGCCGCCTTGCAAAGAAAAGAGGAATCCGGGATGGGAGTGTTGGCTGATTGATAACTCACAAAGTATGTTGCGTTCTGCTTCTTAAACGCACAAATAAAATTAATTTAAAATAAAGCATAAAATTAGTAATAAGTGTAGCACTTTTACAGTTTTCTGGTAATTCAATATTATATTATATTACAGGTAATTTTAGAAGCCTAATAAATTATTATTATAAAGTTGTTAAAGCGTTATTTTTATGACAGACCTACGTGCTGTAAAAAAGTAACACTGTAAAAGAAACAACGTTGCTGTAGATCGTTCTACGTCAATGTATCTATAATTTCATTACCTTGTCATACCTTGCACG
Organism: Aporrectodea caliginosa; assembly: GCA_020284085.1. Lineage (NCBI taxonomy): Eukaryota > Metazoa > Annelida > Clitellata > Crassiclitellata > Lumbricidae > Aporrectodea > Aporrectodea caliginosa. The sequence continues at coordinate 92,567 of JACEVL010000722.1, forward strand.
ATAATTATTTATACTTCTTTTGGTTCTCTGCCTTGCTAGGCAGGTTCGTACGTCCAATTTCGCCATTCATCAAGTTTTCTGGCTCTTTCCTTCAGTTTGCTGTAATCTTCCTCCAACATCAAGTTCAACAACATCATTCTCGGTCTTCCTCGTGTCTTCTTCCTCTTCATTCTTCCCTCAATTATAATTCTTAGAAGGGAATCTCCCCTCATGATGTGGCCCAACCATTTTCTTTGTCGGTTTCGTATTATCCCTATCATGGATCTTTTCTCGTCCACCATTTGTAGTATGTCTTAATTTGTCCTCCTATCCATCCAGCTGACTCTCTCCATTCTTCGCCATATCCACATCTCGAAGGCCTCCAATCTTCTGATGTCTTCCTTCCTTAGAGTCCATGTTTCTGATCCGTATAACACCACACTCCATATCATTGACTTGATCATTCTTTTCTTTAGATTCTTATTTAGATTTCCTTTCATTAATTCCTTTCTTTTATAGAAGGCATCTTTTCCCATAGCTATTCTTCTCTTTATTTCTACATGACACTTTGCATCAGTTGCGATCATACTTCCTACTCCAATTATACCATGAGGGTGTTAATGCGGCATCCCGTATTACAATGTTATTTCATGATCCTGTGGAACATAATATGCGTCGAATGATTAATTATTTACATACAGCATTCTTGGTAAAACCGTAGTTTACGTTGCTAAATTTATTTGATATTTTCAATTTACAATGGAAGCAGGATTGATGAAATAATTGTTGGCCTAAATGGAAGTTGGGTTGATGAAGCTAATTTTTTTTTTGAATTGAATCTGGATTGATGGAAATAATTGTTTCTGAAAATAGAAGCTGGATTGTGTAAACCAAGTCTTTGCTTCAAAAGAAGATGGATCGATGAAGTTTTTTACTTGAGTAGAAGTGGGATTGACGAAAAGAATGCGTGCTAAATAGAAGCGGGATTGATAAAATAATTTTAGCTTAAATAGAAGTGGGATTAATGAAAAGAATCTTGCTAAATTGAAGCTCGATTCATTACAGTTATCAAGAAAATAATTGAAATAAAAATACGCTAATATACCCGTCTACCACACCATCAATAAAAATACGCTAAATTGTACTTTTACCAACAATTCTAGGCAAGGACCAATATACACAGGACTGGAATCTCCTTATGTAAGCGCGTTGGATAGAAAATGGCGGCTCATGGAGTCTGGCCACCTAGCGACAAAGGTGTAGAACCTTGTTTTTACCATGCTAAACGCCTATCTCCGTAGTTTAGATTATTTAACTCAAAGTCATTAAAAATATCTTTATATTTGTTATTATTTACCTTTCTTTGTTCCTTAGAGACTAAAAGAAAACTAATCCTGATTTGTTTCCCTCAAATTCGTGCAAATAATCGCTGAACAACACATCGGTTCCTCCATGCTTTTTTACGTCAAAAGACGCTCCTTACACCCGCATCGCCAGGTGGCGCCAGGATCGTAGCCTTAAACCGGAAGTACACGATATTTTCGAGAGTAACCAATCCTTTAATATAGAATCCTTGAATTCTAGGTTAAACAGAAGTTTGATGGATGAAAATATTGTTTTCATGAAATGGAAGCTGGATTTATGAGTAATAATGAACATTGGTAGACTGCTTACTTACCAACGTCAAATGCGGCATTGAAGATATGAAACTAATAGCAACGTAAACTACGGGATAACCGCATTCTGTTAAGATAGAATATTTACCATGGTCTTCGGGTTTGACGGAGCACTGATTTTAGATGGATCGGTCGCTATGGTTCTATTCAATGGAGCCACGTAACAGTCGGTTCCAGAATCTGTTTGTATTTTCATTACCTGAATGTCCTGTAGAAATTATGCAACAACACTAATACAATCGGCTTTCTGAAGTAACACATGGCTAGTATGCATGTAAGTATGTAGGCCTACGAGTGTACGGGGACTTACTAATAGTGGCTTTCAGGAATTTTAGTAAAACGCTGCTTACGCTATTCGAAACTAAAGTTAAGGCCATTAAGAATAAAAAGCAAATCAATGAGCGAACAGTAGGCCTATACTTAGATAACAAGAAGTTGGAGTCACCGCAGGTTAGTTTCCAGTATATCTAGCCTAGTTTGAGGAGATTGAACAGATTCCTGTTGCTTCTAAAACCAGTCACTTTGCCCTATGATTCTCTTCCTTTCATTAAGTAGCCTACTGTTCAGTTTAAGAAAGCTTAGTTAATGGTTCCACTAAATTCTAAAGTTGTTTTTACACTTCACCGTTCTGCGAAAACGGGCATATTAGACCTTCATATAGCATAAATAGTAGGGATAGTAGGGCAGTAAACGATTAAATTTTTAATAGTTAACTATGCGAAAATTTATGATTAATTAATCGTTAACTTCCGCAGCCCTAGGTTAAATGTATTTCCCAATAAGTAATGACAAATACAAAATTAACATTATTCATCTTCATCTTTTAAAGTAGGCCTATTATTAGTATTTATTGCTAGTTAGTAGTTATACTTCATGCTAGTGGTCTTGTTTACGTTTTTTCGTTCAAATGTCTTCTTTCAATCACACGGGCTATAATATAGGTGGCACCTTATCTAATAATTTTTATAACAAGCGGTCCTCGATTTATTGTTTAAAATAAATTGAATCGTTAAAATTTATGAACGATTAATCGATTAATTAATCGTTAACTTTGTTCCATTCTTCAACTTCTGAAAATTCTGCCAAGCTTTGTTCGTTGCCCTTCTCCTTCGTTGAACCTCGCGTGTTACCCAAGGCCTCATCTTATTGGTTCTTTTGCACTTGGGTATTTCTTCCTCAATAATCTCTCTCATAATTTCAGTAAACCTCTTCCAAGCATCATTCACTCCTATATCCTTACTGCAGTTTACAAATCCTTTTCGTTCAGTCTTTTCCTCACTAATTCATAGTCTGCCTTAAAGAAGTTGGGTCTTTCCACATAGGCTTTGACTTCCTAAGTCTGCTCTAGGACTAATTCCCCTCTGACAACCTGATGATCACTAGTGATAAAATTCTCACCAACATTCACATTCTCTGCCATATTTTTCTCGGATGCTATCACTAAGTCCAAAATGTTGTTTCCTCTGGTTGCTACACCTGCAGACACTCCTTAACCAAAATCAATTTTTAATACAAAACTGTATCAGTCATCTGCCGCAAGCTATAGCCTAAGCTTACTCCTATAAAAAAGGAAACTAACTAATTCCTTTTTCGTTTTCTGGCCCTTGGTCGAGATATCTGTTCTTCTTCAGTTACTTGCCTAGATAAGGAGAAATTTGCTGATGGCAGATTTTAGTGTTCTGTTGATTACTTCATTTGTCTAAAGGCGTCAGAGAAGTCATGAAATTAGGGCTAGTCGCGATGTCACTCACCCGATTGAAATCATCGACGACCCATAACTCGTAATCCGGGCTATTGACGTGGAACTGAATGATGTTGGTATTTGGGTCACTGATCACGTCTTCCTTTGTGTTCGCGTCTCGATTGTAAGAGAACTGAATACATATTAAATTACAAACTAGTTCCAACATTGTATAAGTTCATCTTGTTTAGTCACTCAAAACTGCAGTTATTGTCGATATGTTATTGCAATGCTAAATAGTAACATCTAGAGCGCCGATGACGGAAGCACAAATAAATCAATCAATCATAGAATTTATATAGCGCCTCTCCAAGGGGCTCTACTCGGAAGCGCTCACGAGCCAGGCCTGATCATAGAGGAAAGTCTTTATTAGGGCGTAAAAGGAAGTCGAGTGAACACGAGAAGAAAGGCGAAGGAAAGATGGCAAGTCATTCCAGGCTGTTGGACTAACAACAGAGAATGCTCGGCGCTGCATAGTAACAGTGCGGGCAAATGGAACCAAAAAGTCACCCCGAGAACAGGAACAGAGGGCTGAGCGACCAGTAAGAGAGGAAGAGAGAGCAAAGGACAAAGGTGGAACATAAGTAGCGAGGAGCTGTACCCAAGACGCTTTGCCAAACGAGAGAGCAGAGCTCTCGGGTGAGGGTGCACCAAAACCAAACGATAGGCCTAATCAGCTGAGCATCCAGACAGATAGATATTATAGGGGATACACAATCTTAAAGAGATATACTGAATAAACACTCTGAAGAGATCATCCTTAATATAATTATTGAGAACGAAACGACGCAATCGACTATTGTTCTCGCAGCAAGTAAAAGACGGTACCTAAATAAGGAAGAACAGTTCTTCGGTTCATCAGCGACTTACGAACGCTGATCATTACAAGAGTGCCAGCCCGTACCTTCCACTTAGGCCAGCAATTATTTTCATCAATGCAGCTTCCATTTTAAATTGGCAATATAAAATAATTTAGCAATGTAATCTACGGTTTTACCTAAATGTGTAGATATAAATGCTAGGCCTACCTAAATTAGTAAATTGAACGGGTTATTGTGTTTCGCTACCTTCACAATTTCTTTCTGGGCTTCAGTAAAGAAATGCATTCCCACCAAGATGGCGGCCAGAATGATTGCTACCACCACAATTCCGGTCGCAGCGATGATGACGTACTTCCGGTAGGAACGGGACTTCGGAGCAGCAAGAGGATGCGACATCTAAAATTTACGAAGTATTATAATTTATAACAGGGTGTAACCACGCAACCTGCGTGGATAACTGAGTTGAGGGCACTTCATAAATTCAGTGTGTGATAAGGATCGAATATGTCAGCTGCGAGTAAATCCCAAAACAATGTCATTCACAATAACGAACGCTACAGAACTGCTGAAAATCTTAACTCTAAGAAAATATTAACTGCTAACTGTGCTAAGAAATATCTGAACTGCTAAGAAATATCTGAACTGCTAAGAAATATCAGAGCTGCTAAGAAATATCAGAGCTGCTAAGAAAAATCTTAACTGCTAAGAGAAATCCGG
>JACEVL010000722.1:102500-130000 GCA_020284085.1 Aporrectodea caliginosa
AAGCAAGTTGAAGCAAACAACGTGAAGTCCAGTAATAACAGTAATAACAACATCGACAATTTCTACGGCTCCGTAACACATAAACACGACGCAACGCGTAAACACGCCGTAAGCTGAAGCTGAACCAAAAGAAAACCAGTGAAATATTAATTCACCGCCCGAGTGTGGGCCTTGGTACCTTATCGCCCAGACACAACCACAGGTCTATCCAGGGTTACCAATAATTATAATGATCTTAGGAGTAACTATTTCTGATGACTTAGGATTTGATAATCACACCCATCGACTATGCTGTCAGTTCCGCCAATCCTTTTACACTTTGCTAATTTGGTCCCCCGTGGCCTACGTGGACCATATTTTTATGACGTCGCGCGCTCCACTACCCTGGCAAGAATGCTTTATTTGCCTCACCTTGCTGTGAGGTTTGCTGGGTTTCGTGGGCCAGCGTGACAAAGACAAGTTTGGCATCTCGATGTGTCGCTTGATCCGAAATCATTAGGTTATCTTCCTGGAGAGTCCCTGTCTCTTGAGCACCATAAAGGTACATGTAGGTTCCCGCCTTTTTCATCTATCCTGGCGTATAAAGGGCATTGTGTTATATGATTTGCTTCCCCTAATAAAACTTCTTAATAATCTCTCCGCCCCCAGGCTCATGACCGTATCATTCCTCCCGCAGATTATTTTATACAAAAAACGTTCATCATTAGGATGGCTCATAAGGTTTGAAAAAGATAGACTGTCTTTCTGAGATAAATGCGAGACTATTATTGATTGTACACCAAACTGCGGTTAGCAGTTGGTTCATTATAAGGTATTCTTACCCACTTACTTACTTACTTGCTTAGTTTACTTACTTTCTTGCCTACCTACTTACATTCTGTATCGTTATTCGGGCGCCGTCACAGAGCAAACTAGTTCGGGAGATGTTTTCCTGAACAAATAGGGCTTAAGCTTTTATTTGAATGAGTCAACTGAGTGAGAGAGGCGTATCGAAATAAGAAAAATTGTTACAACACTTGGGACCGGCGGATGAAAAGGTTCGGTCTGAGAGTACACGAACGAAAAGCAAGATAATCAGACCACATTTGAAAATACTGAATAAAGAAAAACAGACAGTAGCCTACGAAGCATAATATTTTGACATAGACCTATAGCAAAACAACACGTAACAGTAGAAGAGCAGAGGCAGGACAAAAGTAGTCGACAACAAAAGCAAGAGTATTGTGACGGGTCAGGAACCCGAACTCTGTGGTCTAGTTGCAACGTTTCTCTCTCCCCAGCCCGAGATGCGTATGGGTATTGGTTCAAGTCTTAACCGGGAGGCGAGCACAAATACCCCAACGTCTGACTGTTCGCGCAGGATCGACTCCTGTGGTCTTTCTGGTCTGTCAGAATGTTCTAGCATGCACGCGTCGAATAGGACAAGCCTATGTTTACCCTCTCAAAGTCCGACTCACACCTCAACGTGGTGAGGGGGTGGCAACAGTGAGTAGGGGAGTGCCTGCTGAGGCTATGCCATCAGTGGTGAAGGTCTTGGCTGAAGTACCACCTTAGGGCGCTACGCGAGGTGGACAGGCTCAGCAGGAACCCTGAAAAAGCTGGCAAACGTGGGCGGCATCGCCGCCTTTGATACCACAAGATAGTGGATATCAGAGCCAGTCCTAAGCCCGGAACTCTCTTTAAGGGAGAAGTGCGAAGATGGATCCTGATGATGATGATGTTTTCCGTAACGACACAGTCAAGTTCTTCAATAACGATAACGACAAAACAAGGAGTCACAACTTACTCTAACTGCAGCCCTAAGTAGGCCTATAGCTCACGAGAGTTGACGCATCTAATAAACTACGCAATTACTCAACATCGCCCTACACTAGCATTCGGTGTTGTAGTTCAACAACTGGCCATAGTCTTTATTTCTAACGACTAAATGATTCACTACTGGCTGACTACTGACTCTCTTCCGACTGAACTCGACTCTCATCTCTCATATCATCACCTTTCACTTACGTAGTGGATCCATTCACGCCCCGGGCGTTAGCGGAACCCCAGTACTACATTCACGCCCGTCGCGTTATTGGCTAAAGCCTGTCACGTGAACTTGTTGTCTTCCCTTGGAATTTCGAAATGGCGGTCATATTGAGAGTCGGTTAGGATCAGGTTAGGATTCGTGGGGTTCGTTTAGGGTCAGATTAGGCGTCGTGAGGGTCGGTTAGAGTCAGGGTTAGGGTTAGGTTCGTCATTAGAAAACACGGTGAACCATCTTCCACCGCAATCGGGAATGTTTGTCGGTCGGTTCGTTTCAGGTACTCAAAATCATGTGACATGAATTGACCAATTGCGAGGCGGGCGTTATTCTAGTCCCAGATATAGGCTCACGTCGGGCGTGAATGTATCCAAGACCTTTAACTTAACTAAATCCTTTATTTTTAGACCCGTCAGCCGCGGTACCTAAATAATTCCGGAATCTAACACAACGGTGCTCGCTACATCTTCACCGCCCATCCCCGTAAAGTTAACCGTCGGTACCAACCTATTGAAGTGGAACCGGTACCGTACATGGTTTAGGCCTGGTACCAGTCTTAAGTCTGTACCGGTACGGATAAACGACAGAACTCTGTTACATTTTTGCCAGATCACAACCTGCCATTAACATATTAACATCAGTGGGGTAGGGGTATGTTCGGTGCCTTGCAGCCGGAGGGTTGCGGGTTCGAATCCACCTCAAGCCGCCGTGTAGGGACCCTGGGCAAGTCCTTCACTCGCAGTTGCTCATGCGCTTCGGCGTGAAACTCCGATTCAGTGTCCGCGCTGTAGTCGGGAGCGCCTCTGAGTAGAAACCTTGAAGGGGCGCTATAACAAGTGCTCATACATACATACATACATACATACATACATACATACATACATACATACATACATACATACATACATACATACATACATACATACATACATACATACATACATACATACATACATACATACATACGTATTGTACGTACGTACGTACGTACGTACATACATACATACATACATACATACATACATACATACATGCATACATACATGCATACATACATACATACATACATGCATACATACATGCATACATACATACATACATACATACATACATACATACATACATACATACGTACGTACATACATACATACATACATACATACATACATACATACTTACATACATACATAGTATTAGAAAGGTCCGGTATTAAGTCGATTACACTAAAAATGCATGGTTCCAAATCTGGAAACGTCACCAATTAACCGCATGGAATTTAGCCCAGTACACTGACTAAATTGGTGCCGCACAAAGTGACCTAACTAACTGTAGCTGCGCCCAATAACCGTGCATAGAAATTAAACTATTAATTTTGCCCTCCTTTGCAAATCTCACCTGAAACGTTTTCGCTTTCTTGCACCTTTTCCAACCCCAAAGAAATTGGAAAGCGATAACGTTACCACGGTCTGAGAAAATCACCGCGTGACTTTTTATGACGGAAATATGCCATTCCTCCATCATTTCATTTCTGACCTTTTCCTGGACTCCAATAACTGCTTGAATTCCTAATTTTCCATCCAAAATAAGTATAAATATTACCTGGAAAACGCCTCAAGTGGGTTTGTTACAGTTGAAGAATTGGACCGGATTACAAGGAACCGGTATCCGAATGAATGTTACGGCTGTTACGCGGACAGAACCGGATCAAGCCTCCACTCCTGCGATTACAGTGCAAGGACCTTGAGCAGGTCCTTCACTCACAATTGCTCAGCGCCATCGATGTACTGTCGTGTGTGCACTTCTGAACTTTGGAAGGAGGGAAATATCAATTACAGGTGTACTGTAGTGCGTAGGACGATCAAGTGTATGGCCCGATTTACGATTCTGACAGATGTGCTGGAAATTAAAAATCAGATAATGAGATCGAAATACTCTGGTCGAGCATTGTTGAGATGGGTTATTTGCACAATGCAAGCGCCTGAAAACCTCCCTTTACCAGTGAAGAGACTGGCCCGGGTCGGGAGCGCCTCTGTTTTTGAGTGGCGCTATATAAATGCTTGATTACGATTACGAATGAAGTCGCCTGTTATAATAATTTGAGACGGAGAGAGCCTGGTTAATTTAAATGACGTGTAAATAATTTTGCATTGTAACATTGTAAACTAAGCAAATGAAAGCTAAATAATAAGTTATAATTTTAATAGCTGAATACATAAACTTGACATAACATAACTGAAAATTGCACTTATTATAGTCAACATATAAAATTTGTTTTGAGCTTCAAATTAAAAGATGAAGCATAAAACACAAATCATACTGTCATATTTAATCGAAAACCGCATTATCAAATTTGCCTTGAATTTCAAACTAAAGATGAAGCATAAAAACATACATCATAATGTCACATTTAATCGAAAATCCCATTTATAATAGTCACCGAATTAAATTTACTTTGAGCATCAAATTAAAAGATGACGGATAAAAATATACATCATATTGTCACATTTAATCGAAAATCGCACTTTTAATAATCAACGTATCAATTTGCTATGAGTTCAAAATTAGAGGCTGAAGCATAAAAAGCATCAATCATAATTATTGTCATATTTAGGCCTAAGCGAAAGTTGGATTTATTGTAATCAACATGTATCTCCTGCCTCTACCCTTTGACATTTCTGCAGCCTTTGACACTATTGACCTTTACTCCAAAGCTGATATACCTGGTTCGATTTTACTAACACTGCTCTCCTCTGGATTCAGTCCTCTCTCTTCCCGCTATTTCTGCGACATCCGAAACCTCATCCCAATCATGTCCTCTCATCTGTTGTGTTCCGCAAGGTTCTGTTCTTGGGCCCCTGTTGTTCGTCCTTTACACTACTCCACTCAGCTCACTCATCAAAGCATCCACAGTTGACCACCACCTATAGATGTTGACGAAACCCAAATATTCACCTAATTCTCTCCAGGTAGCTTCTCCGACTCCATAGATCATCTTCTCCATTTGGAAACCTAAAAATCTCCTCCTGCATGACATCAAATCTCCTGTAGGTCCACCTGAACCCCTCTAAAACTGAACCCATACTTATAGGCCTACATGAGCAACTTAATAAAATCCAAGATCCATCTATTTCCATCAACTTCTGCACACACCAAATTCTGGTGTCCGCAATCTAGGTGTGATTTTCCACCAAAACCTTCACTTCTCCGATCACATCACCCGTCTCTCTGCCTGCGTTTGAAGGGATTAATATTATACAAACCTGAATAAGATTTATATCACCCATCTCTCTCGCTCTTGCTTCATGCATATTCTTGACCTTCGCAGAATCCGCCCTATATGCATCTACCATCGCTACATCTACATTTCACGCTAAATTAGACTACTGGAATTCTCTATTCCTGAACATAGACATCACCCAAATAAATCGCCTCCAAGCTATTCAGAATACATCTACCATCGCTATATCTCTATTACATGTAGCGATGGCAAACGTTGCTGTTGCCCAAACCCTCAAACACTAAAACATCACTCCTGTCCTCAAATCACTCCACCGGCTCAAAATACCTGAACGAATAGAATATTAACTCATTTCACCAACCCATAACACACGTCAATCCCCATAAAAGTATCAATTAAAATAATTCTATCAAATTTAGTGAAAATTGCATTCTTCTTACTCAATACAACGAGTTCATTTAGAGTCCATTATAAGCCTCTGAATCATAAAATGAATCAAATGTAAACGAAAGGAAACATCTTCACAAATTCGCAGATCAAGTGACAGGTTAACACCAACAAACTATGGCACAAAAACCCCAATAACAATACTTGCAACAGCAGACGTTGCACCATACAAGCTGACGTTTCTGCCTTGGAGATGAATCTGTTGAATCTGAACACAGCAAGATAATTATTAACAATAATCTCAGTAAGCATACAAAAATCGTTAAAAGATAGCATAGAGAAAGCCATTATTACCTTAAATGAATAGATGGGTAATGGGTATATTTCACAGCAGGAGTAAAATTCAGAAATAGAATTAGAGAAAAAGAAAGTCATGAAAAATAAAAAAAATTCGTACACAAATATTTTACTAGCAGTGCTGAAGCATACTTAATATTGAGCAGAGCTAAAATTTGACAGATGTGGCCTAATTTTTCACTTTAGTTTTTTACTATGTGAAAAACATACAACTTTGATTACTAAATTTTTACAACTCCGTTACTTAATAAATACACAGTAAAATATACCGCCACTGTTTATAATTAGTGATTAATTAGTATTAAGTGTGCATTAAATTATTAGCCTACTGTGACAAAACTGGGGTTTCGCCTCAGGATGCGAGTGTAAGGCGCGTGTCGCTCAGGATGGGAGCGTAAGTAAGACCTCCGTTGTATTTCAGAGGGTTTCTGCGTCTGCCCGTCGACGAGCCCAGGCGATCAGTGTCACCCACCGAAGGATTCAACGTCAAAGTGTTAATGACGATCTTTATTCAACACGACATTATCTCTTCCAAACTCACTCTTTAACAGTCTGCTCTCTCTAACAAATACACAAAGCGCCCTCTATTTATATACCCAGCAGGGGTGAGGGGCATCGACCGACTGAGGGTCGCTTGCAGTAACATCGTCGCCCGACAGAGGGTGTCTCAAAGAGACCGCCGCCGGCCGGGTGAGGGTGTCTCAAAGAACCGCCGCCGGCCCAGAGAGGGTGTTTCAAAGAGACCGCTGTCGGCCCGAGAGGGTGTCTCAAAGGAATCGCCGCCGGGCGAGAGAGGGTGTCTCAAAAGATGCCGCCGGCGGGGGAGAGGGTCGCCCAAGAGCAGCAGTCGTAAAGTCCAATGCAGCGGTCGGCGGGGGAGAGATAAGCGCCCGACAGACCGTGTAAAGAGAGGACCACCCAAAGCGCTAATGTCCGCCGAGTCGGCAGTCGGCGGGGGAGAGAGGCAATAAAGACTCAAGGCGGTCGGTGAAAGAGAGAAGGACTCAAGGCACCAGACCACCCAGATCGCCACACCCTACCCCGGCTACGATTCGATATGCCCCGTTCAGGCATACAATCACATCAAAGCTAAAGCGGCCAACGGGCCAAGTCCCTAAGAAAATCCTCTAAACAGTCTCTCTAAGCTCGCGTGGCCATCGGGCCCAAAACAACATCTCGCAAAGTCCATAAGCGCCTAAAGTTCTAAACAGAGTCCATAATCAGCACGTTAATCAAAGCGGCAATCGGAGTTCCTGAAACGTAAAGTCTCTGCGCTATCGTAGTGGCCAGCGGCCCAGAAAACTCGCTAGATAAAGTAAACCGCGGCCAACGGGCCAACACAAAATCAAGAAAACACAAAAACAATAAAAGCAAAATCAAAGAATCAAAGCCGTTTCTCGGCGACACACACAACTAAGCAATTAAAAATAAAGGAAAACAGCCATAGTCTCTCGACATCAGGGTCGGAGGGCCCAACGGACTCACAGTCAAAAGGGTCTGGCGAAAAAAAGGGGAAAATAGCCATGGTCTCTCAACGTCTAGGACGGAGGGCTAACGCACTCACAGACAAAAGGGGTCTAGAGGAAAAACGCTCAGAGTCCGGTCCGACGAGGGGTGCCAGACAGCAGCACGCGGCGAAGGCGCAAAACATCGTCATCGTCTGTCACTGGAGGACACACAGACAGCGGAAGCCTCTAGCGATAGCGGGCCGGTAGGCGAACCGTCCGCTTCGGTCGTCGATCTGCGGCATCGGCATCATTGACTGGAGGCGTCGCTTCCCTCAAGCCAGTCACGTCGGGGGGCGGGCAGTAGCATCGCCCGTCTCATCCAAACCTTCTTCAAAGCAAGGCCTCAGCTTATCGACGTGGACGACGAATGGCTTGGAGTGTGCAGTCTTTCGGAGCCGGTAGTTGACAAGGCCGTGGCGTTCCATCACCGTGAATGGGCCAGTGTAGATGCGAGCCCACTTCGGACTCCGTCCTTGGTATCGGCGAGGCATAATCAGCCAGGCTTCTATTGGTGACGGGCATGCATTTTGTCGACCAATCTCGTGAGTTTTGTGCAAATGAGCAGCCAATGGGATAGCACACACCTCTACAAACGCTTCTTCATGGCTGCTATGTACCCTCCCCACCGAGGTCCATGGGAATTGCTCTATCAACCTATTCCCACTTGGAGGGGTGCTAAATGACCTCGGCCGCTTAATCTCTAAAGACCGGAAAACTTTCCCACACTTAGCAAGACCACCCATGATGATTAGAAGAAATAGTAACAACCTGTCAATCAATTGCCATTTGTCTATGTAAGATTTCAATGACCTGTCTTTCTTGCGTGTCAATGCCATGTTCACCGCACACTCACTTACAGCAGGTTCAATTATCCCATCAGCTAACATACTGTCCAGTTGATTATCAATCGTAACTCTATGCGGCAGCGGCTGTCGTCTTAATGGCTGTCTCACGGGACGCGCATCTACGCATCTTATGCGTGCACACAGATGTTTTACCCAAATCCCGATCAGTTACAGAAAAGACATCCGCATAGTCTACCAGTAAAGCGCTCAAGCGTTCCCTAATCTCATGCGGCACTTCTTCGGACAAATCCGCGAGCAATTTCTCACTCGGCGAGGCGTGGTCAACCGCGTCTCCATTCTCGCGATTTATCTCGCTTATCTCTACCTGTACCGGGTGCAATTCCCCTAAGGGTCGATCCCTAGGTAGTCGGACAGGGTCTTCGCTTAAATTTACCACCTTTACCCGGGCAACTCCGTGGTCTCCAACAACTACTCGGGCTAGATGGACCCCAGGTTGGATCTCCCTATCCTCCGTCATCCAGGCTGGTGCTACAGTCGTTAGATCCCCGTACAATGTCTTAATCGGAATATCCCTCTGGGACTTAGGGGCTATCAATACCTCCTCGGCGACGATCACGCGCCGGCACCAAATAGACCCATTACCTCTAACCAGGGAGATACGTCTACGTCTCACAAATATGGATCCCATACCAAATCCTAAGCGGCAGCGATGTTCTCGTAACCAATCCATTCCTAACATGGGCTCTGTAATCGGGTCGGACACAAGGAAAGATGTATGGATATAAAATCCCTTAGATATCTTAATGGGCACCCGCACCTCACCCAGGACATTTTTATCTGACCCATTAGCAGCCATCAAGAAACGATTGCAAGAGCGAAGGTCTAACCCATCGACAGTAGATGAAGGCACCAGGCTGACTTCCGATCCAGTGTCGATCAGGCATAGCTGCGGTCGTCCGTTGATCTCTCCGCGGATGTAGACGGCGTTGCTGGTGGCGCGGTTCGGCAGTCTCGGGCGTGCCGTGTGATTCATGACCACCGGGTCCGGTGGCGTCGGAGCTTCGGGCTCGGTCGTCGCCGTGTCGTTCTGGCGATTCTGGGATCGGCGAGCTTGTCGGCAGTGCCGGGCGATGTGACCGGCTCGTCCGCAGTTGAAGCAGGTAGTGGAGCGTCGCTGGTTCTCCGGAGGGCCCGCTCAGTCTCGTTCAGGCCGGGCGTCTCGGTTCGTTCCTTCATGCGTCGGATTTCCCTGGCGGAGTTCGCGGAATTGCTCGTCAATTATTCTCTCAATTTCTCGCTGAAATTTGCGCTGTTCGTTTTTCTGCGTCGCCAGAAACCTGTCCATTTGCGCCTGGAGTAGGGCCCTCAGATCAGTTTCCTGAGTCCCGCGGACTCGATTCGGCTGTCTGCGGCGATCGTCGGAGTCGTTCGTTCGCTGATAGGCCTCCAGACGCAGGGCGGTCCGGTATGCCTCGTCCAGATTCTTTGGTTCTCGCTCGCGTACTTTGAGCGAGAGCTCTCGGTCTCCCATGGCTTCCAAGAAGGCGTCTTTCGCGATGATCTGCGTGGTCTCGTTGGAGGGCACCGGGTAGGCCAAGACAACCAGTCGTCGGATTTCATGCAGCAGGTCGCTCAGGTTTTCTTCCGGGCGTTGACGGCGGTAGTACAGCTGGGCGCGGAAGGTTTCTGCCTGGCCTTCCGTCCCGTATCTTCGGCGGAGGCGTTCGACCAATTCTTCGTAACTTACGCTCGGTTGAGCGCCGAAGTCCCAGAGAAGCTGTGTAGCGGCCTTCTCTAGCGAACATCGCAAGTAGTCGACCCGGTCCGTGGCCGTCCACTGGTTGTGCCTTGCGCAGACCTCGAACTGCACCAGGAATGACTCCAACGAGCCCGTCCCATCGAACTTTCCTGGTTTCATCGGCGTCGGGCGGCTTCGCAGCAAGTCGCTGACATTTTCTAGCAGATTCGGTGTCGAAGTCCCCGGAGCGTTCGGTCTTTCAGTCTCTTCGCGGAAACTCGGTTTCAATTTCATCTTCTCCGTCGTCTTTCCTCGAAGACTCGATCTCTCCGGCTTCACGGTCATCTCATCCTCCCTGTCTTCGCGGAAGCTCGATCTCACCGGCTCTGGATCATCGAAGTCGAGATCGGCCAACAGGCGGCTTCGGTCCGGTTGCGTAACCATCGCGGCCATCCGTCTCGCAGCTGGCGTAGAAATCTTTGACGGCAGATCGGCCAGGTCCAAAGCCGCGTAGGGAATGGTGTCGTCGTCGTCGTCTCCCGGAAACATCTTCGGTCGATTCAGCGTCGTCGGCGGCAGGAAATCTCCGTCAAAACCCCACTGGCCCTGGTACCAATGTGACAAAACTGGGGTTTCGCCTCAGGATGCGAGTGTAAGGCGCGTGTCGCTCAGGATGGGAGCGTAAGTAAGACCTCCGTTGTATTTCAGAGGGTTTCTGCGTCTGCCCGTCGACGAACCCAGGCGATAAGTGTCACCCACCGAAGGATTCAACGTCAAAGTGTTAATGACGATCTTTATTCAACACGACATTATCTCTTCCAAACTCACTCTTTAACAGTCTGCTCTCTCTAACAAATACACAAAGCGCCCTCTATTTATATACCCAGCAGGGGTGAGGGGCATCGACCGACTGAGGGTCGCTTGCAGTAACATCGTCGCCCGACAGAGGGTGTCTCAAAGAGACCGCCGCCGGCCGGGTGAGGGTGTCTCAAAGAACCGCCGCCGGCCCAGAGAGGGTGTTTCAAAGAGACCGCTGTCGGCCCGAGAGGGTGTCTCAAAGGAATCGCCGCCGGGCGAGAGAGGGTGTTTCAAAGAGACCGCTGCCGGCCCGGAGAGGGTGTCTCAAAGGATGCCGCCGGCGGGGGAGAGGGTCGCCCAAGAGCAGCAGTCGTAAAGTCCAATGCAGCGGTCGGCGGGGGAGAGATAAGCACCCGACAGACCGTGTAAAGAGAGGACCACCCAAAGCGCTAATGTCCGCCGAGTCGGCAGTCGGCGGGGGAGAGAGGCAATAAAGACTCAAGGCGGTCGGTGAAAGAGAGAAGGACTCAAGGCACCAGACCACCCAGATCGCCACACTACACAGCAACCTAAACTATTTTTACGACAAATTTTCTACATGTACCATTAAGTAAATTAATTTTAATAGAAAATAATGTAACGGAGTTGTAGTAACGGAGTTGTAAAATATTCATAACTAGGTCTCCATGCTTACCGGACGAGTTAAGACACAATAAATAGTTAGTTTATAGTGGCGAGGCTGTCAATTTCAATATTATTTATGAAATAAAAAAAATTATATATATATACGCAAAGTGCAATAATTACAGTCACGGAGTTGTAAATAATTTTTATACTATTACATTACCGGATAAATTTCCAAAAATTGTCAACAGAAGCAAACATCCATATTGATTTCTTTTTGATAAAATCAATGCAGAAATGTTCCCTGCTATCGAAGATGTCAATTCAAAAACCGAGAGTTTTCAATTTATTCCAAAGATGGCAGAAACCCATTCGTAACGGTGTTGTAACCAATATTTGAAGATAGAGTGCTCTATTTATTTTTCTAATTATTTAGTTCCTTAATAAAAGCCATATAAAGCAATGGGTATATGTAAGTTAACTGTGGTCAAATAGTTCAGTTTGCAAAGTTTTCTTACATTTTGGAGCCTCGCATCTGGGGTAAACCCAGTAGGTTGAGATTCCATGGCAGTTATCTTTTGCCATCTTGCTCAGAAACGAAGTATCTGGGATGGGAGTATTGGCTGTTTGATAAGTCACAGTATATGATGCATTCTCCTGCTTAAAAACATAAATAAAATCACTCAACAAACATCAAAGTAGTACCTAATCAGTGTAGCACTTTCACAGTCTTCTGGTCTTTTTCTATGTAATTCTTCAGGCATTTCTTCAGAAATATAACATTTAGTGACATAAATTGTATGCCGAACAGCTATTCAAATCACTTAGGTGACTTATGCATACCTAACACAAAATTGCGCTATATTGCCAGGCTATCTCAAAATCTTGTAAAAAAAACGTTTGCATCAAATGCTTACTTGAATACAGCATTTTGTCCAGATTGAAGACTTACCATGGTCTTCGGGTTTGACGGAGCACTGACTTTAGATGGATCGGTCGCTGTAGTTCTATTCAATGGGGCCACGTAACAGTTGGTTCCAGAATCTCTTTGTATTTTCATTACCTGGATATCCTATAGAAATAATTATGTAACGACACAATGCAGTCACTTTTTGAAAATAAGTCACGGCTTGTACGTATATATGTATGAACGTATGTATGTATGAACGTATGTATGTATGTATGTAGGCTACAATACTATGTAAGTTGGTATGTATGAAGTAATGTACATTGTATGTAGCCTACGTGGACACTAAACATAACGCCTCTTAACATCTTTCTAATGAGCTGTCTTCGCCAACCATTAGGAAAAATGTAACTCAGTAAGCGAACAGTACTGTAGGCCTATTCGGACATATATATCGTGCCTATAATAATATCGGACATATTCGGACATATATATCGTGCCTATATATCGTGCCTATATATATCGGACATATTCGGACATATATATCGTGCCTATATATCGTGCCTTTATATCGTGCCTATAATATATCGTATAGCGATCGTGCCTTTTCCGTGGCTGGACCCAGGTGCTGGAATAGCATTCCACCATCAATACGAGCTGCACCTACTATGGAGTCATTCAAGTCCAGGCTCAAGACATATTACTTTGGGAAAGCGTATCTCTGATTCAGTGTTGAACTTGTTAAAGCGCCCTTGTAACGGCATGTGCCGTGTTACGCCGCTGTAGAAATTGTCGTAGTCATTCATTCATATATATATATATATATATATATATATATATATATATATATATATATATATATATACGTATATATAATATATATGCGTTTATTCAATATTAAACGTATATATACGTATATATAAGTATATACGTTTAATATTGAATCTCTAGGTTGACACACCACAGTCCATTACAGAAAGTGGTGTTGCCAGTTCAAAAGGAAAATGGAAATAATTAGTTTTTAAATATCTGTTCCAGACCAACTACATGTAGAGTAGTCACCGCAGACGAGCTCCCGCCAATACGCAGAGCCCAACCGACGATTTCCCATTCAGAGATGAATGGAGACCCTATGTTTGGCTTCTTAATTACTAAATATTATTTTCAATGCAACATCTGACACTAGACCTGCCCTACGAATTTCAGACACAATTTTAGGTATGACATTGTTCTATGAAATCGGACATTTTAGATCTTCATGTAATATGAATACCCATCTTTCTATAGTTTGTCATCTAGATAAGCATAGTTTGACACTTTGACTGTTGAAAGATTTTGATGCTCTGTTGGTTGTTACCGCAGTTCTTGTGGATATCTTACCAAAAAAGGCGTGCGAGAAGATCAAATTAGAGCTTCTCGCGATGTCACTCACCCGATTGAAGTCATTGACAACCCACATCTCGTAGTCGGGACTGTTGACGTGATACTGAACGATGTTGGTATTTGGGTCACTGGTCACGTCCTCCTTTGTGCTCTCGTCTCGATTGTAGGAGAACTGAGCACATATTTTTTATCGTAAACGTAGGCGTAAACTCAAAACTTCTAAATAACCACTCGAAAGCCAAGCACAGGGCACCAGCTTATTCAATAGCAAACAAGTTGAAACACAGCATGAGTTATCGTTTTTAATCACTCAGAATTATACACACAACGTGGGCGTTAGGTTCGTTTTCAAGTAGTTTAATAATAATAATAATGCCGACAATTTCTATGGCGTCGTAACACAGCACATGCCGTTACAAGGGCGCCTTGACAAACAACAGCACGCAGTCAGTCAGAGATACGCCTTGGAAAAAAGATAAGACTTGAGTCTTGACTTGAAAGACTCAACTGAGTCGGCTGAACGGATCGTTGGAGGCAGACTGTTCCAGCAGCTGGGGCCAGCAGTTGAAAAAGCGCGTTCCCCGAAGCGTGTCTTCGTCCTCCGCACATACAGGTCACCCTTCACGCTCGATCTCAGCGTAAGTCCAGCACTAGACGACGACGTTCGCACACAGTAGGACCTGAGATAGTCCGGTGATGCACCATGGAGTGACCTGTAGACCAGCAGAGAGAGCTTATACTCAATGCGGTACGGCACCGGAAGCCAATGCAGCACGTCACGCAGTAATGGCGTCACATGGTCGTATTTTCGACGATTACAAACGAGCCTCGCCGCTGCATTTAGCACCGACTGTAGTCGATCGTGCAGGTACTTGGGCGAACCAGCCAGTAAGCTGTTGCAACGGTCTACCTGAGAAACAACGAAGCAGACTACAGCCGTTTTGGCAGCCTCGAAGGGCAGAGCTCTCACGCAGCTCTTGATTAATCGCAACTGGCGAAAGCATCTGCCCACCATCAAACTCACATGGCGCGTCATGGACATGTCCGCCTCGAACAGAACCCCGAGGTCCCGCACCGCAGTAGAAGGCCGCACCGACGTCCCACAGATATTCAGGGAGTCTTTGCTAAGCTGACCGCACCTCCTGCGAGTGGCACACCATAAAAAGTCTGTCTTGTCCGGATTCAGCAAGAGGCGATTGGATCTCAACCAATCCGCTAACATCTCTACTCCCGACTCCATGCGTTGCTGTAGCTGAGTCGCAACCACCGACGGGCCAGTCGGCATAGAAATGAGAGGACAGTCCCACTCCAGAGGCAAGTCCGTCCATATCGGCCGTATACAGCAGGAAAAGCAGGGGCCCGAGAACCGACCCCTGAGGTACTCCACTGGTTAGAACACGTATACCGACGATCGCGCCCCATCGAAGAACACCGTCCGGCTCCGCCCGCGTAGATATGATCCTATCCAGTCTAGAGCCGCCGAGCGTATGCCATAGGTCCGAGAGAGGCGCTCGATGAGGATGTCATGATCGACCGTGTCAAACGCAGCCGAGAGATCGAGAAGGCCCAGCAACGCATGGTCGCCATCGTCGACCGCCTCAACCAAGTCGGTGAAGACCTTTAGCAGCGCCGTCTCGGTGGATCGTCTCCGATATGCTGATTCATGTTTTTGAAGAAGGCCGGCCGATATCAGGTATCCAACCAGTTGAACGTTCACCAGTCACCACCCTCTCAAGCAGTTTTGACAATGTTGGAAGGTTTGACACTGGCCGGTAGCTCGATAGTTCGTCAATAGTTTAGTTGAGTTTTATTAAATATGAGCTCTAATTAATTTTGAAACAAGTCCTTTCAAGTTCACGAATGAGCGTGACCTCAGTGATGCGTTTGTAACTTTAGTATCAGATTTGGCAAGAAGAAAGAACACGTATAACATACTGTACAATGCAAAAGGAAGCAACGAAATGAAGCAGTCATAATCAGTGTTACAAAAATTAGGAACATGTGAACATCGGGCAAAACAATTTAAAAGGTGGGACCTAAATAAGGAGGAACAGTTCCTGGGCGGCTTACGAAAGAAGATTACTGAAAGAGTGCCTGACAGTATTGTTGTGGACAAGAAACCGTAAATTACAAAATTGTGGTTGAGATCTTGTGTACCGTACCAATCCAGATCGCTCTGCACAGAAAACGGAGATCATCCGACTGTCACCAACTCTTTTGTCCTTTCTTTAGTTGTGACCTACCTCAAGAACTTTCCTTATCTCTACGTATAAATTGCTCAACGACTTCTAACTGTTTTATTAAATATGAGCTCTAATTAATTTTGAAACAAGTCCTTTCAAGTTCACGAATGAGCGTGACCTCAGTGATGCGTTTGTAACTTTAGTATCAGATTTGGCAAGAAGAAAGAACACGTATAACATACTGTACAATTGACACAGTTCTTTGAATGTATTTCTTTAAACACCACAGTTAATATTCAAACACAGTTCTTCATTAAACACAACGCGACTGTAACTTCTACATCACAACAACTCTCTACTTCATTAAAACAACAACTGCTCTATATATCTTCATGGCAGGAATCAAGATTCAGTGAGTTCTTATATATCTTCAAATTCACTATCATCAGCAGTTTCTAAGTTCGGCGCGCTAACTACACGTGCAGAGAATCTGTCGTCAGCCAAAGTTTAGCCGACCGCGCAACTAAATTTTAACTTTCAACATTGTTAGCTAATGAAATTAGCCCTGTTTGAACTGTACTTATATGCTGAACTGTGTACTATCCAAAGGTGTTAGAGTGAAGTCTCTAGCACCTTAGCTGTATAATCATACATTGTTGTTACTTGTTGCGTTTTGACATCTGGTTATTAATAAACAGAAATGCATCACATTACAATACAGAATTGTTCTACCTACACATTATGTCAAACAGAAACCAGTCGCTGTGTCGCCAACAAGAATAACAACATCAGCATCAATAATAATAATAATAAGTAAAAAAGTAAGTATATCCTTTATTGATCCAATTGCTAACCGCACTTTGGTGTACATTATGAAGTTTATAATCACGAATAAATCATACTAATAATAAAAGTTTTGCGTGCCAGACTGTCTGCAACAGGTAAAATTCTGTCATGTTTACGTGGACGTAGAGCATATACTACAGTTTTAATTGGGGGCAGTAGGTCATGTAGAACATGGCCTGGATCTGCACGAACAGCACCGAAGAGCGCGGGTGTCAGCACTCTGGCATAGTTGTTCGAAACTTGGGTTGTTTTCGGGCAGGTATCGTAGCCGGACCAGTCGCCGCAGCAGCGCCTGTAGGCATGTTCGCCCGTCCTGAACCCACAAACCCCACCATGCCGGAGAGGCATACAACATTCTGGTAAGAGTAGTCGCACGGACAACGTCGTGGAGTGATGATTCTAATAACCCGTGGGCAGCAAGAACACGGAGAGCATAAAGTGATTGCCTAGCCCTCCTACAAATGTTGTCAATGTGTTTATCAAAGTCAAATTTTCCTGTGAGGGTGACTCCTAAAATGTTCATACTTTCCACCCTTTTGAATCCCAACTTAGCACCTGTCAGATGTATGTTGTCAAGCTTCGATCTGGGTTGGTGCACAATCATCTCCTGAAGTTTATGTTGGTTCAGCTTCAGATTGCATTCGATGGCCCATGCCGAGATATGGTCAACCTCAGACTATTAATATTAACAACAACAATGATATTTTTAATAATAATCATAATAATAATAATAAAAATAATAAGATTGATAATAATATTAATTATAATAATAATGAAAAAAATAATAAGTACGGAGACGAAGTACGGAGACGCGTACATCAGTATCGCCATCGTTGTTCCTCACGTTACCTCATGTAGGTCCAATTCAGCGCTTCAACGCTGTGGCCAAAGCTGGCTGTTCTTTTGTTGACCCTAAGCCCATGATGGAAGAGGGGTAGCCCTTCCAGTCACACTAGATTTTGATATAATAATAAAATAATAATAATAATAATAATAATAATAATAATAATAATAATAATAATAATAATAATAATAATAATAATAATAATAATAATAATAATATGTATATGCATGGTCTACTACCAGTATCAATAATTTGTATCACCTGAGGGATCATATCTACCTAGGTTTAAATAATAATAATAATAATAATAATAATAATAATAATAATAATAATAATAATAATAATAATAATAATAATAATAATAATAATAATAATAATAATAATAATAATAATAATAATAATAATAATAATAATAATAATAATAATAATAATAATAATAATAATGGTACCTACAGCATACAGTCCGGAGTTGGCCCACAACAGGGAGATCCATTGGGCCCTTTGCTATTCTGCTTGCCATTGCAACCGACACTCCTCAAACTATCTTCACCCTTGGCCTTCGGCTACCTCGATGACATCTCTCTGGGTGGACCGACGGCCGGAGTAGCGGAAGACATTGAGACCCTAGAAGAGGAGTGCGCAGGTCTGGGACTGACTTTCAACAGAGAGAAATGCGAACTAATAGCTAAAGACTCACAACTGACCAACCACAGATCTTTCAGACATTTTGGATACACCGAGCCAGACTCTGCAACACTGCTGGGAGCACCGTTGTCCACGGGCGCGGCCTTGAAACAAGCCTTGGAATCACGAGCGGAGGAGCTAGACAGAGCTCTGGCTAGACTAACCATAATAGCACGTCAGGAAGCCTTGCTGATTCTCAGACACTCGCTGGGCACTCCCAAATTAATCCACACTCTGAGATGCGCTCCATGCGTGAATCACCCAGGATTGGCAACATATGATCAAATCCTGAGGAAGGGCCTTCAGAACATCCTAAACATAGACTTTACAGACATGCAATGGCAGCAATCTACCTTACCCATTGGGTTAGGCGGACTGGGCATTCGAAGGGCGTCATCGCTGGCACTTCCCGCTTTTCTAGCATCAGCCGCGGGCACCTCCGAGCTCCAGTCAAGCATCCTATGCATACTGGACAGTCAACCGGATTTGCATTACACGAACCTATCCACGCACTGGCAGACAATAACTGGGTTGTCGTTGACGGAATACTCTCCAGCAAATATACAAGCCAAATGGGACAACCCGATTCTTCAAAGAGAGCATTCGGAACTACTCCTTGCCACCACAGAGCTGAGCGAACAGGCGCGCCTGAAAGCCGTGTCCTTCCAGCACGCCAGCGATTGGATGCATTGTCTGCCGATTACTTCATGCGGCCTCAGGCTGAGCGATGAGGCCATCAGGGTGGCGGTTGGCCTTCGTCTGGGGGCCAACATATGCCAACCTCACGTCTGCGCATGCGGCGCACTGGTTACCGCTAGAGGTACACACGGTCTGTCTTGCTCTCTGGGATTTGGTCGAGTGGCCAGGCACGCCGCCATCAACGATTTGGTCCATCGCAGTCTAATCAAAGCCGGCTTCCCAGCGATTAAGGAGCCACGGGGCATGCTGCGCTCGGATGGTAAGAGACCGGACGGCACCACCCTTATACCATGGAGAGCGGGCCGAAACCTCGTGTGGGACGCAACGGTGGTCGACACGCTAGCGCCTTCCTACCTGCAGGCAACGGCCGTAACAGCAGGAGCCGCAGCAGAAATAGCGGACAACAGGAAAAATCAAAAATACCAGACCCTTCTGGACATACATGACTTCATCCCGCTGGCCCTGGAAACTTTAGGTCCCATTAACTTAAGAGGCCTTGAATTAATCACAGAGATGGGCCGTCATCTGACAAAGGCGACGGACGAAGTCAGAGAGACAACCTTCCTCTTTCAAAGAATTTCTTTGACAATTCAGCGCTTTAACGCTGTGGCCTTCGCCGGCTCTTTTGTTGACCCTATGCCCGAGATGGAAGAGGGGTAGCCCTTCCAGTTTAACACTAGATTTTGATATAATAATAATAGTTATAATAATAATAATAATAATAATAATAATAATAATAATAATAATAATAATAATAACCAGATCGGACGGGAGGAGGCCTGATGGCCAGACCCTGATACCGTGGGGCAACGGGCGGACCTTGATATGGGACGCGACGGTGGTGGATACCGTGGCCGCCTCATACATCCCTGAGACGGCGACCGAGGCTGGAAGGGCGGCGGAGTTGGCTGCCACAAGGAAACACGCCAAATACGCAGATCTACAGAGGAGGTACACCTTCGTCCCTGTAGCCCTGGAGACCCTTGGCCCTCTCAACAGAGAGGGTCTCGCCTTCATCTCCGAGATGGGTGGCCGCTAGGGTGGTCCCATCCATATTGACTAATTTTTATGTTGTTTCTTTTTTTTATCCTCCAACCCACCATTTGGTGATATGACTTATAGAGACTCTTTAACCAAAATATTTTCAATATATAAAATTATTTAGGACTTGCCCAAACCAGTTGAAGTTACGATAATTGCGCATGTTCCCGAAATTTCAGTTTCGTACTTTTAAATTATGAACTATATTGTTACTGGAATTTCTCCAGATGTGCCACTGCAAACTCAACAACCTCATCTTTCCATGATGCAATCATGGCTGCCTGTATCGATACTGGTCTCTGGACATGATGTGATCAAGCTGTTGTCTGTACCAAAACTTGATGATGGAACGGCAGTAACAATGTCACATGCAATGGTTGAGAGCATTGATGAATGGGGTTTGCGTAATGGTATCAAAGGTCGATGCTTTGATACTACAGCCTCAAATACTGGAAGAAATGGTGGCGTATGCGTATTGTTGGAAAGAGAAATAGGTCGAGAACTCCTCAATTTGGCATGCCGACACCACATTTCTGAAATCATGTTGGAGAAGGTCATTAGCCTGTATGATGTATCGAAGTCTCCCAACATGGAGCTATTTGGTCACTTTAAAGATTTCTGGCCTAGAATAGATCAGGCCACCTTTTCCACAGCCAAAGAGGATGAGTAGATGACATGACAGCCATGGAAGAATGAGGTTATTGAGTTTGCAATGGCGCAGCTGGAGAAATTCCAGCCAAGAGATGACTACTGCGAACTTCTTGAGCTATCAATCATATTCCTCGGTGGCATTCCACCACATGGAATACGTTCCCGCTACCCAGGAACTGTACACCTTACGCAGTGCATGGCCAGAGCTATTTGCTCACTTAAAATGTGGACTTCCACTCACAATATGAACCTCTGCACTCTCTGCAGCCAGGTTCAATCAGAACACGGAAGTCTCGTGGCCCTGCATATAGTGAACAAGTCTGGAGTCATCTGAAGGAAGTGTCACTCTTTGTGACAGGATATATGTCAAGTCAGGCCTACTGGTTCCAGTGCACATCGTCTACAGAGGCTCCCAAAAATGACCTGAATTTACTTTGCATGCTGTCGACCTACCAAAAAGGCTGTCGCCAAGACTGCCATAACCGCATTTAGTCGTCACTTGTGGTACTTGTCTGAACTACCGGTTGATTTTGCATTCTTTGACGATCATGTTTCAGTGGATGAGAAGAGACTCATGGTAAAGGCCCTTAACGAAAATTCAGGTTCTGTTAAGCCACTAAAACGAAACCCGCCATTCCATAAACCTGTAACGAAAAAACTCCACAACTTCGTCACTACATCAGCCATGAGATTCTTCCACATTTTGGAACTCTCTGAGGATTTTCTACAGTAGGCTATGATCCAAGCATACCAAAGAAGCCGCGATTTTGCCCAATCCGTTAAAGAGGTTAACGATCTCGCAGAAAGATGCTTAGTGCAAGAATTTATGTCCTCTCTAACAAGAAATGAAGAACAAAGGCAGTTCTTGTGTAAACAGGTTGTAGAGGAACATAGGAAGCTGTTCTCAGCGCCAACAAAGGCTACAGCCATACTCAGGTCAAAATCGGATGACTGACAAATTCATCGGCAAAATGAATGTTGGTGTTCTCGGCTACATTTTCAGATTATTTTCTAAGTTTTGCAGCCAGTATCGCTGATAATAAACTCATTCTTTTGACTTTGGTAGGCTACCATTATTCAGTAATCGTATTGTAGCTGCACATTAATGGTTTGCTTGTATTCAATTTTGCAAAACCCTGCCGAGTGCCGATGTCACGATAAATCTTGAGGAAATCAGCAGCAAATTTATGGAAACTTTGTCAGCTTTGGGCAAGTCCTAAATATTATTATTTTCTTTTAATTTTTTAACTGTGACCTATTAATACGTGACGTAACCATATGCTGGGTTGGAGAACTAATTTAGACAACTTCAATTTTATAGGACCAACCTAGTGGCCGCCTGACGAAAATATCCGGAGACACCCGGGAGACAGGATTCATCCTACAGCGCCTGTCGGTTACGGTCCAGCGTTTCAACGCGGTTGCCTTCCAGGGCACCATATCGAGGTTGCCCGGCGCTGAGGAGCGGCCACCTCAAAAATACTAAGCCTTACCGTGTTTTAACAATGACAATGATGATGATGATAATGATGATAATAATAATAATAATAATAATAATAATAATAATAATAATAATAATAATAATAATAATAATAATAAAAAATCATAATAATTATAATAATAATGATAATAATGATAATAATAATAATAATAATTATAGTACTAATAATAATAATAATAATAATAATAATAATTTAGATCATGTTAAACTTGTTTTAAGCTCTTAAAGCCATATCATGTGATCTTACTGCGTACCGTACTTGTCAGTTTCAATTAATAAACGAATATTATTATTATGTAAACAATTTGCCACAGTATAAATCAGCAATATTGACAAACAACATTCTAGTTGGCTAAACAAACAGTGCTTTTTTAAATTTCGACCATAATACTTAGTAAAGCTATTGATTTTAAACTATCTCTGTCCATTGCAGTCTACTCTATTATCACAGCGTTTAAAGTATTCCAATTCCTAGTGGTGTGTCCTCAAAATAAAACCTGCGTATTGCCCCAGATATCCTATTCTGCAGAACCACCTGAGATCTGCAATTCTGCATATATGAAAAAATATGCAGAAAAACCGTGTGAAAGGCGGTAAATTCCAGTTTCAGGAAAATACATGGCCTGTGTTGTGCCATAATGGCTGTATTGTATTGTATTGTATTGTATTTGAGCATTTGTTATAGCGCCCCTTCCAGATTCCTATTCAGAGGCGCTCCCGACTACTGCGCGGACGCTGAATCGGAGTTTCACGCCGAATCGCATGAGCAATTGCGAATGAAGGACTTGCCCAGGGTCCCTACGAGGCGACTTTGAGGTGGATTCGAACCCGCAACCCTCTGGCTGCAAGGCACCGAACATACCCCTACACCACCGCGCCCCAGTTGTCTTGTGTTGTATTGTATGCATTCATACATGTGCGATTATGTATTTGTGTATGCATAATGATGCTTAGTTTAAAACCATTACGCATGCATACATAAATACTCCAGTGCTTTAACTGTTATAAGTGACCAGGATATTGACCTTAAATATAGGGCATATTTCCTTCGTGTGTTTATGAGTAATTCGTATGCTTGGCAATAGGATAGCTTATTGAGCACTCTTGTATACATGAGCAAATGTGGCGCCTTTATGACCTATTTGTACAGACGTGCTTCATATCCTGCTCTTCCTATTAAACGAATTACCGTCTATTATAACAGCGCCGATGTTTACTACTAATAACATAAGCCTAGCATCAAAATATAGCTCACAAAATCCAAGTTCAGACTGAGGTCAAATGGCGAAGTAATCCTTTGAATGTGACCTCAATTTCAAATGAACTGCAGACATAGTTATTAAAACCGCTTTTTGTTTTTTTCTTCTAAAAAATCGTTTTTGTTTCTTTTTTGTCATTTTTTTCTCGCTATTTATATCCTGCATGTAGCTTTATTTATTTATTTACTATCTATAATCATTTTGTTTAAATTATCCTTTGTCTGGTGTTCCTTGTGCTGTCTCAGTACTCTCAAGGATTCAGCTGATTTATATCACTATTTAACGTCATCAGTTAAGACCTAATAAAGTTGTGTTATTTGCTGATTAAAATAATATTGTCCTAACAAGGTTTTTAATTCGGAAATGCAGTACAAGATGCAACATGCAAATTTTACCTTTTCTCAGTTTTCTGTGATTTCGTAGAAAAAACGAAGTTTTCCGTTTTTTCCGTTTTTTTATTCAGTTTTTCTGCGCTTTTAACAACATGCAGAAGAAGAATAAAACGACGAGAGACAGTTCCTGTGTTGTGCCATAAACTGAAAAATTCACTGACACGGTGTGATTTTCGTTAACGATAACGCAAATGTTCAATAACGAAAATAAAAGGATTTCGTTAACGATAAGTAGCCTTTAACCGCAACTAAAAATATCTTTTACTGTAACTGTAACCATAACGAGAAAACACTAAGAAAAATTCATTGTTATTTTCGTTATAAAAAATAAAAATAAAAAGTGAAATATAGACAAACAAATAATTATGAGGGACGTGAAAATGCGCAACAACTATGTAGAGCGGCGACTATAGCCTATTAGCTTATGAACTTAGAAGGCCCTATAGATCGAACCGAGTTTCGCATTAATTTTGTGAATTAGTCCAGTAGTAGTGGAGCATTTTTATCCATCTACTTTAACTTGCGGGAATCTTGCTTGCTTGCTTGAGCCACAGGCTAAAAAGTCAAATCTTGCGACGACTAATTCGATCACTTACAATCATTCAATCGTCCTGAAACTTGGCAGATAGACTCGTCCTCGCAGACACTTCATTCTATCAAAATTTCAGCTCCCCCAAAAAGACAAGCTTATAGAATCGGGGACTCAACTTTTCGAATCGGGGAATCCCCTTTTCCGATACGCAGCCTTGTCATTGGCCGGCGTTGTGATTGGCTGCAACAAATACAATGAACGCGGACTATATATTTGTAGAGGTAACTGCTTCGTAAGACGCATTATAGGATAGTAGATGGATATTAGTAAAAAACTTTGTTTTTACGGGCTGTATTTTATTTATCTAGTTATTTTGCAAACGCTTCTATAGCGATTGCGACTCAAGTTGACTTGCGCAAATTCGCAAAATTAGTAATCATAGCAATCTTGTAGTCAAAATGTCTCTAATGACCTGGAGCGGCCCCAAGCGTGGAAACTTGGAATGCTGTCTGAAGTTATTTTTTAAAGTGACATTGACGGAGCCCAAACGACCTCCGAATTTAGGTCGTTTTAAATATCTGTGCCTAGGCGTTTAGGCGACTGAGATTAAAGAAGGGGTTTGGGGAGGTTAAGATCTAACTACAGGAGCTTCTTATAGCTGAGAATATGGCTCGTAAAAGTAATTTCCTAAATATTAAGGCACTACTCTTAAGCTAAGTGCAGGGCACCAGCTTAGTCACGAGGGATGACTCAATTATCGGCCAGAGTAATGACTCAATTATCGACTAGGCCGAAAGTCGGTCACTCTGGTCATTATGAAAATTACATGCAATTACTGTATAAAGTCCGGATATTTAAATAACAGAGCCTTGGCGGCCCACGATTTAATTGAACTGATTCACCAGGCTGTCAGTGGTTCTAAAACTTCAGTTATTCTTAAGTGGCTGGGGATTAGCCTACAAAGAGTTTTAAAGTTATATAAAATAAAAATTATGACATGCTTTTTTGACCAAGGAAAGAGTTGCTAACTCTCGAGGTAGTCCATTGTTATACGTCTTCCAGAAAAGCCGGTGGAGTAGAAGTATACGGCGATCAGTTTAAAAGATTGTAATCTACTATGTTTGGAAATTTAAGGTACTATCTTAGTCCACTATTTGAACTAAGACTGTTGTTGTATGTTAACGATTCTTAATGGGGAACTAGGAGGAAGACTAACTCACAAGAATAAAGAAGTCTGATAATAATATTATCAGACTTACCTCACGTATGATCTTATCAAGCGTATTTGGCTTATATTCTGATTCTGTACGAATTGATTACGTAAGTCTATTACATAATTTATATAATTAAACATATAATATCTGTTTAATTAAACATAAAGATCGATGTAATAGACTTACGTAATCAATTCGTACAGAATCAGAATATAAGCCAAATACGCTTGATAAGATCATACGTGAGGTAAGTAGTTTATATTCTAAGTGTATCTTGAGAAATCAACGATCACATTCAATGAGAATAGATATGTACAGACCTCATATCCTTCTAGCACGGAACCCAAACCGATGTCTGCACGAAGACATGTCCGCTAGTAAAGCATGCTCTCCGATTCTTATGAGTACGGTCTAGGTTTCTTAACTAATGCAGGTAAGGCGTTTTATAGTGTGGGCTGTAGGAGGGGATAGTGGCACGCACCAATCACGTCCAGAAGACTTGCTCTTCTAGGCTGGGATGATGTCTGTGTGTCAGAAGTGTGAATATTTAAGTGGCTAGAGTATACCTCACACTATTGCTTATATATCTATATATGATGAAAATTACCAGTACTATAGTACCCGTACGATTACAAGTTTGCATAATTATACAGACTTCTAAACATCGCATTGTAGGTTGCAGGAACAGCTTTATAGTTCCCCTTTCTCTAATTTCTGACGAATTTGTATATAATTGCAAGCGGGGATTTGCCTATTGACTTTTGTGGAGTTGTGATTTGTTTTGAAATGGCTTAAAGAACTTATACTATGCAATTTAAGTGACTTATACAATACAATACAGTTGTAATTTGACAAGTTTTCAGCTTAGAGCGAAGACAGTCTGGTTGCGAACACGAGGAGGGAGACGGTTCCAGATGAAGGGACCGGCATCTGTGAATGAACGCTGGCCAAAGACAAGACGTATAATAAGAACAGCATACTTTCCAGCAGATGTTGATCGAAGATAAGAGCGACCACTAACAGAGTTGCAGGATGTGATCATAGCATACATGCAGGATGACAGCTGATTTGCACTTTCTGTGTGTATGAGGATTGATGCGGATAAGCTCGCAGACAGGAATCCAGGGTAGAGAACAAACTGCAGGTGTGACATATCTCTAAACATTTTACTACATAGTTTAGGCTTTCAGTAACTCTTTGCGCTATCCAAATATATAGTAACTAAGGAATGCGCAACTGCGGACTGAACCGTAGTGATGAAAATAGTTGGTCGCAGGCGGCAGAAACACACACGGTAGAGGTTCTGATCACAGATTCATGCACTGCAATAACCAACATTTTTATTGAAACGCTAATTCACAAACATGTGCGTACAAACAAGTGTTAATCCAGAGACTTCAGGGAGCAACAGGTAAGGAAAGCCCGCGATGTGGGCTCGCCCTTTATTAAACTACTATTAAGGCGGTTGGTATGATACATTACAAGCAGCATTCTTAAAGACATGATTAGTTAACTAAGCAAACAGTGCTCACAAGTTACTCTGACGACCGATTTATTATGTAATTTCGCAATTTGTGTTTGAAGAGGCAGATATTGGGTAAAACATGTATCTCAATAGGTAATGTGGTATACGTGCAACCATAATTATTAAAAAAATTGCGCCGATGGGTCCAACACAGGAGCAGCAAACGTGATTCTACCAGATGCAGATGGTGGATAACTGGATATGCACATGGTAGGAATGCAGGTAGTAGAAAGTTATTTGAGGCAAGAAAGGCAGATAAAACCTTGTCAGGAAATCTTGAATCGTCACATAAAACCTAACGACGACAACGTTGTGAATGATCAATCAATCAATCCATAAATTTAAAAACATTATTGACAT
>JACEVL010000722.1:132500-155000 GCA_020284085.1 Aporrectodea caliginosa
TTAAATTCAGTATGGATGGTGTTTCTGCGTTCATCGTTGGTACCAGCTCTGTGCATCCTAAGCTGTACAGCGATGTGTTTCATTCTATGCAATTTCACACCAGGCGTAAAAACCCACTGCCTCATTATCACGCCATGAATAAAACCCAAGAGCATGAACAGGAATTTGTATGTGGCAGTTCGATAGAGTTCTATGTTGAACCTATGAATTCATGCATCGACGACATTGACACTCTGGTATCAAAGGGGGATAAGCTGGCCTTCGCAGAAGACGTTCCTGTTCTACCAGATGATGTCAGTGGTTTTGTCGACACGATAAACTGTTCACAGAACTTGCCACATCCTGATTATCCAGGATTTCTGAAGCTTCGATTTTTGGGGAAAATGAGATATAATTGGAATTCCAAAAAGTTTGAATTTCATCAGGCTTGTTGCCCACATCACTTTGTACGTATTGGCATAATTCCAGACACTAGTTCATCTGGGCACATTGAAGAACAAGATCGCTACTGTACTGGTCC
The DNA here is from genome assembly GCA_020284085.1 of Aporrectodea caliginosa. NCBI lineage: Eukaryota > Metazoa > Annelida > Clitellata > Crassiclitellata > Lumbricidae > Aporrectodea > Aporrectodea caliginosa. Next base: position 133,021 of record JACEVL010000722.1, read on the forward strand.
AGCGCTTAAATTCAATCTGAGAAACAGTTGCCCCACAGATGTTGTTTTTTGCATATGGTGCCCTCAGTGGCCCAAAGCAGCCAAACATTGGCCAGCTCTGAAGTAAGCAAACCTCAGCACCTGAAAATGAGAACCTGTACTGTAGTATATCATATCTACAAGCAGGATGTTTTGCATTTACAACATGACAACCTCTTTGTACTATCTTGCGAATGTCGGCAGACGTCGGCCACTCATGCCTTCTTTCACCAACAGTGGAGTTCTCGACAAGTTTTCCACAATTTGCAAAAGCACTGTTCAGTTTGCATGCCGCAATCGCATTGTGCTGGCAGCAAGTAACATACGATAGCAGCATCATCACTGAATTTGTCAGAGAAGTTTCATGGCAATCGAAAGTCTTGAAGTCTAGACATCATAACTTTCCAAAACCCAATAGAACTAGTCTAGACAGATGTTTCCTCCTTTTCGTAACATCACAAGGTCTAATGGAAAACTTAACTTCAAAACTTAGTCCTTTAGAATTTAAGCTCGTGTCCAAAATGTCAAAAGTTCTTCTGTTCAAAACTTTAGAATGCCAAGATTTAAAATTGAAATCTATCGCTAATGTAACTTTGGTGTACATGGCAGCTCTTCATTTTGCCACATCAGAATATGAAACCACTATAGAGCTGTGCTCGAGACTGAACATAAATGAAACAACTGAGGAAGAGGAGGAAGAAACGTTGAATGCCGGCTGTTTGCTCTACATTGAAGACATTGCCAGCATCATTGGATTTTATTTTATTTTCAGGCAGATTAAGATTGATTTCCATTACAATAGGAGATTGCCTCTTCTTGATTTGCGTATTACACCAGAAGTATTTGCTCTGTATCTACAAAAATTATCGAAAGTAAAATTGCCTAAACCTTTTACACCTTTGTGCGATGTTCGGATCCAAACATTTCCGTTGGATGAGATTCTAATGAATATAACAAATTGGACATCTTCTGGAATATCAAAGAGGGCGGATAAAGTTGTACGTGTGTATCAAATAACCAATCCTATTAATAAAACGGAGGCGCTCAATAAAAGTTCGTCGCTAAATGAAGACGACGTCATTCAATTGTTCATTGAATATTCCTTGGACAATATGACATCATTCTACAATGCCATATGCAGAGATTTTGGCATTCGCTGCAACACAGCCGACTGTTACCGTGCTGCATATCTTTACAATTGTCTCAACTATCCTGAAGTTTTGCATTTGTGTGAACGTATTCTCGAGGAGCCAGATCTACGGAGTGATTTGAAGCAACTTGTGTGTGCAAATGTAATTGTGATGTCACCTCTTGACGGTTATTTCGACAGAGATGTGCAATGTTTGCTTGGGCTTCGCACACTGTCTTGCTATCTGTTCGCTCGTAATGAACATTTGTGGAATACGAAAGGCACGAATGAGTCGGAGTTTCAGAATTATTTTACGAAAGTCATTTACTCAAAGATGTTCTTTCCTGCATTTTTTATATGCGCTAATTACTGTATACGGTGCCATTATTTTCTTGGAAGACATTCCCTGGCAAGGTACTTGAAAGCAAGATGCCTGATCGACTGTAATGGTTCGAAATCAGAACTAATGCTCGAATTTAAACAACTGAAAAGCAATCTTCCATTTGAGCACATGATGCTTTGCACGCTTTGGCAAAAGCTACGACATCTTTAGAATCTTATAAATATAAAAGACGTTGCAGACTAAACAACTTTTGTTGAATGGCGACAAGACAGAAGTGATTTATTTAAAACACAAAACAATAACCGTGGATGCTTGCTTTACCAATTTGATTATTATAAATATATAAGACGTTGTTGAATAGTGAAACGACAGAAGTGATTAATGTATAACACCAAACAATGCTAGCTTTAACAGTTCGATTATTGCCAGGCTTCAACTTACCTCAGCGGATTTCTGATGATTCTATGCGACATGCGGCAATTACTGAAGCACTGTCCAGGCTTGATATGCCCGATAGTATTTTCAACTGACATATCGATTACCTAAATGCACAACTAGAATCGGGTAATAAAATACACGGACGATTCTTACTTACTCATTGGATCGCGAAACATTGGAACAGAACAGAATGTGCCCCAGAATATCTCATCCAGAGAAAAATGTAACAACCTTCAGATCAACCACTCCAAGATCCGTCATTTGGAAGTCGTGCGATGCGACATGTTCTCCCTTGTTTTCCAGCCATAAGTCACTAACGTCAATTGAGCGAGGGCCATTAACATCCTCGGGGTAACAATTAGTGAGAAACTGACTGTTACGGAACACGTTGACAGTTTCCTCAGTTCCTGGTCCTCATCTAGGTGCGCCCTGAAAACTACGAGAGCGTGGTATGCCAACGTAGGCTCTACATGAGGTGACGCGAGCAATAGCTATGGCTAGAGTGTCTCTGGCCTAGTGGGGGATCTCTGAGTGGAATAGATTGTTATCGACTGGAACGCTTCACTCATCGACTCAGGCGAGCTGGATTTCTGCCGCAGAGGCCTTGGCAAACCGAGCGGACGATGCGTTGTTCAAGGTCATAATGATCGATCCCAAACACGTTCTACGTCGATTGTGCCATGAGCGACAGGAGAGCCGATGCACTCTGCGACTCAGGTCCCACCTCTCTGCCCTCCCAGCCACGGACAGCAAGATCTTGTTAACACGTTAGATGCATAAAACATTTTACTAGCTGCTTTCTGGAATCTCCGCCAGTTTCACTTTCAACATTTTAAACTAAAACAATTAGCCTCTTTAGAAGTATCCGTATGGTGCTGATCAGTGCACTATACAAAGCTATTATGGTTTAGTCTCTAACATCATTACTGTATGATCATGCATTGTGGTTACTTGCTGCGTTTTGACTGCTAGTTATTAATAAACGAAATACAATACAATACAATACCTCTGAGTAGATATCTTTAAGTTTCATTGATTGATTGATTGATTGAGTGTTGTTCTGCCTACAGACTGAAATCAGCCGCTGATCTTATGCGACGCTATGACGCCAACATGAGCAACAGCCACAACAATTATAACAACAACAACAACAACAACAACAATAATAATAATAATAATAATAATAATAATAATGATGATCATAATAATAATAATAATAATAATAATAATAATAATAATAATAATAATAATAATAATAATTATTATTATTATTATTATAATAATAATAATAATAATATAATAATAATAATAATAATAATAATTATTATTATTATTATTATTATATCGTTTATTGATTCAAAATGATTATTAGCAAAAGAGTGACAGCAAGTTTAACAGGAGTCAAATTTAACTGCACGGCAGCCTGCAAGGCGCCAATTGATCTATCTTAATGCTCATTTTGCCGTCGCTCGTATTGCAAGACTGAGTAAAACCTTATGGGGCTATTTGGCATCTGATCTTCGTCCCAGCGTGCTATCATTCCACCATCTCCCGCGCCAAGCACATTATGTATTTTTAAGTGGAGGACTGCGTGTGAGAACGTTGGAGGTAGCTGGAATTTACAAGCTGATAAGATATCCAGATTTACCCTATGAAAAGCGGCAATCCCAGTTTCAGAAACTCAAATAAGCACATAACCTAATGATAAAGTAGTTGATGATAATTATATACATGTATGTACGTACGTGCGTAGACTACTCCGGTGGCGCTCTGCGTGTAAAAACCGGGCGTGACTACCTACGTTAAACTTCTTAAGTCGCATCTGTTTAGATCTGTTGGGTAGTCACGTTTAGCGCCTTCGTGAGTTTCTTGTAAGGCGCTATGTAAATGGCCATATACATACATACATACATACATGACTGGTCCAAAATAATTTGTTATCGAAAGGTCAAGATTAGAACCCAACATTGCAGTCCATCTATTAAAAGACTAACATACTGAAAATTTGAGCAAAATTGACCCATATTTAGGGGTTGCGCAAGCCACCCAAAGTTATGTTATGTATACTTGAATTCAGCACTGCGCCTTGATGGCAAACAAACATCAGTCCAAAGGCATGACAATGCATTCACCGTTTCAGCGTTTAAAGTCTGTGATTAAATTTATCATTTTGGGTAGGCAAGATGTTAGCTTTGAAGGGAAAACGTCATAAATATTTAATTTGTCTTCATTGAGTGGTCGTTTCAGCACTGGCAACGGCACCTGTCAAACTTGCCAGCAATGTGTTCTTGTTCGAGTCAGGAAATTGATTGCGATGCGCATAGACAAATTGAAGCCAATACTGTTTCTGATCTTCGTCATTTGTCAGGATTGAGTTGTACTCATGGATTAGCTTTCCCCCCAAAGACCGACCTGCACCTCAGCGCGGTGGGGGGGGGGGGTGAACAGCCAAGTAAGGGAATGCCTGGTGGGGCTACGCCATCAGGGGAGAAGGCTTCGGCCGAAGAACCTCCTAGGGCGTTACGCGAGGTGGACAGGCTCACCAGGAACCCCGAAAAGCTGGCTAAAGCAGGCGGCCGGTGTTGGAAGGACATCTTAGAGCGAAAGAGGTCATGACCCACCAAATGGGTTAAGACCCACCGGTCTCCTTACCCTGCCAGGAGAGGACTGGTCACCGTCTGGCAAAAAGACCAAGAAACCCTTATGATGATGAAGCTAAAAAGAAAAGACTTGGGAGCGGAGGAGACGGTGGTAGAGAGACGAAGACTTAGATGGTATGGACACGTGAGACGGATGGTGGGAGAGAGATTACCCAATGCGGCTCTACACGGTCACGTGGAGGGAGAGAGGAGCAGGGGAGGGCAACGGAAGACCTGGATGGACAACATCAAAGAGGACCTACAGAGGAGGGGTACAGATATAACGAAGATCGGCAGCATAGTACGGAATAGAGAACACTGGAGAGGCTTCATAAGGGCCTCATCGTCGGGAAAAACTGATGGAAGAGAAATAAGAAGAAGAAGAAGAAGAAGAAGAAGATGGAATAGCTTTACACTTCTCTCTGCGGTGTCGTTGACTACTTTGAGTGCCATGACGACTGCCTGTGATTCACGATAATATTCATTTTCATTCCAACTTTCTGGTGGAATGCTGTGGTGGTGACCTGCCGAATTTCTTGGTTTCTGTATTCAGTCAATTGCAGAAGCCGAGACAGGACAGGAAGTTTGAAACCATGCTTGGACGTACAATCACAGACAAATAGAAGGAAATTGAAAATACCTCTGTCATCAACTGGCTTCAGTTTGAAAGAGATCGAAACATTTTACTGATCGGAACTTCCACATCTTGAATGAGTAAAACTCCAGGCGCTAAAGTGAATTCCATGAGTTGCATGGTGCTCTCCAAAAAAGATGATTACTTATTCAAGAAGCTCGTTATAATCATCTCTTTGATGATTGGCCGCCAGCTTTGCTTCAGCAAAAGCAATAACTCGCTCCCGGAACTCAGTAATCCACTGTTGTCTCAAATCTACTCGAGTCATTTCGACGCCAATGGTCAAGAAAACGGTGAAGTATTAGAATGTCTGTACCAGTCGAGGAAGCAATTTTCATGGCACTGAATGCCTTTTCAGCAGCAATTTACATCACGTAGTGACGACGTGTTAGATGAAGTAAGTTCCGACCAAGTCCCTATCTATCAGAGTTCACGTTCCAGCTTTCTGTCCAGTATTGCTCGTTGTGGTGTCAAAGCACTTCCCCTTAATCTTCCTTCTCAGGTACCGGTACCAGTCATCTGTGTAGATGATCACGGCGCTTGCCTGAGCTTTTCCAGTGCCTGCGTTAATTTTCGGGACACGAAGAAGTTGCTCTGTTCCAACGCCAGACAATCATAGGCAGCCGATCTACCTTCTCGCAGCCAGTGATGTCGGGCAACAGCTTACCATCTCAATGAACAACCATTGCACAATCTGGAGAGCATTCATTTTAGATCATAGAAGCACGCTCTTTTTGATAAAATCTTCAAGCTTGGCGAATAGAACTGCGACTCATATGCGAGTCCCGAACTTCATGTCTTTGAGATTGAACAGTTGGATCCAATAGAAGTGGATGTGTTGCTGCCATGTTAGTGACTTTTGTTTGATCCAAAGCTGCAGCTTCCTGCTTAGTCATGGAGGCTCTCTTGCTAAGCTGTTTAGATGATGATTGTTGTTTTTCATCCTCTTTTATGGACTACCACAACATGTGTAACTGCCTTCCTCAGGTGTTTCCTTATCACTGCTGCTCGACTCCAGATCCTACTGTGCATGTTAAAACTTCCATATCATTCTTTGATCTCTCACGCTGCTCGTATGTAGGTCTTTGCTAATAAATTTCTTTTCCATTTTATTAATCAAGATTCTATCCTCTCCTGCCAAATAAACCCTTTGACCTTCTCTATGAGCTACTTGGAAAGCCCAATCTTCTGGAATCTTGATGAGACTTTGAGCGCCCATCGTAGAGCAAAATGACTCAAGGTGCGTGAAACTTCTAATCACTTGCGCAACCCCTAAATATTCTCAAATGTGGATGAAATTGCACCTGAATTATTTTTGTATATAGTGGACTCCATTGGCACACTCTAATAATAAAAAAATTGAAACTTTATATTTTGCCATGTTGTCGTGGACCACTCTAATTGTATGTATTGCTGGATGCATTTATACGCTTGTGTACGTATATATATATGTGTGTACTTATACGTACAAGTGTATGTTCTTATCTCATTGGTCTTCCTAAGGTTCGTCTTTCACCTCTTCAGCCGGTCCTAAATGCTGCCGCCAGATTAATAGCTATAGCACGCCTACCACGGTACTCTCACATTTCTACTTTCATGTTTGAACAACTGCACTGGATTCCTCTCTCTGATTGCATTAAATTCAAAATCCTCATTTTAGTCTTCAAGGCACAAAGGGGTCTTTCCCCTAAAAATTTAGCTGATGTATAACTCCGGCCTCTTTCAGCCTCCTCCCATAGACCACTACGCTCATCAAACAGACTTGAGCTTCTAGTTCCTCATACAGCTATGGCTCAGTCCCGGTGCTTTACTTCAATTGGTCCTCTCTTTGGAATACGCTGTCTCCATCTACTCGCTCTCGAATTCTAGCTAGTAACCTCTCTTCCACCTCTGCTTTTCTCAAAATCTGTTTCTTCTCTTTGGCCTTGCGCACTGGGAGCGCCTCTGAATGGTTCACCGTATGAGAGGCGCTTTATAAATGTTTGAATACGGGGCTTCCGCGCTGAAAGCGCCTCTGAATAGCCTATGCTCCGAGAGGCGCTCTACAAATTTTTTAGATACGATACGATACAATACAATAGGATAACTTATTTAGCACACTTATAATGAAGAATTCGCGGTCGCCTTTATGCATTACTGTCCTGTGAATAGGCCGGTTCCCGCGATTTCGCTTTTTGTTTGCTACAAAATGGCCCATAGCATCAAGATGTGGCACACAAAAACCAAGTCCATACTGAGGTCAATAGGCAAAAGAGTCGTCTGAATGAGACCTAAATCTCAAATGAACTGCAGAAGAAGAATAACGACTGAGCCGATCAAGTGAACATAAATTCCAAGGATGGAGCTAAATGACGAGAGATAGTTCCTGTGTTGTGCCAGAATTAGTAAAAGCTCCCTTACAGCGAAAATAAAACGATTACCTTGACGGTAAGTATAACTTTAACTAAACTATTTTTAACTATAGCTGTAACTATAGCGAAAATAATGCAAAGGGAAAGGTCTTCGTTATTTTCGCTATGACAAGTGCAATATAAATAAACCTGATCTCGTTCCTTGCGCTATGCTGATTGGCTAGATCATTTTGTTCCTAGGACTAGGACTGCCTTGGCTCAACGCCGGGCAGTTGCTGTGGTTGGTCCCTCTACTTAGAATGACCTTCCCCCTTCTTTAAGGGCTAAACTAATGACTAGTGTTTCCTCTTTGGTCTCTCGTTCTTTAAAGACGTTTCTTTTCTCCGGGGGGTTTCGTGCTGAGAGCGCTTCTGAAAAGTTATTCTGAGACATGTATCTTTAGATACAATACAAAACAATACAATATGGACATACACGAGAACGTGAAAATGCGCTACAAATATGTACAGCGCTACATTTATTAGCCTTTTAACTTAGAAGACCTTGGTTCGCACCGAAGCAGTGGTGCATTTTTAAAAGCAATCAATCAATCAATATTTTTATTGTTTTCGTTGAATAGTTTACAAGTAGTGATCCAGAATAATCATAAGCAACGATCATAAGTTTGGCAATTAAAACAGACAGATCACATGATTATCTTATTAACGTTTGAGGGTAACAATCGGGTACCCAGATGGGACTGAAGTCCCGATAAGTTAGGGATACCCATGTACCATGTTAGCAGAGGGATGACAGTTGTGCATAGTCTACACAAATAGCATTGTCAGAAAAAAATTAGAATAACTGGCTTAACTGACAACACTTAACTAGGCCACTTAACTAACTGTGGTATAACAATGAATAACCATATTTAGATAACGCATTGACTATAATTGTCAAGGAGGCTCTGACCTCTTTTTTAAATAGGGCAAGATTCGGAAGAGTGCGCAGTGACTTCGTTAGGTTATTCCAGGCAGAAGGACCAGCACATCTTGAGGTAAAATAACGAGTGTTAGTGCGGGCATAGGTTCCATCAAAGTTATCGAGAGATCTTGTATAATGAGAATGTGTTTAAAATAAAATATAGTTATTTCTAAGGGCTTCTATAGCGATTGCGACTAACGCAAATTCTCAAAATTAGTAGTCATTGTAATCCTGTAGTCATAATGTCACTACAAGATCTTAAGCGGCCCAAACGTGGAAACTGGGAATGCTGTCTGGAGTCATTTCAAGTACGAATCAGTCAAAAGTATTAGTTCGAGTATCATCAACGACTAGTGTCTCCAGCTACCTACGATTTTAGGTCGTTAAAAATATCTGATCATTTCTTAGTTTAGACGTCAACTTACGCGTTTGAGCGACTGGGGTTGACGAAGAGTTTTGGGGAGAAGTTAAATGATCCGACTGCATGAGCTTCTGATGGCAGAGAATATGGTTCATAATCGTAATTTCCTAAATGTTTAAGTTCTACTCTAAAGCTACGTAAGTGCATGGCACAAGTTTAATCACGAGGGATGAGTGGTGTCAGAGTGAGAGTAGTAATTTAATTATAGACTAGGCCGAAAGTCAGTCATGCAATTACTGCATGAAGTCCTGACATTTAACAGAGCCTTAGCTGATCTCGTTTTAAGTTTAGTCACGATGGTGTCAGAGTGAGAGGGGTGACTCAATTTTCGACTAGGTCAAAAGTCGATCACTCTGGTCATCTTGAAAATCACAGACCGTTACTGCATAAAGTCCGTCTCATGACATTTACCAGAGACTTGGCGGCCCACGATTTAATTGAACTGATTCACCAGGCTGTCATTGGTTCTAAAACTTCAGCTAATTTTAAATGGCTGGAGATTAGCCTACCAAGAGTTTCAATGTGATTTGCAATATGACATGTATTTTTGACCAAGGGGAGAGTTGCTAACTCTCGAGGTAGTCTATTATTATACGTCTCCCAGTGAAGTAGAAGTATTCGACGATCATTTTAAAGAATTGTGTCTACTATGTCTGGAAATTCAAGGTACCGTACGATTACAAGTTTGCATATACAGACTTCTAAACATCGCATTGTAGGGTGCAGGAACAACTTTATAGTTTCCATTTATCTGATTTATGACGAATTTCTATTTCATTGCCGGTATCACGAAATAGAGTACCGTATGCGTCCTTAGACTATCCGGGGGGGATGTATGAATTTATACCCCCGGATGGAATAAAACGGTTTAGAGTATCCGGGGGATAAACCATTCTATCCCCCATACCCCAAGATAGAAGCATGTGAAATGTGGATTTGGAGGAGAATGCTGAGGGTCTCCTGGACTGAGAAGATAACAAATGAACATATACTGGAAGAGATAGGACATCTAAGAGGAGAGATGACACTGAGGCAAAGAGCGGCGAGACAGAAAACGATGTATTTTGGCCATGTGATGCGAGCGGACGGCATGGAAAAGGAGATGATGCTGGCGTGTTGAGAGGGAAGACGAGGAAGAGGACGACCAAGAAAGAGATGGATGGAGGAAATACACGAGACAATGAGGATGAACCTTCCGGAACTGAGAGAGGCGACGAGAGATCGGAACGCATGGAGAAGGCTGACTATGGCGGTCGCTAGGATTCAGCGAATCGACGGCACAAGGTGACAAGGTGATCCCCCATCGTCACACGCATCACGATAGCCAAGACGAAAATCCAGTCAAATCACCAAAAACGAAGTAAATGTTAATTTCAGATCGACGTACAAACTGAAGATACGCAATTTGAAAATGTTATGTGCACGATAAATCCAACCAGTACGACTGAATAGACGTAGAAACCGCCAAAAATGCAAACTAAACCGAATGCTCCATTTCGCTAAGGGGATACTCATGTATGGGTGATACTCTATTTCGTGACACCGGCAGGGATTGGCCTATTGACTTAATCGAGTTGTGAATTATTTTGAAATTGTTTGAAGAACTTATACTATGCAATTTAAGTGACTTATACAACACAATACGTTACAGCAGTACATTGATATTGTCCTCCTTACAACATTCAGAATTGCATTTTGAAGTCAGGTAACCATTGTCTAAGAACCATGAGTAGATTGGAAGATGTAAGTTTTCAGTTTAGTGCGAAAGACAGTCTCGTTAAGATAGTTGCGAAGATGAGGAGGTAGAGAGTTCCAGATGGAGGGACTTGCGACTGTGAATGAAAGTCGGCCAAAGTAAAGACGCGTACCACAAACAACATACTTTCCAACAGATGCTGATCGAAGATAAGAGCGACCTCTAACAGAGTTGCAGGATGTGATCATGGAAAATAAGTGGGATGACAGATGATTGCCACGTTCTCTGTACATGAGGATTGCCAGCTTGGTGCGGATACGCTCGCAGACAGGAAGCCAGTGCAGAGAACAATGAGCAGCTGTGATATGGTCTCTAAACAGGTTGCTATATAGTTCAGCCTTCAAGTGAAGCCTTACACTATCAAAATTATAACTAAGGAATACGCAACTGCGGACTGACCCAGAGATAAAAACAGTAGATCGGAGGCAGTAGAAAAAACACACAGTAGAAGAGCTGATCACAGCATCATACATAACCATAACCAGCATTTTTTATTGAACCGTTCATTCGTAAACATGTACGTAGAAGCAAGTGTTAAACCAGAGACTTCAGGGAGCAACAGGGAGGAAACCACCAAGGGACATAGGTCCCGCTAAGTGGGCTCACCTTTTATTGAAATACTAGTTGAGCGGTTGGCATGATACATTACGAGCAGCATTCTTAAAGACATGACTAGTTAACTAAACAAACAGTGCTTCACGTTGTTAATCTGACGACTGATTTATCATGTAATTTCGCAATTTGTGTTTGATGAGGTAGATATTGGGTAAACCATGTATCTCAATAGGTATGTTGTTAATATGGTATACATGCAACCATAATTATTAGCAAAATGGCGCCGATGGGTCCAACACAGGCGCAGCACACGTGACTCTGCCAGATGCAGATGGTGGAAATGCACGTGGTAGGAATGCAGGTGGTAGAATGTTCTTTGAGGCAAGAGAGGCAGATAAAACCTAGTTTAAGAAATCTTGAATCGACACATAGCCTAATGACAATGATGCTTTGAATGATGTATGCATGTATGTATGAATGTATGTGCATTGTGCATGCAACAGACTCTCGAACAATGTAGACATTTTCGAATCGAATCGGCCAACACGAGTATTTTTTTGCTAACCCAAGGTTATTTGAAGGTCATAAGGTCAAAATCAAGGAACAATGACCATTACACAGAATCACCCAAATAAAACGACATTTGGCTGAGATATGGCCATTTTCTCTTGACTTTGACCCTTTGACCTTGAAATGACCTTGGAGTATTTTAACCTTAAGGTTCTCTGTCTTCTCGAATATAGCCCTTATTGGCCTGAGCAAATGGGCGAAAGACTCAGACTCACCAAACTAGGACAATATTTGGCTGCGTTGTGGTCTTTTCCCTTGATTGTGACCTTTTGACCTTGAAATAGCAATGGAATGAGTTAGCTTTTTTGTCATAATTATTAGATGAGGTAGCCCTTATCAGTTTGAGCAAACAGGTAAACGAATAATGAAAATGTAAAACTATTTGTCTGAGCAATGGCTATTTCCTCTGCGGTTCCTCTTAAATTGACCTATTTGAACTTAAAATGACATTGGATTGCCTTACATTTAATAGCCTTGTTTCTTATCCAAGGTAGCCATTATCAAGAAGAGAAAGGCAAGAAAGAATTAGCTGATTTTAAGAATTATTGGCTGAGATTTGGAAATTTTCTCTGATTTTTGCTAGTTTTAATTTTTTCAGACCTTGAAATGATCTTGAATGATCCAGAATGTAGTGTCAATATTTTAGCAATCGTCGAGAAAAACAGAAGAAAAAAGTTCATTGTGTGCAACCAAAAAGTGCAAATTCAGAATCGACCCAAGTTCCAAGTCCAGAGGCTAAGCGCCTTCAATCCAGCCATTTATGGGGTCTAAGTTTAAAAATATATTTTAGCCTACTTTCCATCGTTCATCCAGCTTCTACTTCTACTATGACATATATCAACCCCTCATCTAACTTTTACTTCGGCTATAAATATTTTTGATCTCTCATCCAACTTCTACTCTTACTGCAATAATTTAGAATCAATAGGCTACCATGGTTTCATCGCTCATCCAACTTCTACTTTTTGTGCTATAAATATGCTCATCCAACTTCTAATGTAACTTCAATCATTTAGCATTAATACCATGTTTTCATCCCTCATCCAACGTCTGGTTTTACTATAATATATTTTATTAGCTGCTGTACTTATTGGGATATGGGTCTACAGGTACGCGCCCAGGACTCTGGAATTCTCCTCCGGGCATAATCCGCTATGCAAAGTTTGTTCTGGGATTCAAATCTCAACTATAAACTTAACTTTTCTTAGACTTCTTGGTTTTGTATTAATTTGTATTGGTTTTAGAAATTTATAAAGCGCTTCTCACTATTATACCCAATCAGAAGCGCTCCCAGTGCGAAAAGCCCTGCGAAAAAAGAAACGTCTTAAGACAACGAGAAGAGGCCGATATACCACCAGTCAAGATCACAGATCGAATGGTAGTGGGAAGGTCATTCCAGAGCATAGGACCAACAGATGCATAGGCGCGATGCTGGGCAGTAGCAGTCCGCGACCGAGGTACGAGAAGGTCATGTCGGTCTAAGGAGCGGAGTGAGCGACCAGAGGCAGCCGAAAGGGGTCGGCGAATTGAATCACAAAGATAGCGAGGGGCCAGACCCAAGAGCACCCTGGATGTGAGAAAGAGAATTTTATACCGAATTCGGGCGATGAGAGGAAGCCAATGTAAATGCTCCGTCATGAAGGACGTCATGACTGGACGAGTCTGCTTAGTATGCATGTGCCGCAGAGTCTTTGACTAACCATTACATCATTTGCGCCAGAGAAATGTCTCCTGCATCGTAGAATAGATAAGGCCTACAGCATCTTTCAGGACTCGTGAAAAGACAGACTCTTTATTGACTCCTCAAGTTTCCTGTAACTCTGCCACTTGAAATTCTATCCACTATTCTACCAGCAGTTTTTCCATATTCGTCTCAGCCAGAGAATGCCAGCTTCCGAGACCATAGTTTGTAATAAGTTGTGTTTGGTTCATGGTAAAGTAAAAATGGCTGTCGTTTTCTTTATTCAGAATGGATGATGTTTCTGCATTTATTGTTGGTACCACCCTTGCGGACCCTAAGTTGCATAGCGATGTATTTCGTTCTATGCAATTTCACACTATGTATGACGAAAAAGTGCTTCGTCAACACTTTCTTTGTGGCAGCTCGATGGAGTTCTACATTGAACCTATAAATTCGTGCATCGACGACACAGACACTTTGCTATCTAACGCTGATATGCTGGCCTTCACAGAAGACGTTCCAGTTCTAACAGATGATGTCAGTGGTTTTGTCGACACGATGAACTGTTCACAGATTACGCACTATCCTGATTACCCAGGATTTGTGAAGCTTCAACGTTTGGGGGAAATGAGATATGATTGGCACTGCAAACAGTTCGAATTTCAGCAGGCTTGCTGCCCACATCAATTTGTACATATTCAAATAAATCATGATACTAGTTCACCTAAGCGCATTGCAGAAAAGGAACGCCACGGTACTGGTCCAGCGATTAAATTAATTCTGGGAGACACTTTTCACTCAGATATTGTTTTTTGCGTATGGTGTCCGCAGTGGCCCAAAGCAGCCAAACATTGGCCATTTCGTGAAAGAAGGCATGGGTGGCCGACGTCTGCCAACATCCGCAAGATAGTACAAAGTGGTTGTCATGTTGTAAATGCAAAACATCCTGCTTGCAGAAATGATGTGTTCCAGTGCAGGTTGTCATTTTCAGGTGCTGAAGTTTGTCTACTTCAGAGCTGGACTCCAATTCAGCAGATTGTCTACCACATGCTCAGATTCTTTGCCAAAAGAGAACTAATCAAAAAAGATTGTCCGAAGGAAGATGAGGTTCTCTGTACGTACCATTTTAAAACACTGATGATGTGGTTTTGTGAAGAGAAGCCCCAATACTGGTGGAATTCCTTGTCTGTGGTTGAGATATGCAGTTATATATTACGGAGTCTTTCAGAATGCTTAGAGGTGAGCAATTGTCCGAACTATTTCATTCCTCAGGCAAATTTGTTTCATGAACGCATGAACAAGAAAGTAGTTAATGAGACTACAAGGCGCTTGAATGCATTCTGCAATTTTGACATTCTTAACACTAGAAGGACGGCATGGGTCATTTTTGACCCATAGCGCACTTTGCGAGCGTGCCATGTAGCACTCAGTAAACATTAAAGGAAAATATTTTATGATATCTATGGCATTGTGGTCGCAAAGGCATAGAAGAAAAATCTTATTAATAGCTGGTCAGGTATAGGAGTTAGAGCAGCCAATACCTAGAAGGACGGCTTGGGGGAATTTTTGACCCATGACACTATTACTGCAAATGCCTATTTTTCTAGTGTTTATCTTATATTAACCGTACTTATTTATGACGGCATTGCAAAGATCACGTTCTTCCCGCCATTTGTAAACAGTTTTGTTTATTGTTTCAAACACAATTGATATAAAAACAGCTATATCTGAGGGTTATCAATACCTGCGCTAAAATGAGTCGTCGTGTACGATTATATGCATACAATGTACAGCAAACCAAGCCCTTCGTTTGATTCAAGAAATCGGTGAGGACAATTCTGCGAATCGGAAGACAATGATAGTGATGCCTCTGTCTCAGATACCGGAATACACAACCTGTCCATTGAGGCAAGAAGCAGTTCTTATGTTCTAAGTGTCGAAGTGATCATGGTGGACAAGACGGGGCACCTCGTGGTTAGCCATTCCAAATCCTGAAGTTCCTATCTCTGGAAGTGTGAGTGCATGTGGTCGAGGGGGTTCTCGTGGTCAAGGACGAGGTCGTGGTTACAGATGGGGTAACTCATCATTTCAACATCGTGACAGCACACAAGCAGCAGCTACAGAATCCAGGGAAAGATCAAGAGACGGCAATGTCTGGATTGTGATTTCATCCGATGATGCACCTCGTGGAAGGCTAGACAGTAAACAGTCAGAACGTGCTCAGCGAAGTTTCAAGACTAATAACGCTGTTTGCGACCAGTGGAGGCACCAGGATTTCAGGTTTGGGGGGCTAAAGCTCCAAACCCTTCCCCTTTGTCCCCTCCTCCCTGTGATTTGCAGTGATTTCCAACTTTTTTTGGGGGGGGGCTGAGCCCCCCTATCCCTCTGGCGCCGCCACTGATTGCGACACAGCGAATAAGACAAGATTCTATTTGAGCGACTTTCAACTTCTAGCTGATGAAGGCATGATGCGCTATATCATCCAACGGTGCACTGAAAGGGAAGCACGAGCGTGTCAGTATCGCTTGAGGAACTTGACGCCTCTAAGTAGTAGGCCTACCTTCAGGTATTTTAGGGGCAGCATAAATAAATTAAAAGTTTAACATTCTGAAAGCTTATTACAATGAGATCAGTAAATCATTCAGTTATTGTCAGGAATTGTTCAAAAATGCGTGGTGTTTATGCGGCGGAATATTCCGCCACGCAGCGCATGAAGAAATTACTTCTGCGGCGGAAGGTGTTTAGCATTTTATCTAATGACGACTAATACTGACCCTAATCGACCCTCACAACGCCTAATCTCACCATAACCGACCCTCACTACGCCAATTGATAGAAGTAATGCAGTTTGGACAATGCGCATGCGCCGAAGGTTGCGCATGCGCAAAGGTCTTCTGTCGCGGAATTATATCAAAAATTTTACTTCTGGGGCGGAATTTTCCGCTGCAGAAGAATTATCCTTAAAAATACATGATTTCTATCAATGAAACTGTATGGGTCAAAAATGACCCATTCCGTCCTTTTAGGTGGTAGAAAAGAGCCGTCCTTCTAGTGTTAATGGTTGGTTTTCGGATATGTACATACTTCCGATCTTAAGGAGAGCTTCCATAATCACTGATATCAGAGATCCAGTGACAGATTCTGGTCAAGGCATGTTGCTTATATGTGAGATGCTGGATAAAGGGAAACTGAGATCCTTTGATGCGTGGTTCAGAATTGGCTTTTCTCTTTCTGTTCCGCACACTATCATGTACGTCATTCGGTGGAAGAGTTATTCATTCCTACAACACATACAGAATTTTCATGGAACAATAAAAGTAGCAGAGGCAAAGGTTGAGGTAGGTTCATTATTAAAACCACAACAGTTCTTCACAAATTCTCCTCAATTTATAAAAGTACTGTTTAGTTTGCATGCCGCAAACGCATTGTGCTGCCAGCAAATAACGTACGATAGCAACGTCATCATTGAATTTGTCAGAGAAGTATCATGGCAATCGAAAGTCTTTAAGTCTAGACATCATAACTTTCCAAAACCCAATAGAGTCAGTCTAGACAGAAGTTTCGTCCTTTTCCTGACATCACAAGGTCTCATGGAAAACTTGACCGGAAATATTAGTCCTCTAGAATTTAAACTCGCGTCCCAAATGTCAAAATGTCTACTTAGGAAAGCTCTAAAATGTGAGGATTCTAAATCTAAAACTATCGTCAATGCAACTTTGGCATACATGGCAGCTCTACATTTTGCAGCATCAGAATATCAAACTGCCATAGACCTCTGCTCGACGCTGATCTTAAATGAAACAACTGAGGAAGAGGAGAAAGAAACGTTGAATGCCGGCTGCTTGCTCTATATTGAAGACATTGCCACAATCATTGGATTCTATATTCTTTTCGGGCAGATTAAGTTTGATTTCCAGTACAAAAGGACATTGTATTTTCTAGATCTGCGTATTACACCAACAGTATTTGCTCTTTATCTAAATAAATTATCGAAAGTAAAATTGTCTCAACATTTTCGAACTTTTCACGATATGCGGATCCAGACATTTCCGTTGGATGAGATTCTAATGACTATAACAAATTGGAGATCTTCTGGAATATCAAAGAGGGCGGACAGAGTTTTACGTGTGTATCAAATAACCAATCCTATTAATAAAACGAAGGCGCTCAATAAATGTTCGTTGATAAATGAGGATGACGTCATTCAGTTGTTCATGGAATATTCCTTGGCAAATATGACATCATTCTACAATTCCATATGCAAAGATTTTGACATTCGCTGCAACACAGCTGACTGTTACCGTGCTGCATATCTTTACAATTGTCTTAACTATCCTGAAGTTTTGCATATGTGTGAACGAATTCTTGAGGAGCCAGATCTTCGGAGTGATTTGAAGGAACTTGTATTTGCAAATGTAATTGTGATGTCACCCCTTGACACTTATTTCGACAGGGATGTGCAGTGTTTGCTGGGGTTTCACACACTGTTTTGCTATCTGTTCGCTCGAAATGAACATTTGTGGAAAACGAAAGAAACAAATGGGTCGGAGTTTCAGAATTATTTTACCAGAGTTATTTACTTAGAGAAGCGCTTACTTATGTCTTTCAGGATGTCTAGTTACTGCATACAGTGCCATTATTTTCTTGGAAGACATTTCCTGGCAAGGTACTTGAAAACAAGATGCCTGATCGACTGTAATCATTCAACTTCAGAAATATTGCTGGAATTTAATAAACCTAAAAGCAATCTTCCATTTGAGCACATGATGCGCTGCATTCTTAAGCAAAAACTACGACAACTCTAGAATCTTACTAATATATAATACGTTGCAGACTGAACAGTTGTGTGAGTTGCAACAAGGCAGAAATAGTAAATGTAAAACACCAACAATTACGAATTTTGAAGGCTCAGTGGCCGGCTGGTTAGAGCGGTTGACCTGTAACGCCGAGAATACGAGTTCGACCGTCGTCCGGGGTGGTTTAACTGCGTAGGGGTCTTGAGCAAGTCCCTCGCACACCATTGCTCTGCATTATAATTGCTTCTGCGCCGTCGAGGTTTGCGCACTTCTGAGCTTGTGGCTATTTTTGAAGGGCGATATCAAGGGCAGTTGATTT
This sequence comes from Aporrectodea caliginosa, assembly GCA_020284085.1. Taxonomy (NCBI): domain Eukaryota; kingdom Metazoa; phylum Annelida; class Clitellata; order Crassiclitellata; family Lumbricidae; genus Aporrectodea; species Aporrectodea caliginosa. Next base: position 151,634 of record JACEVL010000722.1, read on the forward strand.
GTATTTTTGTATTGTATATCCTCGGTTGCAACCATCAACGCCAGTTTGGTCCAGCGATCGGTTCTTGTTCCTTCTGAATTCATCACTTGAACAGTGCACAACCCGGAATACGCGGACGATTCTTACTTAATCATTGGATCGCGAAACATTGGAACAGCGCAGAATGTGCTCCAGAATATCACTGGCTGAACAAAAAGTATGAACCTGCATATCAACCAATACCCGTGAGTTGGTAGTCGGGCGTCGCGACATCATTTACCTCTCTCTCTTTCCAACCATCAGTCACGGGCGTCAAGAGTGCGACGACAATCAAAATCCTCGACTTGAAAATTGATGAGAAAGTTCAAGTTCATGTTCGCCCTTCGAGGGCGTGGTATGCCAACCACACGCAAAACATGAGGTCACTAGAGTAACAACGATGGCGAGACTGATGTACTCGTCTCCGGTGTTGAGGAGTTGCCTGAGTGGACTGGAAAGTTTCATTCAGCGACTTAGGCTAGCTGGGTTTCTGCCGCAGGATGCCCCGACAGTCGAAAGCTTGGCCAAAAGAGCGGACGACGCGTTGTTCAAGGCCATAATAAGCGATGCCAAACACGTTTTACGTCGATTGTGTCTTGAGCGACAGGAGAGCCGATACATTCTGCGACTCGTGCTCCACCCCTTTGCCAGCAAAGGATAACAAAAACGTTTAACACGTCAGATGTATAAACTCATTTACCACCTGTTTTCTGGAATCGAACCCAGTCTCACTCTCAAAGTTTAAACTAATACAATTAGCTCCGTTAGAACTATGCTGACAGTGCTGAACAGTGCACTATTCAAAGCTGTAAGAGTTTAGTCTCTAATACCATAACTGTATAATCATGCACTGTTGTTATTTGCTGCATTTTGACAGCTAGTTATTAATAAGCAAAATTATAATACAATACAATACAGAGTTGTTCTGCCTACATACACGTCAAACCAGCCGCTGATCTGATTCGGCGTTGTGACGTCAACAACACCAAAAGCAACTGCAACAACAACAACAACATGTCTTGGTCTCTGTCTCGTGGTCATTTCTTAATTTTTTTTAACTGTCCTGAAGCGAGGCTTGTTCTCTTGTAGAAGCGGTCTCGCAAACTGTCTATTGGTTTGAACTTCTGACAGTACCGCGCTATTAAATTGTCTTGTGCCGAGCGAATAACTAATCGGAAGTGCTAAACAAACCGGAAGTCTAGAAAAGCGGTGTTTCACGCATAAACAGATATTTAAAATAGCAGTTTTAAGTTAGTACTTATTTAGTTAATTTCACGCAATTTGAAACCAATGAAAAAATAAATGGCTAGTTTGCCGCTAGTGTAAAGCCAACTTAAGCGAAGCGCTTGGAACAACGTCTAAGTAGTTTCTCAAGGTGAGTGATGTGACTTTTATTTCGCTAATGTATGGAATGCTGTTGGTTTAAATTTTAGAATCATTTAGAAGATTTCAGAATGGATGAAATATATAATTTCTTTATACCTTAAACTATTCTGGTGATCGGCTGATTTCAGTGATTATTTTGTCCCTTGTATTAGACTTCCAAAGTTGAGAGAAAATTGTTTCGGGATTTGGGTCCAATGTGTATTTCACTCGTTTTGAACTGTCTTGATCTGTCTCGAAACCTTGTTTCTCGGTCTCGGTCTAGGTCTCGCACCCCACTGTCTCGGTCTCGAAGTTTGATGTCTCGCATCCAAGTCTTGGATAGAACCAAACGACGAGTGAACCTAGGTTCAAAGGATGGAGCCAAGCGACGAAAGATAGTTTCCTGATGTGTCAGAAACCGAAAAAGCTCTCCAAACTATAGCACGATTCTCTTTATCGATAACGAAAATGTTCGTTAACGGAAATAAAATGATTTTGTTATCCATAACCGAAACTGTAGCTATAGCGAAAATAACACTAAAGTAAAGTCATCGTTATTTTCGCTATAAACATTAAGCATTCAAATTGCAATATGGACAAATGAGGAGCACAATTCCAAAACTCACACAGACCTTATAGATAAGCATTGGACTAAGTGAGTTTTGGAAATGGGCTCCTCAAATGTGAGAACGTGAAATGCGCTAAAACACACATAGCGCTAAAACCAGGCCTCTATTAGCATTAGCCTATGAACTCAGAAGGCCGTGGTTCACACCGGATTTCGGATTTGTGAATTAGACCAGAAGTGGTGGTACATGTTTAAAAATAAAATATAGTTATTTTCTAAAAGCTTCTTTAGCGATGGCGACTAGCGCAAATTCGCAAAACTAATAGTCACTAGTCAGAGTAATCTTGTAGTCAAAATGTCTTAAAAGATCTTGTGCGACCACATGCGTGGAAACTGGTAATGCTGTCTAGAATCCACAATACAATATAATACAACCTCATTTGAAATTACCCCACTTCTAAAGTTCAGAAGTGCACTGGAGTCGATGGCGCAGATGCAATTATGTTGCAGAACAGCTGTGCGCGAAGGACTTGCTCACGTTCTCTACTCGTTATGGCATATATCTATATACCTGAGTACCCCACTATGCGGACGTTAACGATCGGACTCGTAGCCTTCGTTACTCAATACCCAACTCTGACTCGGTTCTCTTACCGGAACCAGAGGTCAGTGTCACTAATGTTACCTCTTTCTTTCCACACCTGTGAATTCACTTCCCTTGTAAGGGAATTTTACTGTATCTTATAAACTTGAACGAACCACGGTCAGATCTTTCGGGGACTGTCCAATGCTACCGCTCGCAAGGCGAATATTAGCTTGGAAGTCCCTGACCTCTATGCACCCCGCGGTTCCTGATGCGCGAGGAATTAAGCTAGCACTCGTTTGGGGAATAACAGCAACCTAAATAGAGCGAAAACCGAGCGACCCCATGATTCAAGGTTTCAATGAACCTGTGTATGAGGGAAATGCGGGGATAGACAAAAATTTTGCGGGTAGACCGCGGGTTAAACAGTTGCAGCTAGTCCCGCAAGTTGAAAATGTGCGAATAGACCAGAAAATGTTGAGATTTTACTGTAGTTACCCGATGTTATCGAACGGCACTAACATCCTCCCCAAATTACATAGAACGCCTGCAGTGGGGAACTTCACCCGTAGTTATCATACTTAGCAGGAAGTGGTTCGCCTCGATTTTCGGATTTGTGAATTAGCCAAGTAGTAATGATGGATTTAAAAAAAATCAAATTTAGTTATTTCCTAAACGCTTCAATAGCGATTGCGCAAATTCGCAAAACTAGTAAGCAGAGTAATCTTGTAGTCAAAATGTCTCTCAAGATCTTGAGCGGCCTCAAGAGTGGAAACTGGGAATGCTGTCTGGAGTCCGTAATACAATACAATACAACTGCATTTGCTATTACC
>JACEVL010000722.1:160000-234044 GCA_020284085.1 Aporrectodea caliginosa
CAAGTGCATGAGAATGAAAGTAACGACTAATGCAATAAAATTTAAAAAATGACTAGTACAACAAAATAAAAATAATGACTCAAAGTGCAACATAATAAAAGTAAATGACTCAAGTGCAGCAAAGTAAAAATTACCTGTTATTAATTATCATGCTATAATAGAAATACTTCAAAAAGACCTAATTTCTATGGGCAAACTTGAATGCAGCAGAAAATGCGAACACGACAAAATTTCAATTCCACAAATGCTGATTATATTTTAAAAACACTATCTGAGAAACTTAATGTCATAAAACATACACTAAAATCATGAATTATGTTTTGGCCCCTAATTTGGCAGGTGCTGCTGCACCTGACGACAGGTACTGTTCATTCTGTATAGTCTGTTCTTTTCACTGAAAGCTTCGCTCTTGCCGAACGTCTGCCTTGACGATCCCTTGCAATGTAGAACTGAGAGCTATATTGCCATCGTATTGTGGAATCTATTGAAAACTCCGGCTTTAACAAAGCATTCCTTCTGACTCCATCTGAAAATGGAAAACCAAAATTGAAACAAAATAAAAAAAGATTAAATCAAATGTGGAATGGCCTAGTATAAACTGCGATGCATGATATATCTGTGGCCATAAATACTAGTAAGAGAAGATGGTATTGTATTTTTCTTACCCCTGCTTGATCTATAAGGAAGATACCATTGAGGGAAAGCTGTAAAGTACCCTTTTTTAATGGTGCAGCAGTGAAATGTAAAAACCAAGAAATTTAAAGTTATGTTCTAATCATTTTTGGGTCCTATGTATTCGAATGAAGCAAAATAGAAATTCAAGTTAGCTGGACCACAATTTAAGAGTAGCGATTTGATGAGAAATTTGATTTGAAAAATCAAAGAGAAATACATGCATGGAGATCTTTATATTTGGAGATGTTTGTTTCCTCACGAGGCCTTACTTTTCTGAATTGTGAAAAAAGCCATGGAAGAAAGACAAATAAATAATAATAATCGACCATAACTGCATGATAGAACTCTTCAATAGGCCTAACAGAAGCCCGTCAACATTAAATTACAACTGAATAACATCGGTCTGCTGTAAGCATGATAAAATATCATTGTCTGCCAGCCTTTGTATGCCTTTCTTAATGCCAAAATAACACATTTCCTCCTGTCTCCAGACTACGAATGGGGTAAGTCTGGTGTCCTGAGCAAAGTTCAACTCCAATGACCATTCGATCAGGATTATATCTATTGAGAATAGATAACAATGAACCAAGTGAAGTACTTTTTGGTAATGTTAAACATAGAACGAGAATTCGTGACTTCAGGCTTTAATATTCGTAAATATTCGTGAATATAAGGACATTTTTAATATTCGTAAATATTCGTAAATATTCGTTGATGACGTTACTGTTTCCGCTTTTTACGAACATATTTAAGAGTACTAATTTAAGAACATGTGCAGTGGTTTAGCGGCGCTGTACTTAGAGCTGTGGTCCGTAAGCTCCATACCCAAATCGTTCCTACTCTTGAAGAACTCTGTAAAAAGCCGACCATGACTCTCTCTCTCTCTCTCTCTCTCTCTCTCTCTCTCTCTCTCTCTCTCTCACTCTTACTCCCACTCTCTCTCTCTTTCTCTCTGTCTGTCTGTCTACGAGAAATCGTACGACCTCTCCCTCTCTGTCGGCCTGTCTCTGCCTGTCTCTCTACGACTATCCGTCTGTCTCTGTTTCTCTCTCTGCGGTAATTCAATATAATTTTAAGCAGACTATGTGTGGATGAATGATGTTCTAGTACCGAAGCTCCAACGATGTGTGGGCAACTTTGATTAATCATACGCCAGGTTAGCTGAAGGCAAGATCCTCCCACTCAGTGGAGGAATTCGGGCTGACGGATAGGAAAATATACATGGGTCATACAATCGGTGTTTGTTTTCATACTGTTTCATATTGGTGTCGTTCGTTTTTGCGCCAAAAATTTGAATTCCGCATGCATGATCTATATAGGCATATGTAGCCTATTGAGACTTCAAACAATAAACTAAGTGAAGTTACTGATATAAGATGAGTAACTGTAACATGTAACTGCTCTTTTTCTAGCTCTAATGCCTAGTTTTTGGCACTGAATCTGTTAATACTATATCCGGATTTTGAAGAATTAAAAAAACCAAAAAATTTAATATTCGTTGGCCAGTTTAATATTCGTTAATATTCGTAAATTTGTAAAAATCTTAATATTCGTAATATGCGCATACTCGTTCTATGATGTTAAATGAAGTTACCCAATCAGCCAGTTTGGTTCCTAAACCTGTTTAAAATGATTCAGCATCAGATAAGACATCTGACTCTTCGGATGAAGTAATCTGATTGTCATAGTTAGCGTCACTATCATTTAAATAGTTCTCATTGGTTCGAACTTCCAAGGTCAAGCATTTCAGCATTATTTTGGTGATTCATCTAAAACATTGACTAATTCAACTCTTGATCCAAATGCATTGGTATTCAATATCCAGTTTCAAATAATTAAAACAATCGCATGGGCTTAATAATGGTCCACACCAATAAATAATATTACTCATTTTGGTTACTGTTGTTAGACAACTAAAATGCCCACCGACAGTATACAGTTTGATTTCTTTTTAAATATATCAAAGTTTATGTTTGGTATTATTTGCCCTAAAACCTAAAATACCAGTGCTTTCTTCAACGAAGCGCCCTACTGTAGGCCTACACTCCAGAAATACTATTAAACTCGGATGAGAAAATAAAAAAAAAATCCAAACTATGAAGCAATAGACACAAATAAACAAACTGGATCTAGTTAAAATTTTTTAACCTACTCCTGGAAAATCGGATTAGCAAAAATAATAGGCCTACACATAATCGTACTCCCCTTTATTTCAAGCTTCTCCACAACACTTGCTCGAGTGACAGACGACCTCCACAGCGCCCGGTTGGTCCAACATCGTCCGTTACAGCAACGGTCGCAGTTGCCTTTTCGCGCGCGTTCGTATAATATTATAGACAATCGTTGAATTTCCTTCGGTCATCTCCGTGCATATTTGTTCGCTGCTATCAACTTACATTACTGAAGACCAGCACGAGAGTCAAAGTCCAAACGCGAGAGAGCCCTAGCTGTTCAGCTACGTACGTGTCTGTGCACACTCTGTCGTGTAGGCCTATGTATTTTCCCCCGGCTTCTACTCATCTTGGCTGCAAATTAAGCCTTCGCGTGCCTTTCCCCTCCTCCCTTCCTACTATTAACATCTAAAAAGTCGCGCCCACATACCGACAGCTGTATTGGGAAACCCAATATCGTCTCTCTCTGACTCAGTTAATCGCCCATATACTTGAAGAATCCAGCACCAGGTCCCGTCTGTGTCTGGGGCAACAGTGGCCGATTGGTTAGAGCGCTGGCGCTGTAATGCGGAGAGTACGGGTTAGAGGCTCGATCACCCGAGGCAGTTTCTGTGTAGAAATTTTGAGCAAATCCTTAGCCCACAATAATGCCTTGCAATAGCCTATTATAGGCCTAATTGTATCTGCGACATCGTCGTGTGTGCACTTCTGAGCTTAAATGGAAGGAGGGCAATATCAAAGTACAGTTGTATTGTAGGCCTATATGTATTGTATTGTATCGTATTGTATAACTGTGTCTATGTCTCTGTCGCACACAATATCGGCGCGTGTCGTCGATTGGATCGAGGGCCTTTCGTATGAGTATTGACTCAATACGAAATAGGCCTAATTAAGTCGGAAGTCAAATCATAAGCAATCAAGTAGGCTAATATTCATTTAAGTTACAATTAAGTCAGAATTAGGGCAGAAATAAGTCGATCAGAATTAGCCTAACTAATTAAGTCAGAATTAAATCAAATGAGAAATGAAGTCAATTAGGCTAAGTAGCCTAATAGTCGTTTTAGCATCGACGTGTATAGGCTACGTCGATGCATTTTAGTCAGAATTAAGTCATAAATAAGTAATTCAGAATTAATTAAATAAGAATAAGGCCTGATGTCACAATTAAGTCACGTCAGAAGTCAAGTTAGAATAGACAAGTCAGAATATTCAAATCAGAAACCAATTAAATCAGTGTTAAGTCAAAGCAGATAAAGTCAGAGGAGATCGGATCGATCGATTTGAAAAAATTATAGGATATATATATATATATATATATATACACTGTATTACACTTACATAGACCTAAATACAGCCCTACACATATCGTTACCACACAATTAGGGGTAGGCCTAATATTGTTTGTACGAGCATTAGGGTCCCTTTAGGGCAGAGGAAAATCCGCCGAAGCCCAGGTCATACCCAAAACGCCCATTTGGGGAACGACTGGGGCCAATATCCAGTGCTGACTGGGCGTGCACCGTCTTGTTGAAATAATCCTTCGCCGTTATTATGAAACATTTTTGTGGCTGTTAACTGAGCGCAGACTGCAGTTCGCTGGAATGCGGGTTTGACCTCTTTCTCCAGTATCTCATTAATGTAATAACTCGAAGTGACTGAAGTTTTATTTGGAATGATATGAAGTTTTGTTAATCCAAGAGATGTCATGCCTCCCCACACCAGAACTGAGGGACTGAACTTCACCTGTGGAGCGCACGGAACAGAACTCTCTTGTGTTCCCCACACAACGTCGTTCTTACTGTTAGGTACGTGGTAGAATTTGAAGGGCGATTCATCACTGAACATAACACGCGACCAATCAATATTCTTAAACTTCTTCTCAAAGTTTACTCGGCGAACTTTGTAAGCATCAGTTAACTTTGGGACTTTTTGTCTCTTGAAACTCTTCCATTTCATCGTCGTCCGCATATAACGCCTGATTGTCTCTTTGCTTCCAGCAAGGCGTTTGTCTTTTAACCGACGTTCTAATTTTAGCAAACTCTGTCCTCGCCTATATTTAGACTGTTTGATCAGTTTTTGAGCGGCAGCAGTCAGCACGGACTTTCGACCACCGTGATATCGATTCCTCAGCGTCTCGTTTGGACTCTGCTTGTAGCATAGGCGTAGACTCTGCCGGGGCAGCCGGGGCACGTGCCCCCCCAATAATTGAGATGGTGGGGCATTGCCCCCCCAAAAATCCAGAGGAGAATTTATATTTTTAAAGGAGTGGGATTATCCTTTTTCAAACAAAACAACTTGGTCCTTCTGGGCCATGGCACCGTACTTTCGCATGCTTTCTTCATTTGGTTGCTCTCAAAGAATCTGCATTTAGTATATAATATGTAGTGTATATATATTTATATATATATATATAGTGTATAGAATGTATATATATATATAAAATGTATATATAGAGTGTAATAGGTCCTTGGTTGCTCTGACAGTCTTATCGACAGCTATTCTAATTTCATTGCATTGAGCGTTTTCGGGTATTTTGCGTGATTTAGTCTCGCCGGCAGTTGTTTTTTTATGGAAAATGAAGCGAGTTAGCAATCGACAAACAATAATTCTAGTTTCTTCAAGCGTCCTAACACCAGAAGGTAAGTGCGTAACCAGTGGCGTAGCCAGTTATTTTTTCATGGGGGGCAGTGGGGTGGCAGCTTAAAATTATGGGGTGGCTACCGACGCCTACCGTTGGCAAGTAAAGCGCGCATCGGCATCGCGAGCCGTACGCACAATAATTGAGCAATTGAACAATTGAACAAAATACTGAAAGTAGTCAGGAGTGTCATGACATCATTGACATGACAGCAATCACATCATTGACATGTCTTAACGTGTCTTAACTCAGTAACTTAAGAACGAAGTAAAAGTCACAATCCGAAAATAGTAGTCGTAAGTGAATTTACAAATATATTTTCTTAATTTGTGTAAGTTGTCTTAAACCGAAGCTACAAATATCAGAATGCGAAAAGAAGTTGTTGTCTAATGATCAAATGACTATATAGATAAACTACAAAGACAAATAAGATGTTTTTATTCTCAATTTCTCAGAAATATTAAATTTCACTCTCACTTTCAAAAGCACAACCAAAGGCCATTAAACACATGCAATAAAACGCGTGTACGCACATATTAATGACGTAGGGTATATAGCCATAGACTATGTATTTTTAGATTTTGGATGTATTGGACATAATACGCATGCAAGCCTCACTAGCTTAGCTGTCCCTCTATAGTGGCCTGTCCCACTTTCCCATCACCCACCGTATAAGAAGTGGTATACCGTATAGGAAGTTGTATAAAAATAAAATAAGTCAGAAATTATATAACATTCTTTATCACTCGTGCAGGGATTGGGGGGGCAGCTGGGGTGGCAGCCCTTTCATTTGGGGGGCAGCTGCCCCCCCTTGCCCCCCGTAATTACGCCCCTGTGCGTAACTCAGTAACTGCGTGTATATAGCCCTACTTTGTAGCATAATCTATAGATGTAAAAAACGTTTGCACTTTTAAGTAAATATATTGATGCCACACAGCCTAATAATACACTGCATAAATGAGTGATTTAAAATCTGATATGTTTTGCTACCAGGTACTGAATTTTGCTACGCTTTGTTGCCAGTTATTTAGATATGTGAATCTTTTCTTTTACATCGTAATCGTAAACTCGATATTTATACAGCGCCCACAAAAGCGAAGTTGCGGGAACCAGCTTATTCACAGGCGCTTAATCAAAACAGAATCGATAGGCAGATGGTCAAAATCCAGAGAGTCAGGCAGGCAGACATTCAGACGGCTAAGGTGGATGATGCTTAGAGTTGAAATGGAGAGAGGTGAGGGGAAGAGAAAGAAACGGGATAGGATTTGTGAAAAAGCAGTGTTTTCAGTTTTGAGTGGAAGACCTGTTGAGAGATAGCAAGAGGTGAGGTTTTGGTGAGTTCGTAGGATGGATCTGATATTTGTCGTAGCAAAGAAAGCTAAGAAAACGTTGAAAACGCGTGTTTATCAAGAAATAAGAAATGTAAATTTTTACATCTAAGGTCTGTAGACTGTGATAATAATAAATCGCCAGGTCTACTTATTTTAATTATTTTATTGAGCAGTGCCGTACTGCTAGCCAGCGTGCACGTGTGCGAACGGCTTTTCAAACTAGCGCGCACGGAGTTCAAAAGGCCTGTGAACAGTATTAGTCTATGTCTCAACGCTCAGCCTCTGCGGTCTGATCTGTGACCTGTATATGACGGGTGTTCCATGATACATGATACTATAGGGTCACAGACTTCGTATGTGTGATGTCAGTTGTACATAAAGATTTATCTTTGTTGTGCACTCGGATGCACACAGCAATACACAGCCAACCTGAGCCCGGCTGGAGGCATGATTTCCCCTTGCAGGCTTACTTCCACGTCATGCCCTTTAACCCTTCAGCTCGAGAATTTAAGAAATGCCTGAAATAATAGGCTACCTGCCTTGCTCCTCTCTGTCTCTCTCTGTCTCTCACTGTGTCTGTCTCTCGCTCGCTGTCTCTCTGTGTCTCTCCCTGTCTCTGTCTGTCTCTCTTAATGTTTTTCTAATTTAAGGTAGTATTGTTAAAGACATTGACTGTATACATACGGAAGCCCATAGGGGACATGCGATTATTTCTTACTTTTCTAGTGATTATGTACTTGAAAATAAAGACAAGCATTCGAGCGATTGTATACTAGCCAACTATGACAAAGACAAAAAGCTTCAAACAGTCAAACAGTCGCAGAAGTGCTGAAACTGACCAACTTGATTTTAAATCTGTGTGTAATTATTTCGTACAAAAGAATGACATGCGTCGAAGGGTCTTCGCTTTGTTTCCTGCCCGGATTGTTTAATGACGAACTTGGACTGGAAACTGTTTTAACGAAGATCGGATAAATAACAATGATTGATGAACGATGACAATCAAGTCTAGCTCTGGCTCTAAGTTTCTGAGACTGAATGTCCAGATCCCATGCCCCCCCAATATTTTGGACAAGTCTACGCCAGTGGCTTGTAGCGTTTGGCCCACTTGCTAATCCACGATTTAGAACGACCCAATTTCTTTCCTAAACACTGTAACTGTACTTTTCTTCCAATAATATAATAGCTTGAGCCCTAATTTGCGATTCATTTAAGGCCTCCATTGCCTAATCGGCGTATTCGCTAGTCAATGATAATGCTGCTTGTTTACGTTTGCTTGGCACGAATTCGATGACGTCACGGATATTGGCGCTAAAATTTTAATAAGTGAGCTAGTGATCTAATTTTTTTGCGTAACATTCTCATTTGAACAACCTATCCTCCAGTATACAACTTTCCATATTATATTGTGTATAACATATATTTGTCTGCATTCAAAATCGTTCTCGACCTATCGAGTCACCCTATATAATAATAATAATAATAATAATAATAATAATAATAATAATAATAATAATAATAATAATAATAATAATAATAATAATAATAATAATAATAATAATAATAATAATAATAATAATAATGATAATAATAATAATAATAATAATAATAATAATAATAATAATTATTATTATTATTATTATTATTATTAGTAGTAGTAGTATTAGAAGTATTGTTGTTGTTTTTGTTTTCGTTGTTGTTGTTTGCGTCACTGACCCGAATAAGGTCAGCGGCTGTTTTCAGTTTGACATGTCTCCAGGCAGAACAACTCTGTATTGTAATGTATTGTATTTTCGTTTATTAATAACTCTCTGTCCAAAAGGAGAAAGCAACAACAATGCATGATCATACAGTTATGGTGTTAGAGACTAAACTATATAATAGCTTGTAATACCACTGTTCAGCACTATAAGTAGAAATAATTATAGTTCTAATAAGGCTAATTGGATTAGTTTACAGGGTTGACAGTGAGACTGGGAGAGACTCCAGAAAGCAGCCAGTAAAAGTTTTTATACAACTGGCGTATTAAAAAGTTTTTGCTCTCCGGCAGGGCAAGTTGGATGGGCCTGAGTCGTAGATTGTATCGCATCTCCTGTCGCTCATGGCACATTCGACGTAGAACGCTTAGACCTATTATGGCTTTGAACAACGCATCGTTCGCTCAGTCTGCCAAGCTTTCAACTGACAAGAAGAAAATTCTCCCTGTCTTTGATTCTGGTATTAAAAGTGATAACAATGAAATTAGTCAGGTCACTACTACAAAATTCTTAGGGGTATATGTTGATGAGCATTTAACGTTCAATGATCATGCTTCAATAATGGCAAAAAAAGTGGCCAAAAACTCGTCAGTTTTCAACATAGGCATCATTTCCCGGATTCGACATGTCCTGCAGAGACCTATCCTGATGAACTTGTATAACACTCTCATTCTTCCTTACCTCTCTTATTGTAATATATTGTATGGGCTTCACACTTGACAAGACTTATGATACTACAGACGAGCATTGTACGTATTGTTTGTGGTGCTACACACAATCAAAGCACTTCTGCTTACTTTAAGAAACTTAGAATATTGTCGTTGTTAAACATTAATAAAATGCAGACTGAAGTATTCATGTATAGATTTAAACATAAGCTATTACCAGAAACGTTTGCTAATGGCTTCCGATTGAATACGGATATACATTGCTACTACACCAGATCCTGTACCATAAAGTTTATGCACGTACCAAAACTCGTCAGTTTTCAATATCATAATTATCGTGGACCGTGTGTATGGAACTCGCTGCCAATTCCTTTGACTAATGTCCAAACTTTAGGAATATTTTAATTAAACTTAAACAGTATCTTTTCGAACTGGAATGAATTAACTGTAATTGATGAAGAAATACACTGGAGACACTATAGCTGCTACTCGATCATCTTTTCTACCTACTTGGAAAATTGAGGAAAATAAGGCTCCCTGGTAGCGGAGCATAATTGCTCCTTTAGGGATAACCCTTTGACACTAAGAAACCGATTGTCTTATGGTAGACAACAGTGCTGCATGTATAATGGATAATTTGACTGATGTGAATTGCTCGATTTGTTGTTGTGAAGAATTTGTGTTATGGTGTCAATAAAAAAGTCTTGACTGGGAATCCTGCATTAGAAACCCAGCCTAAGTCGCAGAGTGAAGCGTTCCAAGAGATTACAATCTCCTCCACTCAGGTACTCCAACAAGGCCGGAGACGCGTACATCAATCTCGCCAACGTTGTTGCTCGTGATACCTCATGTAGGGCCTGCGTTGGCATACCACTCTGGTGCTATGACAATTCGGCGCCGGTCAATTCGGCGTAAGACAATTCGGCGCTTCTTTTTCTATTATATTTCGACTTTTGGTAAAACGTGTATTTTAGTGTATTTAATTGATTAGGGAGGTAAATGTGTATTTTAGAGTAGCCTATTTATTATTTCTGGCTGCGCAAGTGGAAGCTGGATTGATAAAAACTTGTTTCTGTAAATAGAAGTGGGATTGATGAAAAGAATTCTTTGCATAAATAGAAGTTGGATTGATGAAAAGAATTCGGCAAGTATGCAGTTTAGCGTCGTAAATGATTCGCCATTGCATGGGTTTCAGCGTTGGTCAAACACAAGTTGGATTGACGAAAATAAATGTTGCTAAGTAGAATAATTTAAGCTTAAATAGAAGTGAGATTGACGAAAAGAAGCTTGCTTAAATAGAAGCTGGATTGATGACAGTTATTATGAAAACCATTGAAATAATTAAATATGGCATACGCTGAAATACAGAGCTACCTCCATCATGAATTAAATACGCTAAAGTAGACCTACACCTTTAAGCGACTTTTATCGCAAACAATGAAGGCAATATTCTGCAATCTAGATAGCTGCGCCGAAATGTCTGGCGCAAAATCGTCCATGCGTCGAGTTGTCTTGCGCCGAATTGACCGGTCACCATCACGCCCTTGTAGAGTTTTCAGGGCGAACTTGGATGAGGAACAGGAACTTTGGATATTATCAACGTGTTCAGTAACTATCACCAGTTGTTACCCCGAGGATATTATTGGTCGTCGCTCTCTAGACGTCTGTGACTGGTGGTTGGAAAGCAAGAAAGGACATGTTGCGTCGCACGACTACCAACTCACGATATTGGCGTGGTTGATATGAAGGTTGTTATATTTTTCCCAGGATGAGACATTCTGGAGCTCATTCTGTGCTGTCCCAATGTTTTGCAATCAAATGAGTAAGAATCGTCCGCGAATTTTAGTAGCCGAATCCGGACCTGCACTAGATGAAGGTCCGCCGTTCAGATGATGACTTTAGTGGGCTAAGAACCGATCCTTGGACCACACTGGCGCTTATGGTTGGAACCGAGAATATGAGGCCTTCAAAACTCGTAACATACCTTCTGTCACCTAGGTAATTCACAAGCCAGTTGAAAATACTATCGGGCATATCAAGCTTGGAGAGTGTTTTAGTAATTGCCGCGTGCCAGAAATCCGCTGAGGAAAGTTGAAGTTAATACCAACGCAATCATCAAATTGTGCAGTGTGATTTTCGTTAACGATAACGATAACGAAAATGTTCGTTAACGAAAATAAAATGATTTCGTTAACGATAACTATAACTATAACTAAAAATATCATTAACTATAACTATAACTATAACGAAAATAACACTAACGAAAATTCATCTTTATTTTCGTTAATGCAAAAAATAAAAATAGGAAGTGCAATATGGACGATTCGACAAAATGAGAACGAAAAAAATGCGATATTTTTATTATGCGATTTGTCAGTTACTTTGGAGACTCGTGTATTCATGAAGCTGAATGCACCCATGCTTCAAAGGCTTTCAAAGCTCTGAGCAAATTGTGAAATAGCGTGTTAATACGCACAATTTTGCTTATAGCCTTAATTATTGTAACTAAGTAGTAACTAAAATTAACTAAAATAAAAATCCATTAACTATAACTATAACTATAACTAAAAAATAATACTAACTATAACTATAACTATAACTAAAATAAGAAACCATTAACTATAACTGTAACTATAACTAAAATAAAATCTGTAAGCAGAATCACACTGAAATTGTGAAAGCAAGCAATCATGGTGATCGTTTGATGTTTTGCGGTCACCGTGTCGCTATTCACACAACTGTTAAGTCTGCAATGTCTTTTACATTAATAAGTTTTTGCCAAAGAATGCAAAGCATCATGTGCTCAAATGGAAAGTTGCTTTTCAGTTTGTTTAATTCGAGCATTATTTCTGAAGTTGAACGATGACGATCGATCAGGCATCTTGTTTTCAAGTATCTTGCCAGGAAATGTCTTCCAATAAAATAGTGTGTAACTAGACTATAACTAGACTCACTGGGATATAGAATAAATGAAAGTGGTCTCTTCTGTAAGTAAATATCTCTGGTGAAAATATTATGAAACTCCGACTCATTTGTGCCTTTTGTTTTCCACAAATGTTCATTTCGAGCGAACAGATAGCAAAACAGTGTGTCAAAACCAAGCAGACATTGCACATCTCTGTCGAAGTAAGTGTCAAGAGGAGTCATCACAATTACATTTGCAACTACAAGTTCCTTCAAATTATTCCGCAGATCTGGCTCCTCGAGAATTCGTTCACATAAATACAAAACTTCAGGATAGTTAAGACAATTGTAAAGATGCGCAGCACGGTAACAGTCGGCTGTGTTGCAGCGAATGCCAAAATCTTTCCATATGGCATTGTAGAATGATGTCATATTTTCCAAGGAATATTCTAAGAGCAATTGATTGACGTCGTCTTCATTTAGCCACGAACTTTTATTGAGAATTTCCGCTTTGTTAATAGGATTGGTTATTTGATACACACGTAAAACTCTGTCCGCCCTCTTTGATATTCCAAAAGATCTCCAATTTGTTATAATCATCAGAATCTCATCCAATGGAAATTTCTGGATCCGCATATCGTAAAATGGTCGAAAATGCTGAGACAATTTTACTTTCGATAATTTCTTTAGATACAGAGCAAATACTTCTGGTGTAATACGCAGATCAAGAAGAGGCATTCTCCAATTGTAATGGAACTCAAACTTAATCTGCCGTAAAAGAAGATAAAATCCAATGATGCTGGCAATGTCTTCAATGTAGAGCAAACAGCCGGCATTCAACGTTTCTTCCTCCTCTTCCTCAGTTGCTTGATTTATGTTCAGTCTTGAGCACAGGTCTATAGTGGTTTCATATTCTGAAGTAGCAAAATGAAGAGCTGCCATGTAGACCAAAGTTGCATTGGCGATAGATTTACATTTAGAATCCTCGCATTCTAACGCTTTTCGAAGAAGACCTTTTGAGGTTTGGGTCACGAGCCTAAATTCCAGAGGACTAAGTGTTCTTTTCAAGTTTTCCATTAGACCTTGTGATGTCAAAAAAAGGACGAAACTTCTGTCGAGACTTGTTCCATTGGGTCTTGGAAAGTTATGATGTTTAGACTTAAATACTTTCGATTGCCATGAAAGTTCTCTGACAAATTCAGTGATAATGTTGCTATCGAATGATACATGTTGCCAGCACAATGCGTTTGCCACATGCAAACTGAACAGCACTTTTACAAATTGTGGAAAACTTGTCGAGAACTCTATTGTTGATAAAAATGAACCTAGATCAATTGTATTCTGTAATAATTTTGTTTCACAATGAAAGGTCTGTATGTGGTGAATGAATGCATAACTCCCCCACAGATTTACGTGTTTGATAGTGTGCTGAACAGATCGACAGTAGCCCATTCTAAACATCCAATCAAAGAATCTCAGTTTCCCTTTATCCATGGTCTCGCACACATGCAGCATGTCTTCGCCAAAATCTGTGATTTGATATTTGAAATCAGGGAAAATGGAAATGGGATCTTTACTTAAGATCGGCAGTATGTACTTTTCCACGAACCAAGCAGTTAGAATTTCAGAATGGCAGAATTCATTCAAACGCAAAGTAGTCTCATTGACTACTTTCTTGTTCATGTGTTCATGAAATAAGTTGGCCTGAGGAATAAAATAGTTCGGAGAATAATTGGCCTTTAGCCATTCTGCAAGCTTTCGTAATAAATAAGAGCAGACCTCAATGATAGATAAGGAATTCCACCAATCTTGGGGCATCTCTTCACAAGACCACAGCATCAGTGTTTTAAAATGGTAAGTACAGAGAACTTCATCTTCCTTTGTACAACCTTTTTTGATTAGTTCTCTTTTGGCAAAGAATCTGAGCATATGGTAGACAATCTGTTGAACTGGAGTCCAGCTCTGAAGTAGACAAACCTCAGCACCTGAAAATGACAACCTGTGCTGGAATACATCATTTCTGCAAGCAGGATGTTTTGCATTTACAACATGACAACCACTTTGTACTATTTTGCGAATGTTGACAGAAGTCGGCCACCCATGCATCCTTTGACGAAATGGCCAACGCTTGGCTTCTTTGGGCCACTGTGGGCACCAAACGCAAAGAACAGAATCTGCAGTATAAGTTTTTCCCCGAATTAATTTGAACGCTGGACCAGTAATCCTACAGCAGTTTTCTGGTTCTGCAATGTGCCCAGATGAAGTAGGCTTTGGAATTAATGTTAAACGTATTAAGTGACGTGGGTAGGAAGCCTGCATAAATTCAAACTTTTTGCAATTCCAATTGTATCTCATTTCCCCCAAATGCTGAAGCTTCACAAACCCTGGATAATGAGGATCCGGCAAGATCCGCGAACAGTCTATCGTATCGGCAAAACCACTGACATCATCTGGTAGAACAGGAACGTCTTCTGTGAAGGCCAGACTATCAGCGTTGCATATCAAAGTGTCCATGTCGTCAATGCATGAATTTATAGGTTGAACGTAGAACTCTATCGAGCTGCCACATGGAAAGAGATGACGCAGTTGGTTATCAGCCATAATGCGAATTTGCATAGAATGAAACACGTCGCTGTACAACTTAGGATGCACAGGGATGGTACCAACGATGAATGCAGAAACACCATCCATTCTGAATTTAAAAAAACAACCATTTATACTTTACCAGCTAAAAATCGATTTGAGGCGCAAACCAAATGCAACTGAAAAGGGTTACGATGCTTTCGTCTGATTTAAATTGTGCTGAAACTGGCCATCTCTGGCAGAGACGAACATGGCAACACTGCAGACGAACAGATAATAGAAATTCAAGTTGCCGAGATGCAGGTAGCAGAGACGCAATCCTCGAGGAGCCATGAGCTGACAGTTACTGACAACTTTTTATTTCCAGAAGCACATATTGTTATAATATAACAATTAACAACAATTATAACTTGACTATTACATTTTAACCTAGTAGAATAGTTTGAGGCCTAGACAATATTACCATAATCAAAATAGGGATTGATTAGTGTATAATATAAATGCCTACGAATATGAACTGGGATAAGGTAAGATATTCTCGCTAGTATACCACGAGTCTTGCAAGACGCTGTAATCTGACCTAAAAAAGAAGCTACTGCCGAGAGCTTTCCTTGTCGACGGAGCAGTCGTAATAGTAATCGTAATCGTAATATTTTATAGTGCCGCTTCAAGAAATAATCCTCAGAGGCGCTCCCTACCTGACAACACCAAACCACGATCGAAAAGAATGGTTTTCAAACGCCTGCGTACAAGGGGCAAGGAAAGACTAAGTAGCTCATTACGGAGGTAGCTAGGCAACCTATTCCAGTTGGATAGACTGACCACAGCAAAGCTCTTATGAAGCAGCGTAGAAGTTCGAGCCATAGGGACAACCAGGTCGCCTTGAGTGGCAGATGGAAGACATCTGCGACCTGGTATGGATAACACATGCACACAAAGCTCCCAGAGATAGACTGGGGTTTGGCCTGCAAGACAATTGCGCATAAGCATTAGGATTTTAAACTCAGTGCTTTTTTGCATTGGCAGCCAGTGCAGTTCCTCCAGTATAAAGCCAATCATAAGTCGCCATATATATGCCCGAACTTTGGTATGCCTCCTATCAGCCGATTCGCGGCATTTAGCACATATTATTGCAACTGACTAATGCGCGATAAGGTTAAGCCCGCATAGATAGCATTGCCATAGTCGACCCTGGTGCATATGAAGGCATGCATCACGGTCGTAGCGGCTTTTGTTGTTAGAGAGCGGCGTGCGTAAATACAATCTATAACCTGGCGAAGACCAGAGGCGGAGCTTCACATGGAGAATAATATTGTGACCAATCAGAGTTAACGAAACAATAGCCAATCCACTGACGCTTTGCATTGCCCTTATTTAAGGCCCCAAACAAACCTTGCATGCAGGATATTAATTTTAGGTAATTTATTGTTTTAGCGTCCTTTACAATGAATCCATTATAACCTATTGATTAAACGTGTAGTTTAATCTGAGACGATAATAAGAGTAATAATAGTCCCAGGTTTAATTCAGTAAAAACTAATTCTCGCTAAATAGAAGTCGGATTGATGAAAATAAGTTTGGTAAACCCGTAATTTAGATTGGTAGATTATTTGATATCGTCAAATTAAAATGAAAGCTGGATTGATGAAAGAAATGGTTTCCCTACATGAAAGTGGGATGAAACCATTTATCTATTTAAACAGAATTTCGCTTGGTGGAAATATTTTTTACCGTAAATAGAAGCTGGATTGATGAAACTAAGTTTTGATGCAATAGAAGCTGGATTGAAGAATATAATGGTGAAGTCGTAGTTTATGTTGCTAAATTATTTGATATGGTCACTTTAACATGGAAGCTGGATTGATGAAATTGTTTCCCTAAATGGAAGTGGGATTGATGAAAACATTCCTGTGTTCAAAATTGAAGTGGGATTGATCGAAATAATTTTTCCCGTAAGTAAAAGCTGGATGGATGAAATTAAGTTTTCGATTCAATAGGCTGGATTGATGAGAATAATTGTTTCCATAATTAGAAGTTGGATCCATGAGAACATATCTTTGCTTAAATAAAAGTTCTATTGATGAAAACTATTTCTTTTGTCACATAGAAGTTGGATTGATAACAGTAATTTTTTGCAATAAAATGGAAGTTGGATTGATGAAAAACTGTCTTGGTGAAATAGAAGCTGGATTGATGATAGTTAACATGCACGTAGGTAGAATGCTTACTTACCAACGTGAAGTACGGCATTGAAGACATTCAAATAATTTACCAACGTAAACTACGGGATAACCAATAAGTTTTGCTTAAACGAGGTTTCAAGCCAAAGAATTTGGACTCTAATCCAACTTTGTGCATCGATAAAATTACAGACATAAAGGCATAAAAATGCGACTGAATTAAAGCAATAATGACACTGGTGTAGTATGCCCTCACTGAGCCGTTTATTGCAGTCTTCAAACACAGAATGGACTTTTTGGTTATTCAGTAATTGACGTTGCTAAATAATTTTAATGTCTTCAGTGCCGTACTTGCTGTTGGTAAGTAAGCAGTTTCCCAATGTCCATGATAAGATGTTTAGCAAAGGCACATTTAGAATATTAAGCAACAAGGACAAACTATACTTTCTATACTTGCCTCAAAACTGTCCTTTTCAGCCATGCTGTAGTCGGGAGCGCTATATAAAACTTCGTAATGAATGAATGAATGAATAGGACAGTAACATGAAGTTAGGAGAGACATGGACACTGATTGACAGTGATTGTTGATAGAGGTTAGTGATGCACGTTCATTCCAGATATCCAAAAAACACACATATATTTATATGTATATTGCACAACTCCAAGCAAAAAATGAAGTAATTCACAGAGTATAAAACAAGAGAAAAACTATTGTAGTTTAGTGTATTACACTGTAGCAAGTAAAAACTTGTACATGTCACTGAATATTTGTCAGTGCGCTATTTCTTTGAGTATGAACTGCCAAGAGAAATGTTCCTTGACACACATTCACCTAAAGCCTGTGGTGCCGGCTGATTTCGTTTTCGAGAAGGCAGTGAATAATCGTGCCATCTTCCTTGCTGGAGGCAATGTCGTACACCTCATCTGACATCCTGTGTATAAGCTGGCCAGCGTATTGAGGAAACTTGGCTGCTACGCGTTGTTTTCGGTTGTTTGCAAAGTCGAGGAGGCGCCGTACATAATACCCAGAGAAGCGTTCACTCACGAAGTGAACTAGCTGAACTAAGTTGAAAGCTCGAGTTCGCTGAAAGATCTGGAACAAAATGAATGACAGATGTCACATTTACAGTAACCTACAGTGTATTGGCTAAGAGTTTTACCACTGGCACAAATTTTTGCGATTCTAGACAAATTTACTTAATTACATTTATAAATTCATTCATTCATTCATTCAGAGCATTTATATAGCGCCCCTTCAAGAAGCTACTCAGAAGCGCAATTAAATGCAATTATTTCCATATATAATTATAATATGCATATACATTATATCACAATTTCTGGTGAATAATTAGGCAGTTCAATTAGACTGTAGAAGAAGAATAATGCCAACCAAACAACTTTCTCTCTCCAGCATTTTAACCACTACACTATCATGCAACCCGTAACACAAATAGAGACCAAGTCCAATATCAGAGCTGTAACAATGCATTCAAAAGTTGCAACCTCCTTAATGCACAATCCACAATTTGTTTTGACAATGCTCTTCAGAATTTTTGTTATCGTTCATTAATTTAGTCCTATCCATTTGTGTCATAAGTTATTAGCACTATATATTTAACCACTCCTTTTGAAAGTTTATGATCGTCGACACTTGCCATGTCATTAAGGATGCGCATCGAAGCTTCAATATAGTTGTTGGTAAAGTTTCCACGGAGAAGCGTATCACGGCGAAATGCAGAGCACCAATCTGCCTTCCGGTTGTCATATAATTCTTTGATGTGATTTCCATAGAACGAGTATGCGCATATTACGAATATTAAGATTTTTACAAATTTACGAATATTAACGAATATTAAACTGGCCAACGAATATTAAATTTTTTTGTTCTTTTAATTTTTCAAAATCCGGATAAAGTAGTAACAGATTCAGTGCCAAAAACTAGGCATTAGAGCTAGAACAAGAGCAGTTGCAGTTACTCATCTTGTATCAATTACTTCACTTAGTTTATTGTTTGAAGTCTAAATAGGCTACATGCCTATAATTATAGATCATGCACGCGGAATTCAAATTTTTGGCGCAAAAACGAACGACATCAGTATGTAACAGTATGAAACAAACACCGATTGTTTGACCCAGCTATCTCTATAATTCCCTATCCCTCAGCCCAAATTCCTCCGCTGAGTGGGAGGATCTTGCCCTCAGCTAACCTGGCGTATAATTAATCAAAGTTGCCCACACGCATTAAGCGCATCGTACATCATTCATCCTCACATAGTCATAGTCTGCTTAAAATTATATAGAATTACCGCAGAGAGAGAAACAGAGACAGACGGATAGAGAGGGCGAGCAATCGTAGAGAGACAGGCAGAGACAGACCGACAGAGGGAGAGAGGTTGTACGATTTCTTCCCCTCTCTGTCCGAGAGGGAGAGAAATCGTTGACAGACAGAGAGAGAGAGAGAGAGAGAGAGAGAGAGAGAGAGAGAGAGAGAGAGAGAGAGAGAGAGAGAGAGAGAGAGAGAGAGAGAGAGAGAGAGAGAGAGAGAGAGAGAGAGAAAATCGTAGACAGACAGACAAGGAGAAAGAGAGAGAGAGACAGACAGACAGAGAGACAGAGAGAGTCATGGTCGGCTTTTCACAGAGTTCTTCAAGCGCTCTAAGTGCAGCGCCGCTAAACCACAGCACATATTCTTAAATTAGTACTCTTAAATTAGTTCGTAAAAAGCGGAAACAGTAACGTCATCAACGAATATTTACGAATATTTACGAATATTAAAATATCCTAATATTCACGAATATTTACGAATATTAAAGCCTGAAGTCACGAATTCTCGTTCTATGGTGATTTCTGAACATCGGATATTTATTCACAAGTTCAGACCCAAAGAAGACTTCATCACTGAAATACCAATTATTGTCATGGAATGGGTGTGAAAGTTTACAGCAATTATCACATCCATGTAGTTACAAATACTTCATAAAGCATAGGCTACTAAACACAGCTGAAATGAAAACACAATTATCTGAAAGTTATTATCGTGTGTACATGTGTATGTATGTACAGACACTTTATGTAGCGTCTGAAGTAAGTAATAAAAGCACCGCACACACACATTTTATCTGACTAGTCTCAACAACAGCACTGTTTTACGACATTTAGAAAATGGCCCTATGCAACAGAGTTACCTGTTAGGTTATGTTATCCAATTGATGTGAAACCAACATAATGTTACATAATGCGATGTGTTAGTAAGCAGCCATCAATTATTAAATGAGAATGCTACATTAGTTATTTTGTACACTTTAAGAAACACTTTTTGTGATACTGAAATGCAAACTGGTAATACAGGATTAACAAGTGCTGTGAAACTTTCAAATTTACCTGTCAGAGAGATTGGCCTCACTGTCAGAATAAACCAACCGCTTGAACAGACCATATAAAACCAGTCTGTCGGCTTTAAGAACACCGTGTGATGAAAGCAGCAACCATCGCCACTGAGCTTGTAAGACATGAAACTGGCATAAACACCGTCAAGCTCTGATTACAAAACAGAACCAAAGAAATCACCATATTGAGTATAATTATTAACATTATACTACCAAACAGTTCAATGATTTGTTGTTTCTTCATGCTGAAGGCCATGTTTTAGAAGTTGTACAATCAAATAATTCGGAACATACTCCAATAGCTACTTTCCGATAAATACTACTTTCCGAAATAGACACCAAGCCCTCGTGTATACATTAATATAATCTCTTATGAACACGTCTCATGAAATATGCTTTCAAAAGTGGTTTTGATTATAAGTGACCATTAATTGATACATCATGCATAATGGCAATTGCGCCATGTAGAAGTTTCCAGATTACATAACATTATGCACATTTAAATTTACTCCCAGTGTTACAAGCCTACTGAACTGACTCCATGACATCCATGTAGAAGGTGTTCACAGATGGATCCACAGATTCACACTTACTAACTTAGAGCACATCACGTTGTATAAAAGATAATACGATAATCCTGCATTTTAGCAGTGAAAAGAAATAGCGTATTTAATTTTTTTATGATTACAATGATAACTGTCATCAATCCAACTTCTATTTACGTTAGTATTATTTTCATCAATGCGACTTCTAGTTTCAGAAGAAACTTTACATCAATCCAACTTCCATTTCAACGCAAAGAATTCGTTTACCGAAAGTAAATAAAGTAGTAATACGCCCACTCACCTTCGCCAAACGTTCGTCCATATCTGAGGTTATTTCTCACAAAGATGAATAGCCAAAAAACAGAAAATAATGTCTTACAATAAGCGTACACGTCGTGCAAAATCTCTCACGTTGAAAACAAGAGTCACCTTACACGCATTTGCAAAGCAAAGGCAGTGGGTTGGCTATTGTTTCGTTAACTCTGATTGGTCAAGGTATTATTCTCCATGTGAAGCTCCGCCTCTGGTCTTCGCCAGGTTATAGATTGTATTTACGCGAGCGGCGTACCGAGCGAATCTGACGTAGGTGATTAAAGCACGTGCGACATACATTCCTCACGTGTTCTGAAAAGGTCAATTCCTGGTCCAGGGTCACACCCAAATCTCGCACAGTGGTAGAGAAAGAGACGCCAGGAAAGAGATGCTGTAGATAGGATAAATCGACTTTGTATAGCTGCCCGCGAGTCCCAACCCAGATGAACTGCGGATTTCCAGGGTTCAGCCGAAGACGGTTGGATGACATCCAGGCGCCAATTACTTCCGATGTCATTAGTCATATCGAGAAACTCTGAAAAACTGGTCGAATTCAGACATCTATTAAATTAAATCACATTCGTTTATGTCTAATAATTCATGGCCAGAGATAGGGCGCCGCACAAATGTAGTCTAAGAACTTGATCTCTTAGACAGCTGTCTTTGAGACGGGTTGAATGGGTTACGGTATAAGTAGTGAACACTGTAGCCTACAAGACTGGTTACCCTTGAATATAGGCTTTCAAAAGCTGCATTGCATATAGTTATTGCATATTGCATAGTTACCCGCTCCTGCTATTACCATCTCCAACGCCTGAAGGTAATCCGACGATCTGTTTCTTCTTTGGTTTTTATCTCAAAAGCTCACGCCTTTATTTGCTATCGCATTGACTATTGTTATTCCCTCTTCGTTGGCCTCCCTAAAGTGCGCCTCTCCCCTCTGCAATCGGTTCTTAATGCAGCTGCCAGACTTATTGCCCGTCTTCCACGATTCTCCCATATCTCTACATTCATGTTTGAACAACTACATTGGCTTCCTCTTACTGCACGCATCCAATTAAAGGTACTTGTCCTCATTTGCCGATCCTACCTAGGTCTTGCCCCGAAATACCTCTGTGACTCATTACGTCGGCCTAACACGCCCGATCCACTCATCGGATCGTCTTGACCTTCTTGTTCCTCTTGGGCGAAAGGCCATAGCTCAGTCCCGTGCCTTTGCCTGCATTGGCCCTTCGCTTTGAAATCAACTTTCCCCTTTGTTCGCACCACTATACTATCTGGTGGTCGTGATACATCTTTTCGCCACCTCAGTCCAAGAGAGTTACGAAACGTTAACGTGCGGGTAGTGGGTATCCAGGTAGATCGATATATGCATGCCATAGCGCACAGCTCTGAAAACTGACTGAAGAGCGGGATTGGGTCCCTCGTGCGGAGGTGGGAACGAAGTTATGCGTGTAGACAGCGAGGTTAAAGAAAGAGGACCATCACTATCATCAGAGTCTGTGGATACCCTACCGCCTACCGGTATATCTTAGGAAGTAGAATAATTATCACTGATCATTGCCAATACAGAAGACGCATAAGGGAACTTGCTCCGTAAATTGTGGGCCATGAACGGAAATGTACCGAGAGACACGTGATGGGAGTGGGGGAGACGCAAGTGCTTAGCACAGAATGACGTCGAGATTATTTCTATTCGCGGTTTCCCCACGGGTTCTGTTCGGGCGGAACTAACCGCATTTCTCTCTCTTTTCGGGAAACTACCCGACAGATCTGACCGTGGTTCGTTCAGGTGTGTGAGAGACAGTAAAATACTCAGAGAGGGAAATGAATACATAGGTCTGTGAGAAACAAAGGAGTAACGTTAGTGACATTTCCTCTGATTCCGGCAACGGAATCGAGTCCGAGGATTCAGAAACGAATCCTGTGAGTCCGTGCGCTCTCGGGCGCTTATAACGAAAGTACACACGGAAATTGATCCAAGGAAATCTTGCAACCAATCAGAAGTCGCCATTTCAGTAATAGAATTCACTGCGTGATGAATATTAATTACGGCTAAAAATGGCAAATTAGTAGATTGATATGAGCCGTCTCTATATCAAACAATAGAACCTTAACAATGGGGCTTTCTATATCAAACAATGGGGCTTTCTATATCAAACAATGGGACTTTCTATATCAAACAATAGAGGTTTCTATATCAAACAATAGGGCTTTCTATATCAAACAATGGGAGTTTTTATATCAAACAATAGGAGTTTCTATATCAAACAATAGGTGTTTCTATATCAAACAATAGGCCTTTCATACACAATGAGGTTCTATATCAAACAATAGGAGTGCGCGAAGCTTAGCCATTGTTCACCACCTCAGGTCGTAGTTTCTACCTCAGTGAGTCATCTATTTTCTAACTCATCGAGGGTGGGAGGAGGTAAGCGCCGCCCCTTTTGGCTGCAGCCACTGCGCCTTTCTTTGCCTAGCGCCCACAGCCCAACGCCTTTGTTTCTTTGTCTTATACAATGCAGCCACTGCGCCTCTCTTTGTCTAGCGCCCAGCGCCTTTCTTTGTCTGAGCCAATGCTTTTATTCCTTTGTATTCGACTAACTTGAGTGAAAGGTACAAACTCATTCCATATTTCTAGGGAAGAGAGGCTGAGCTGAATATTAATTCTTCATGCTGTATACATCCCATTGGTCCACGCTATTTGTGCTTTACACGAATCGTATTAATTGAAGATGTATCAGCTAGAAGCGCATCTTACAGCGACATGGCTATTATTTTAATTATATTTTAATTATTATTTCAAATAAATACCATTTAATATTTTAATATACGCTAAAGTTGCACTCTTGTGCAACTAATTATATAATCATCCATCTACACATCTTTCCAAATAGATTATGAGAGTTATTATTATTATTATTATTATTATTATTATTATTATTATTATTATTATTATTATTATTATTATTATTATTATTATTATTATTATTATTATTATTATTATTATTATTATTATTATTATTATTATTATTATTATTATTATTATTCTGAAAGTGCACAATTCTCAAATATCAAACAAAATTGATGTAAAAAAGAAAAACAAGGAGAACACGAGGTAGGGAGGAAGTGACACATAGACAGAGACAGAGGTAAGCTATGACATGCTACAGGTAAACAGCTTGACAAACAGATGTGTGGAATAGGCCTATGGCATCAATTAAACGAATGCTTTGATCTACGCACTAAATAGTTCACCCTTAGGCTACACCTTGGCACAATCAAAGGCAGTGCAAAGACTGACAATATTCTGTTGTAATTAATCATCAGATGCGCAGTTATATATACATATACATATATATATATATATATTATATATATATATACGCAAACATGTACACACTCATATATTCTAAGCAGTCAAATTCAGCATAACGTCCATATATCTAACATACATTCGTTCATTATAAGAATTTATATAATATATCATCAAGAAACTACTCTGTAGAACTCTCAGTCTAACTGCAAATGTCATCTAATTCTAGCCTTCCATATACAAGGTATGACTATTCCCATACAGATATGAATCTCCGTGAGATGCATGTTTACTTGGTCGACTTGTGGGTTTCTATTTTGTAAGCAGAGATACGTTGAGTGTTTACTTGACAGACTTACTACAGCAAAGTCAACAAGTCTCGTGAGATGGTGGTCGCCCGACGGGGGATCAGAGAGCGCCCGGAGCCTATTCTGAATGTTCAAAGAGTCTCATCTATGAAGATACTAGGAGTTAAAATACAGGACAACCTGCGAGTCTCACAGCACGTCGATGAGGTTCTCAGTGCATGTTCCAGCTCCCTCTATGCGTTGCGAGTACTCAGGAACCATGGTCTACCAGAAAAGGCTCTGCACACAGTCACAGAAGCCACCACTGTTGCCCGCCTCATGTACGCCGCTCCTGCATTGTGGGGCTTCACTACCGCAGACGACAGAACAAGGATGGAGCGACTGCTGCACCGAACACAGCGATTGGGGTATATGCCGGAGGTGGCACCCAGTGCGGTGGAGAGGTCCGCCAAAGCAGACGAGGGCCTCTTTCGAGCTGCTAGGACGAATGACAAACACGTCCTGCGCTGCTTGTTTCCCCGCTGACGCGCCACAAATACAGTCTTCGTCAGAGGCCTCATGAATTCAATCTGCCAGAAAAGGACGACCGTAATTTTATACCAAGAATCCTATATCGACAATCTGTAAAATCCGGCCCACAATCTTTAAGCCAAAAATGACGCACTAAAGACATTTTCAGCTCAGTTTTAGTCCCTTTTCTGTTCCCTGTTGCGGTGTGTCAACTGGTTTTCATATTAAACGAATATATAATAATAGGTATGGTAGTCGTTCGATTAGATTGCTTGGTCTGTAACGTGCAGGGTAGACCTACGTATTCGACCGAGGTAGTTACAGCGTAGGCACTGGAATTTGAACAAGTCCGTCGATCACATTTGCTATACAATATAAACGCATATGCATTTTCATATTGGTGAAGAGATGCATGGGCTGGATGATGGTTTAATACATTAGATTGCTCGCACAGCTTTGTAAAGTCAAAGGAATTGAGACTGTCTAGTCTAAATAGTTGATTCATATGTTAAATTGTTGATATCACAAGTTTGAAAACATGTCATGGATTAAGGTTTACATCGCAAATTGAGAGATATTCTGAAGAATTGCACATAGAATTTATAAGTAATAAATTTACAACAACACTAATAATCTGTGAATTGCAGCAATGAGAACTCAATCAAGCATCGTACTACCATCGATTGGTCAAACGTTGACATGTCAGTGGGACGAATACATGTGTATATCTGACAATCCGACAAACTTTGATGAAAATAAGCTTGGTTTCTGATAGACACAAGTCACATGGAGGTGGTTTCAGAAACATGGCTTGGCATTCGATGTTGGACTGAGCTTGTCGTCTGATGTTTCGAAGCAATATGGTACGACGTCGAAATTCGATGATCGTGCACATTATGACAAGCATGGTGATGATAATAGATGCAATGCTGACTCCGATTATGACGCTATTTGCGACGAAAATGCGACGGATCACTCCGGTGTAAAGTTCTCCACCTATGTATCACATAATTAACAGGTAAAGTGTGTAATTGTATTGGTTTCCTATATTATGCATATGATGTAGACATATTCATTTCTACTATGAATTAACGAAGCTGATTTTCAGTCGTAAGGTTGGAAGTGTCTCCGACGGCACTCTAAGTCTCTAGTTGAAATCTCTTTGATTTTAGCATTAAATGTTTTTTATTAATATTATTATAAGCAAAATTAATATGCATAATTTCCATACCGGTGACAGGACAACTGATCTCGTCCGATCCATCGAAGCAATCATTCCTTCCATTACAGGTTAGATTTCGATCGATACATTGATTGTCAGATATACACATATAGAACTTCATTGTGTATGAAAGGCCTATTGTTTGATATAGAAAACCCCTATTGTTTGATATAGAAACTCCTATTGTTTGATATAGAAACTACCATTGTTTGATATAGAAAGCCCCATTGTTTGATATAGAAAGCCCCATTGTTAAGGTTCTATTGTTTGATATAGAGACGGCTCATATCAATCTTCTCAGATTACATTAAGACATTGCCTGCAGATTACACATAATTTTATAGGCTATCGGAATTCACTGTCGCTAAGCGCTGCGGCTGTGCTAATACACTCCTTCGTCCTCACACGTCTTGGCTACTGTAATGGGGTCCTCCTGGGCCTCCCTGAGTTCCGTCTTCATCAACTTCAGCTCGTTCAGAATGCAGCAGCTAGACTGCTAGCTGATCTACCGAGATATTCACACATATCTGACTACATGCGACGTGAGCTCCACTGGCTTCCAGTTGTTGATCGTGTGCAATTCAAAATTGCTACGCTGGTTTGGAAGGCTACGACTTGTACTGTTCCGGACTACATTGCTGAACTGTGCCTTCCAGTTGGCACTCAAACTGGTCGGCGGGCTCTCCGGTCTGCCTCGCGAAATGACTTGATGATACCTTCGTTTCGAACCACCACCTGTGCTCGTCGGGACTTCTCGATTGCGGCGCCGCGGATCTGGAACGCTCTTCCGCCGTCTGTGCGTGCTGCACGCGGCTATTATGGATTTCTCTAAACTCTTAAAGACGCATTTTTTCAGTTGTTTGATGGCCACGTGTTGAGCGCTTCTGAGAGACTCTTAAGTGGCGCTTTATAAATGTTTTGTTACATTACATTACATTACATTACTCTGTGTAACTCTGACGTGGAAAGTTATAATAAGTAGCCTAATAAAGCGATCGTTCATGCTAGTCTCCGTAGGCCTACCATGGATGACAAGTAATCTGTGATATGGAAGCGTTATTTCGCGTTTTATTTTAGTTAAAATTGTTAATCCAACTTCTACTTTATCGCGAATTATTTTCATCAATCCAACTTCTATTTAAGTGGGAATAATTTTTCATCAGTCCAGCTTCTTTTTAAGCAAGATCTTTTCATCAATCCCACTTCTATTTACGCGAAAATTATTTTCATCGGTCCAACTTCTATTTTAGCAGGAATTATTTTTGATCAATCAAACTGTTATTTAAGGAAGAATTCTTTTCATTAGTCCAACTTCTATATAAAGCCATGCTCATCGCCCGATTGGTTGCGAGATTCGCTTGGATCAATATCCGTGTGTACTTTAGTAATATGCCGCCGAAGCACACCCGAGAGAGAGAGAGAGAGAGAGAGAGAGAGAGAGAGAGAGAGCAGAGACAGAGACAGAGACAGAGACAGAGACAGAGACAGAGACAGAGACAGAGACAGAGACAGAGACAGAGACAGAGAGACAGAGAGAGAGAGAGAGAGAGAGAGAGAGAGAGAGAGAGAGAGAGAGAGAGACAGAGAGAGAGAGAGAGAGAGAGAGAGAGAGAGAGAGAGAGAGAGAGAGAGAGAGAGAGAGAGAGAGAGAGAGAGCTGAAAGTGTTGCCCCTCTTAGAAAAGAGGCCAACACTAAACTTCCTCTGGCAGGAACGGTCACAATGGGCAGAGATTGAGTACAGCCATTTTTGTCGTTGAAGGTAGGCATCACTAGAACTGCAAAGTATCAACATAGTCTTCTGTTATTAAGGCGCTATGAAATTCGGGATTTGTAGTATATATAATTGTAATCGCAATGTAATTAAACATTTATATAACGCCCTTCAGGATATCTACTCAGAGGCGCTCTATGCGCTAGATCAGGGGTCTCCAAAGTTTTCCAGCGGGGGCCACATTGCTGACTTTCTAAAGCTCCACGGGCCAAAACTCCGAAGAAACAATTTCTCTGTGCGCAGCTGTCCAGTGAATTGTGAATAATGCGATGAATGCTTGGATTCATAATGTCTCCGAATCTTGTACTCTTTAAGCATTGCAATGGTGTTATTGCATATCAGGCACAGTGCCTTACAAACAGCAACATAGATTTTGGCAATATACAGGTCAGAGTACAGTGGCGTTAAAATTTTCAATTTTCACAATTTAGTTTGTTTCTTCAAGGAGAGTTCCGCGGGCCAGATTAAAGGCCTTAGCGGGCCGGATGTGGAGACCTCTGCGCTAGCTTATTATGATGTTAAATGTCATTACGAACGAATAGATTACATCAGTTAGCAAAACAATGCACAGTACGCTGAAAGAGTCACCAGTGGTAAGTCCACGCACTCAAGAGGAACCAATCAACGGATTCCCGTCGACAGCTGACAGATGGCATAGATATTCAGAGTCGTTAGTTTTGGTTTTTTTTAAACAGCATTTATGTATATTATTATGTTAGTATGGGTTTTATTGTATTGATTGATTCCTTATGTAAACATTTGTAATTAAAGTAAGAATCTCTTGTCAACATTACATGTATAATAAATAACCATAAATAAGCTTTATTAACAATTAAAAGTAAGAAATTAAGAAACTCTGGTGAAATTACATTACTCTTTTATATTCATGTCTATAGTATATGATAAAGACTGTGATTTTAAATCTGTGACTATACATGTATTTCTTTAGTAATATTTGATTGCAATGTTTGAAAATTCAAAGTAGAATAGAAATAAATTGTTTATGATATTTTCTGCAAAGCATTGTATAGCTTGCCTGCAAGTATCATAGATATTAATAGCTGAGTTATATTATGATGTCAAACAATGAATATTAGTGACATTGTAAAATACTGTTTAGACGCCTTTAAATGGTGTCATGTGAACTCTATAAATTCTTTGTTTTTAATTGTATGGTACATAATTTTGAATTGTCGTCAACGGCCTTTTATGTCATATGATGACGGTAAACCTTGGAATAAAAAAACCAAGTTCCATCGGAAGGGTACAACGACGACATGATGACGCTGCCAACGAGCAGTCCCTCATCGGTAGACGACCAGCCAGCCGTCGAGACTCAAAGAGTACGCAGAAAAGGTACTTGTCGTTTGTGGGTCGGTAGATTGAAGAGCCATCGGTGACTAAAGGTCGTGGTCATTCCAATGGCACGAGTCGGTCGTCCCCCACCCAGTGGCGTAGCCACGCCCGACCAATTATGGGCACTGCCGGGTTGGAATTAATTCTGCCCTGGTTGTACAAGCTGAGTCTCTCTCTCCTTCTCTGTCTGTCTTTGTCTCTCCTCTCTCTCCGGTCAATCTCCCTCTATCCTTCTCTGACTTACTGTCTGTCCCTGTCTATCTACGATCTGTATCCCTCTCTGTTCATCTGTCTCTTCTCTCTCCGGTTCTCTCTCTTATCGCTATCTCTGAACCCCCACACTCAATAATTCTAAACAATGTTAAGATATACGTGGGTAATGCCAGTATTATGTTTCACATTCCAACTATGCGCTTCTTCAAGCCTTCTTGGACTTTGCACAACATTGCTTATAGGCTGAGGCACGGACCCCTTGATAAAAAATAATATCCAGAGGTCCTTGGCTGAGGGGTTAGGACATGGAGTTGAGTCGTAAAGTCCTTGTGTGCTTGTATACTTCCCGGGTCACTGCAGACTTATATTAATTTTGCTGTGTTTGTGTATAATATAATTTGTGAGGTGCTCCATCAAAACCAGGCACATGTCGATTTTTTCAGAAAATGAGTTTATTTCATTTTATTTTACAACATGAAATAACGTTTCTAACAATGCAAAAATTATTAAGATATCTTCAGTAGAACCTGAGATATGCTAATTTGAAGTGTTACATCATGAGAATAGTTAAATCGAGAAAATCGCAATTTATTGTATACACTAGAAAGTCCTTGACAACGTATAGTAATTATGAAGCTAGCCTTATGAAATTTGGCATGCACAATCTACATGACAGGATCAATGCATTCTGCAAATTTAATTGCATTTGCTCATATATATCAGATGATATGATATTTTCAGTCTGAACTAGAAAAGCCGCAGAAATAATAAATCTGAAAATTTCTAATTTGAAACCACAAAAGTTTATTGTGCAATGTATTTAAGTTTAAACAATCATAAGAGTTTCATGCAGCAATGAAACTCATGTTTGCAATAATAAACTAAATACAAAATCAATACAATATGCATTTTATTATTCATATCTGACATTTTTACGAACTTCGTAGCAAATTCCAAATATTCCACACTTTCGGGGGCAGAGAAAGTACATTGGGCCAGGCTGCTTCAAGAGTTTGCACTCTTAACACACTCTGGAAGGTTGGCTGTCCTGTATAATTATGGCCGTGTTGTTCTGGTGACATTCCCAACAGATGTCGCTCCGTGGTTTTGTTATGACGCATTTGGAACGATCTGCCGCCACAGTTTGCGGAATGTACTGTTTCCAACAGCTCTTCGTTCTGTATAAGAAAAACAAATAACAAGGGTCATCAAGAGACTAAAGAGTTCATTGTATTAATTACAATTAATAGGGGCCTATTTGGTTTTCTTCAGTATGATCAGCTGCAACATAAAGTTAGCAGCATGTCAATCAAAACACACTGACAACAAGGAACGCTTACACCCAAAGTCAACCCATTTTTTATGGAGTCCAAGCAGGTCTGCCAAGAAACCTTTCGCTTCTTGTAAGTGGTATTATATGATTGTTGTACTGTTTAAGAAAAATTTAATTAACAAGTATGTTAAAACAAGTCAACATATTTGGTTCAGCCGCTCTTCGCTCTGTGTAAGAAAAACAAAAATATTTTGGTATGGTCATCTAGAGACTCAGAGTTCATTGTATTAATTACGACTAATGGAGGCCTATGATAGTTTTAGTTGTATGCAACCACTAGCGAGTACCTTGGCAGTTTGCAGATGTAAATGAAATATAAACCTGGTTGAAATAATTAAATGAATTTTTAGTTATAATTATTTACATATTTTTGCTAGTTTTCAAATAAACTCAAATTTATTTACAAACCATCGCTGATCATAGCTGCTTTTTATTTGCGCCAGACTGAAGATCGGGTCTTGCTTGATGGAAGAATTTTAACATCCCATGTGTAGAACGAGGCAACATGTCCAGGCAGAACAATGGCATTGACCTCAGCAAAGTTCACCAAGAAATGAACGACACTTTCTATGTCTTGGAACGATAAATTTCTTTTGCTGTTGATACGGCCACCGCTTTGTTTAGGTCATGATGTAAGAAATAGGATGGTGACTCCACTTCCTATCTTTCATGTGTATGAATTTTGGCTAGAACTTTTTTCTGTCGGTGGTGTCGCTAGGGTCACTCGACGTGCGCCTTGACGGATGTTTACATACGGATTCGTACGAAAGATGTGTTAACATCTTATTAAAACTATTCGATTTTTAGACAATTAAATTTAATAATGTTCTTATACTCATTTTTACAAAAGGCTGTTCATCTGATGTAAGAATGTTGGAACGATTATTTTAAGTATTTTGTTAAATCCGTCCGTTTTATCAGGGAGGGATCTTTCGGGTTAAATACCCGTCCGGTCCTTCACATTCTGTCACATTTGAGGAGAGGTTTCTGGGCAAGCATTTAGTATCGGGGTGCGTTAGTTTACGGGGGTCGGACGGTATGTTTTGGCATGCTGCGCGGAACGTACGATGTTTTCTAAAGACGACATTAACCCTAACCCTGACCCTAATCGACCCTCACGACGCGTAACCTTACCCTAACCGACTCTCAGGACGCCTGAAATTATTAAGACAAAATACACGCACCCCGATACTAAATGCTTGCCGATTAAGGGCAATCTATCGTTTTAGTGTCCTACATTTTTCACCATTATGTGGGTTTTAGCTTTATATAGGTCGAATACACGTTGGATTGACGAAAAGAATTCTTGCTAAATAGAAGTCGGATTTATGAAAATAATTTTTGTTTAAATAGAAGTGGGATGGATAAAAGATTCCTGCTTAAATAGAAGTTGGATTGATGAAGAATAATTGTTGTTTAAATAGACTTTGGATTGATGACAAATAATTGTTGCTCAACTAGAAGCTGGATTGATGAAACGAATTAGAGCAATATGCAATAGGCCTATTATAACATACTAAGATAGTAAGATGCAGATTATAAATAGGTGAACTGTTTTAAATTTTATATGGTTGCGTTGTCTTTTTTCTTTTAGGTAGTAGTAATCTTAACCATCTTATCCTGAAAGTAAGATAAATCAGAAACACAACAGCAAAATGCCAAATTCTTGTTGGGCATCTGGCTGCACATTGGGCATAATGCAAGAGATATATACAATTCCATCAACTAATGCACCGGAATTTTCTAATAGAATTATGGCCTGCAGAATGAACTGCAACAAAATAGCTGTTGGTGTTGTTGAAGCCGAACAAAAGCAACCAATGGTCTGGTGCCACCCACCCATGTGCGGCTGAAAAAGAAAGACGAGAGCATTGTCCCCTTCTTGGTAACAATTTTCTTCGGAAGTGAGTTCACCGAAGTCGACCATTCCAACAACTTTACAAAAATCTACTCGAAAATCAATGTTATTGCTAATCTGTATCTCATCAAACATGATAATGCCCCGACGCTCATTCAGAGGAAACTGGGCAAGTTTTTCTTTCAAACCAGTCAGCAAGGCTTTATCAAAATCATTCTGGACACATAGCTCAAATATTCCGATTAAGTGTTGAAATTGATGGAAGTGGTAAATACTGATGTTCACGCAACATCCTGTATGCCCTTGTTGACTTGCACAGATTCAGCAGTGCATCAAGCGTACACTCGGTGGAATACCTATTCCCGTATTTCAACTTTACATTGACATTACTTAGTGTCTGATCAACTATTACCGTCGTTTTTGGAGGTGATTTGTCTAGAGATGAGAGACATCATTTAAGAGTTCTATTTTTAACCAAAAGCTTCCTAACTTGTGTGTTTAGCTTTCTAATTTTTCCTTGCTGTCGAAAAACCTTCCTCTTCAGTTGATAAATGTGATTCTGTAAAATAAATTTACCATGACAAGAATTACAGGAGACTTTCGCATGTTTCGGCCTACTCAGTTCAACAACATTGTCAACACTTTCAACTCGATTAAACTTAGACTTTATTATGTTGTTTATCTGCTCGTTATCAGTTGTTGTAACAATCGTTGCATTAACCTTTCCTTCAGTACCTTGAATCACACGAATCTTGCGTTTTCTTGATTTAAGTGACCTTGATGACCAAAAATTTAGGTATATTTGGAAATATAGCCTAGTTGGTACTGCATCTTTTGTCAACTCCCACTTGGCATGATCCATTTGCACTTTCTCCCCATTTATAACATGAACTATTTCTTTAAAACAAACTGATCTTCAAAATGGATGTTACATAAGTAATGCTTTGTCAGTAAGTTGCCATCTCGATGTGAAGCAATTCTTTTCAGTGTCTTAATTAAAAATAAGTTCAAAATATTGTTGGGCATTCCATGACTTCGTAGAGGCAGATCACATGATATACTGTACTTTTACTTTACTTGTACTTTGTCTTTACTCAGGGTTTAAAGTGGTGTGGGAACGGCATTCCCACTGCTCTGGAAATTTTTTGCTTGCGTTCCCACTTCACCATGCAATGGGACCATGATAACACATGCGTTCCAATAAAACTCTTCTTCGGAGTTCAGACTGCTCACACAAACCACTTTAGCCACTGTCTTTACTGTACTTGGACTCTACATGTATTGCACTTGTCCTGCACATCTGCTATAATATACTTGGACTGTACCTGTACTTGTAATCTACATGTACTTTACCTGTACTGTACGTATACTGTGATAGTAGTCTTACACATGTACTGCATTTATCAGTACTGTGCTGGAATGGGACTGTAGTAGTAATCTGCTGATATGTACTGTGTTGTGTAGGCTACTGTATTGTATTGCACTGGATTAGTAGATTTGTAAAGAATTTGCACCCATGAACACGTCGTGCACTTACGAAAGTTTACCTAAACGTGTCATTCTGACAGCAGTCTGTGCTGCAGTTGTACTGTTTCGTATAATTATATGGTACAGTATTGGTACCACTCGTTTTGTGGAGAGATACTAGTTCAACTGTGGTAATATTGTGGCAAAAAATCTCCCCTTCTCCTGGGTCTCTTCGGGAAGCAGGGAGGAGAGGTTTGGCCTGCTCGGAGCAGCAGTCCGTGTGTCGCTATAGAAGCGTAATTCAGCCTTCGGAGTGTTTCGAAGGGCTTGGCGCCTCCAGTCGACCGATTCAGAACACCAACACGTCCTGGTTTCAGCACGATTTATTTTCATCGTCAAAGTATTCGACTGCACACAGCACACCATCACAACATCGACCTCAGAAGAACTCTCCAAGCTGGCGGACTCCTTTCTGAATGAGAGAGCCCTCTATTTATACCCGAGCAGCCTGAGCAGAGGGGGAGGCTGAGCAAGACCTGAGCAGAGGGGAGGCTGAGCAGAGAGGAGGCTGAGCAAGACCTGAGCAGAGGGGGAGGCTGAGCAAAGACTGAGCAGAGAGGGAGGCTGAGCATACGAGCGAAGACTGAGCAGAGGGGGAGGCTGAGCAGAGGGGGAGGCTGAGCAAGACCTGAGCAGGTTGAGCAAAGGGGAGGCTGAGCAGAGGGGGAGGCAAGAGCAGAGGGGAGGCAAGAGCAGGGAGCAGCTATCGACCGTCACAATATCATGTCAGAGGGAGTGGTAGGCCTATATTACCTGTAATAGCACTTCCAAATCAGAGCCGTATTTAGGGTGGTGGAAGCCCATCCCATGGGTGCCCAATATGGGTGGGCCCTTTTGCAGCATATTTTTGCCTTTGCCGATGTGCAATCTCCAATAGGGACAACCCCCATACCTCAAAAATTATGATTATTACAATATGGTCATTCGGAAGCCTACCACTCAGATCTAGTCACTAGTCACTCTTAGAATCTCTTCCCTAGTCCGAAGACACACAGTGAAGGGAAGCAGAAAAATGCAACTGGTTGGGGCCCTTAAGTGGTGGGGCCCCTGGGCTATCGCCCGTGTAGCCCACGCTTAAATCCGGCCCTTTTCCAAATACTTAAAACGTATGGGCATATACGTTAATTGTACGCGTATTCGATAAAGCCGCACGCAGAGCGTCACCGGTGGCATCTGGCGAATGAATTAAAATTAACCAATTTCGAGACGTAAGTGGAGTCACCATCGTATTTCTTACATTGTGGTTTAGGTCGAGGCTGCAGGCCGTTTTCTCGATACCACTTGATAAGTGTTGTCAGCAGGTCTCGGCTTATCCTGTATGTAAAAATGAAACAATAGCCAAGCCATTACTTTTAAATAATATTATTTTTCTATAATAATGATGCTGAAAAGATAAACAACGTTAAGTCAGTTCTTTAATTATTTCATAAAATATTGTGTATAATGAACATACTCAAACCATTAAGACATTATAACATTCTTTGTTAATTAAATTTCTCTTAACAGTACATTAAGTCCATTCTTTAATAATTTCATAAATATTGTGTATAATGAACATACTCAAGTCATTAAGACATTATAATGTTCTAGTTAATTAAATTTCTCTTACCAGCACATTAAGTCAATTCTTTAATAATTTAATAAAATATTGTGTATAATGAACATACTCAAAATTAATCATTGAGATATTATAACATTCTTGTCAATGAAACATTTCTTAAACAGTACAACAATCAGATAATACTTACAAATGCAAGAAGTGAAAGGTTTCTCGGCAGACCTGCTTGGATTCCACAAAATAAGTTTACTTTGGGTGTAAGCGTTCCTTGTTGTCAGTGTGTTTTGATCGACATGTCTTTTCTGGCAAGTTTATGTTGCAGCTAATCATACCCAACAAAACCAAATCTTTTTCACCTGAAATGAAACAGCATTGCAAACTGATAACAATAAAACTAACTGTTGCAAAACATGCCACACATGAGACAACATTGCTTGCCATACCAACGAGCACGTATAGCAAAGAAAGTATTATGTATCACGAAACAAAGCTCTATACTGTATGGTACAGAAGGTGGCCAGCTTATAGTATAGGGGTTGAAGGATAGAGTATGTAAGTTTACTGATGTCGTGTGTTTCAGTTATTATTAAAATTAAAATAAATTTGTAACGCACGCAAGGTCACATCGAAATGTGAATCTGAGGTGCGGTTAGGGTCAGGTTAGTCGTGGGGAGGGTCGGTTAGGGTCAAGGTTAGTATCGTCAGTAGAAAACTTGATACCGTCCGGCGTCCGCCAAGCATGCCCAGAAATACTGTATAATCCTGCAGCCCACGATACTATAAGTTTGCCCAGAAGGTATTAGGCATGGCAAACAGGATAATCGTTATGGATGTATGCCAAACAATGTTCTCCCGTGCGAGTAAGATATTACAGTTAGGATTAGGGTTAGCATTGAGTGACTGATTGGCGGCCCGTCGAATTTAGATTCGCACCCTTTAAAAATGTTTTATATAAAATAATAATTATTTTTCAACTTTTGATACATGTTGTACATACCGCTTGATAATTCTTTTATTGACATACGTCGTCGAATAACCTCGTCGTGGTGGAACTGGCGATAACTTTGACTTCTCGTCGTCTCGAGCTGATTCAATGCTGCAGCAACCCTATTCTCTTCCGAATTTGACATGCTATTTACCTTTTAAAACTATTTTTCGAAAAGTTTTAACCAAAATCAGAATGGTTTTCGCAGAAACTTTAACGGTCGATCACTTACTTACGAACAGGAAGTATGAACCGCGCGTGCGTAACCTAGATAACGAGCCAATCAGACGTTTGAATTTCGATCACGTGACTCCGTTACTAGGGTCCTAGGTCAGACATTTAAATTTTGTTTAGGCCAATTGGCCTATAGGGGTCTTGGAATTCCTGCTATCATTGTTTGGTTTTTGAAAAATAAGGTCATAACGTTAATTAATCTAAAAATAGACATTCAAACCTTTTTATACATGTATCACAAGTTACGTCTATTCGCTAGATGGCAATAGTAGAAGGCGATAAAGTTGCAGTAAAAATGATTGCTTTTATTTCTTTCTTTCAGGAACGTCTACAATAATGTGATTTTTGCAGATTAAAACGCAATATTTTTCCATCCAAATAATTTTTTGGGATAAAGTAATGATTATACTACACGAATTTGATTCAAACTCAAAACACACAATGTCGACCCTGCCGGTCATTTTTCGCCGTTTGCTCGAAATTGTATTTTGCGATATGCGCCTGGTTTTGATAGAGCACATCACATTTAAATTTCTTCCGGGTTAACCATGGCTGCTCTAGACCAAAAAAGAAACGCAAAAATTAAGAATTGGCAGCGGCATCGTCTGGATCGCAAAAGTTATCAGCGCTCGGATTCATTATAAGCCCAAAGAGGAACACGGCTGCCTCATGCTTGTAAAAAATCAGATGACACAGCTTCTACATCAAATTCAGATACAAGTCAGCAAGTCAATCCACCACCATCAGACGTCGGCGTCGTTACAAACACAAGAAATGAACGGAACAAGAAGCTCAACCTCTACAAAAGTTTCCAGAAGACATTTCCAAAGGAGAACTACATACCCCGGCGCATGCTGCTTTAACTATATCGAGAACTAATTTAATTCACCTTTATCTTATTATTCTCAGCATCGTTTCATACATGAACTATAATTGGATACTTAGTTACAGATGCTGACTCTCCCAATCGGAATTGTGTCGATAATGATGACGACGATGATGATGATGATAATGATGATAATGATTATGATGTTGATGATAGTAATAATAATAATAATGATAATTATAAAAATAATATAATATAAGAGAAATGTCTGTCTGTCGTGAAGTCATTGTTAAGATGATTACGCTTATTTTGTTTCTCTAGGTGGCGCTGCTAAAATCCTATACGTCAAGAAGGTCGTAATATTTATTAACTGGACTCTTGCCCTCGGATCTGCGGTTCTTGGGTCGCATGCGAAATGAGTTCAATTTATTACGACTTTAATAACACAACAACAAAATATTTGTTTATTGCCAAGGATTTTTCAGCGAATCTTTACTATTCTGGGGCTGCTGAATTTGAAAATGAAAGTGGTTTTTCAAATTGGCTCTAGTTCCTGAGATAATGGACACTTACTTGAAATTGATATTGGCAATTTGTAAGACTTATAAACGAAGTGTTACAGGTAAGAATAAAGTCACTTAACTGTCATCAAATTAAATTGACTTTAAAGTTGAAATATGTTCTACAGAAAGTACAAATTAAAGGGAATAAATAAATAATTAAAGTAAAATGAAAAATGAAAAATTAGCAACGAAATATTTCGATTTTGCGTGTCTTTTTTAGAGAAATGTGAGTTCTTCACA
Source organism: Aporrectodea caliginosa (assembly GCA_020284085.1). NCBI lineage: Eukaryota > Metazoa > Annelida > Clitellata > Crassiclitellata > Lumbricidae > Aporrectodea > Aporrectodea caliginosa. Next base: position 198,972 of record JACEVL010000722.1, read on the forward strand.
AAGAGGCTGCTTAAACAGTACTAATGCATTCTGCTATATTTGTGGCGAACACTGTCTGGAGAAACATACAAAAAACATCACAGACTTTGTGAAGCAAGCTTACCTTTGGAGACCAAGACAAGTCTTGGACTCCTCATAACGTTTGCAAACCTGTGTTGAATGCTTGCGACAGTGGAAAAATAGAGAAAGGCAGAGTTTAAACTTCAGTGTGCCTATGGTGTGGAGAAAGCAGAAAAGCCACCATTACAATCGTTTTTACTGAAAGTGAAAGGTGTCAACCGATACAAGAAACTAAAGTGGAACTATACGGATTTGGAATCAGCAAAGTGACCTATTCCACACAGCTAAGAAGTTCCCATACCAGTGTTTAGCACACTGCCTGACCTTCCGTTGTCAGAGGTTGAAGACAATCAGAACTTACAAAATAACACAAGAGATAGTAGTGGAAGTGAATATGAAGAAAGCATTTCAACACCTCGGCAGTTCTCCAAAGAACTCAATGATCTGATACGGGATCTCAGTCTATCAAAGCAAGCAGCTGAACTTTTAGCATTAAGACTAAAAGAACATAACTGTCTACAGCCAGAAGCTAAAATAACAGCTTATCAGACAAGAGAGACAGAACTTCTTCCTTTATTCAGCCAAGATGAAGAATAGGCCTAGTGCTGAAGCTTCTCCTGGTGTAGTTTTTCCTTAGTTGTTCAGAACTTTTTAGGTAACAACAAAGCAGACACTTACGACGAACTGGTGCAAAACTTGCTCACAAACTTAAGAAATTTGGATACTATTATGAACATAAAGTGATGTTCACTCTCTTCGTAGCCACTTAAATAGATTTGCATATAATCTTGGAAATTTTAGTGAGGAACAAGGTGAGAGGTTTCACCAAGATCTAAAGGTCATGGAGGAAAGATAATATCGAGGCAGATGGGACAGACACATGATGGCAGGCTATTGCTGGAACCTACAACGTGATTTTCCTGATAACGTACACAAAAGAAAATCGTAAAAACAGCGTTTTGCTATGCATTATACTTATTATGTGAAAGTTTACCATGTTTATATGTTATTAGACCGAATAAAATGGCATCATATATTTTATGTGTGCACATCTGTACAAAATTTCAGATGAGTTCATTGGGATTTGTTAATGGGCTTCGCTTGACCATTAAATTCTCATAGTTATGAGAAAAACTGAAAAAACTAGAGCCAATCTAGCAAAACCGACTCCATATTCGGAATCAGCACCACTAGTTGACCCTAAATCGCTCTAATAGCATTGGCAATAAAATCACTGCTGACAAGTGTAATGCATAGGATTTTGGTATGCTCGAAGGAAGATTTTTCAAAAAAGAAGCGTTTAATAATGAAAGCTCGGACGGGCAAGGTGACCGCAGTACTGTCGGGCTCTTCCATTCCTGCATACGTACATAATGCACCAACACCTTTTTACTTGACTTTAAAACTGTAACTGCAATATAATAACAGTATCAACAACAACATCGACAACGACCATGACAACAACATCAACAATGAAAATGATATTGATAACTTCGCTGGAAAATAGCTATTGTTGAACTCAAATTTAGTTCATTTACACTTCTCACTTCTGTGTCCATGTACATTAAACAACACGTTTGGTATATTCTGCAGGTCCATACTCAAGTCTAAATTTCAAGGCACGTACCTTGAAAAATTCACCACATCTGACAAGACTTTTAACAGAAAATTTGATATCAAATCTCAGACAAAGGGTATTAAATTAGGCCTACCTCACTGAATATTATTGCTGCTGGTTTTCTAATTTAGCTGTTAACAGAATATTATTTAATACATGTTCAATATCACGTTGAAACTCAACTTATACTTAATTTCACTTTTGAATGGAGTAAAATTTTGCAGTGAAGCATTGGCCTACTATTTCAAAACAATTCACAACTCCACAAAAGTCAATCACGAAATAGAGTATCAGTCCTAAGACTATCCGGAAGGATGTATGAATTTATCCCCTGGATGGAATAAACCGGTTTGGAGTATCCGGGGGGATAAACCATTCTATCCCCCATCCGTATACACATGACGATAGCCTCAGCGAAAATCCAGTCAAAATCACCAAAAACGAAGTAAATTGATTTCAGGTCGACTTATAAACTAAAGATACGCAATTTAAAAATGTTATGTGTACAATAAATCCAAACAGTACGACTGAATACACTTAGAAACCGCCAAAAATGCAAATGAAACCGAATACTCCATTTCGCTAAGGGGGATACTCGTGGATGGGGATACTCTCTTCCGTGACACCGGCAATGATATAAAAATTCGTCAGAAATCAGAGAAGGGGAAACTATAAAGCGGTTCCTGCACCCTTCAATGCGACGTTTAGTAGACTGTATAATACAAACTTGTTATCGTACGGTACCTTGAATTTTCAGACATAGTAGACACAATTCGTTCATAGTGCTCGTCGTATATTTCTATTTCACCGGCCATACTGGGAGAAGTACTATAATACACTACGTCAAGAGTGAGCAAGTCTCCACTTGGTCAAAAATACATGTAGCCTAATATTACCGATCACATTGAAACTGTTGGTAATCCCCAGCAATTTAAGAATAGCTGAAGTTTTATAACCATAGAACAGCCTGGTGAAACAGTTCAATTACATCGTACGAACTCACCAATAATGCAGCCAAGGCTCTGTTAACCCTCGGGCTACCAAAATTTTGTTTCAAATGGAATATAATTTTTACATTTTGGGTAGCTGTAGCAGGTTCATCCATAGGCGCCGACTCCACAGGGGCAACAGGGACTTTCGCCCCAGTACTCATCAAGGTTCTGGGGCGAGAGTATAGTTTCGCCCCAGTACTTTTTGGCCATTCTGTTACGGGCCGTAAATCACGGGAAGGGAATGGAGTGAATTCCCTCCCCACTTTTAAGCATGGAGGGGGAACGTGAGACAATTCCCTCACCACAAATTTGTCTATGCTGTCATTTTTCTAAGCTGTGTCATAAATATTATGTAAGTTCGAACCCAATCGCCCCAAACTGTTCCTTGGGAGAGTATTTAAAATTTTGTTTAGAGTTGTATATATATATATATATATATATATATATATATATATATACAACTCTACAACAAAATTTAAATACTCTCCCAAGGAACAGTTTTGGGGCGATTGGGGCTGGATGCCATAAGTTTTAAGGATGATGCACTCAATATTATGTTCGCAGTTGCGATATATATATATATATATATATATATATCGCAACAACGTGGCGAATATACAATATATCCTTCCTCATCATCCCTGAGCGCAGTGGTATCGCTTTTCTGCCGTTCCCACAACCCCAGTGACCTCCCGGGTCAATAAGGCCGAACGGAACAAGGACGAGGGAAGCTGAGGCCTATTCATCTACACTCGCTGCATGCATTCTTCATCCGTTCGCTGACGCGGACTTCGAGTCATTATAATGCGTTGCCGACACTACGCTACCCTCGCATACCGGTCTTTGTCTCGTCGCCGTCTTACCACGTGCCATTCCGCCGCACCGGGCTCCACGGTATTAGGCCTACTATTAATTTTGCGTAACGTCTAATTGAATTCCAATTTAGGGTTTAATTGCTAGTTTCCTTTAATGTAACGATTGGACGAACTTTACTTCAATTCATTCATTCGTTCATTCATTCATTCATTCATTCATTCACAATCGTTTTTTTTACAATACTCTGAACCAGATAACAGGCAGACGTTGTTTTCTCTTGGCAAGTTTTTCTCAGATGAAAGAAATTGTTTTAAAAGGATCTTTTCGGCCAAAATCGACTGTAGTCCTAATTCTTTTTCTTTGTAATACCGTTGGTGATTTGTATTTAGAGTCGCGGTAACGACTTAGGCCTAAGGAATCTCTTACCTACAGTGCCCTATATACCCACCCTAAGTCTTCTAGGTCTATCGCCTGTTTTTATCAGCGAGAGGTCAGCAAAGCGACTGACACTTTGAACTTGAGAATTGTTGCAGACGTACATTTGGTTGTAACAACTATAGGTTTTCTTCTTCATCTATCCAAAGAGGAAGGACGATTTGACGTGACAGGTATCATATTTCATTCTTAGAGAATGGAAGTCATTGGCCAGTTTTAGACAGAAGAGACGGCTATTCGATCTGAGCATAGATATAGCCTTATAGTAACAAGTCATGGGCTCCAATATTATTTATAGGAGATTAGAGGTCCATGCATGCCTAAGTATACAATGCCCGGTACGTGGGCTTCAGATTGAGGGGGAGGGAGTGAGAGGGGAGATACAGAGACAGAGTTCACAGAGTTGAAACTTGATATGTCTGTAAACTGTGCACAGTGAGACTGAAGTTTATGATTGGTCCGATCTTTGGATGTTTTGGTAGTGGTAATTGCAAATATATACTGCCACCCCATAAGAGACTCTTCTTCTTCTTAGGTCAGAAGTGCCTCTGGAAGAGGCACTTCTGACCTAACACAGTCAATGAAACCACGATCGAACAAGAATTGTCTTCAAGCGTTTGCGGACATAAGCTCTGTCTCATATTTTACACGATTACCATGAACATTAAAATGGGGCAGACGATATAACTGTATTTAACATTTACGTTGAAGATGATATAAATGTTCCCAATAACTTTAATCTTTACCCTATAGTGTGTAACTTAACTAACTCAGTAGTGGGCTTCTTAATGGAACTATAGGCCTACACACTGCTGAAGGGGCAGTTTTCCCTCTCCACATTTTGAAAGACATTTACGGCCCGGCGCCCATTAAAAATATAAAAAAATCAAAATACATAATGAAACTTACTTATTTGTTAGTGATAGTAGAGGTAGTTAGTTAGTACTACATGTAACTTGTAGTTACAGAAAACCGAAATTTGTGTAAGTACTCGTTTAGTTTTTGCCAGCTGAAAGGGCTTGAGGAAAGGGGGACTCGGAGAGAGGGAAGCCAGGGCAGGATACGCGATGGATCATCCGATCACGGATTCATGGGAATGAAATTCCAGCCCCAGGACCTTTAACTAAAAGTCGGCGCCTATGGGTTCATCATGGTGGTATCTCACGCCGTTCAAAAGTTATACCCGATATACCCGAGGTACCGGGGGGGTGGATACCACCCAATTGGTTTTTTTACTATAGCGTATTCATTTTTCTTCCTGGAAGAGAAACAAATATGCCATTCTGTAGAGGGAATGCAGGGCTACATTTGCTTGCCTACTTTTTTGTCTTTTGAAAAGTGGAAGTGATCAAAATAAATTATAATACGCGTTATCTGTCTGAAAATGGCTGATGCAACATCACAACGTAAACCGATATTTCTACATAACGTTTGTCAACAGCTACAGATTTAGAACTTGTATTAGCTGAAACAGATACTGAAGATGAAGTGAGAAGCCAGTTTACAGGAAGCATTCGCATAAAACAACGGGAGTAACTTGCAAAAAATGCAAGGACCACTGGCATATTTGACTGCCGTGAACAATAACGTAAAGTCTTGTTTCATGTTACCTTTAGATTTCGCTACAACTATACAGACTATGGACTAGTTTGTAGGCTATTGTTACAAATGACGCATCATTATGTTTAAAATGTTCTTGGATACATAGATCAGTTTCAAAACACACATAATCTTGTATTTGTTTATCCAAAAAGTACAAAATGTACGCAATAATATAAAATATCGCTAATTATGGGGGTTCCGTTGTTAAAAGTTATGTAATTTCGAGGTGCATTCACATAATGTGCCATTTTGTTCACAAATGAATGCTGAATCCGTTGCTGTTTTACAAGTTATGATAATGTGAAACCAAACACGAAATCCAGGGGGTGGTGGTAACCACCGCACCTTGGCAGACCGTGTTACAAAAAACCTCGGTAGCCTGAGGGTTAAATGTCTTGAGCCGGACTGCATGCAGTTATGGAATGCAATTTTCGATGACTAGAGCGATCTAATTTCGACCTAGTCTGTAATTAAGTTACCACTCTGACACCACTCATCCTTCGTGATTAAGCTGATGCCCTGCACTTAGCTTTAGAGATAGCGCTTTAAAAATTTGGAAATTACGACCACGACACATAATTTATTCTCAGCTATCAGAAGATCATCCAGTCGGATCATTTAACCTCTCCCCAACTCCTCCCTTCGTCAATCCCAGTCGCCTAAACGCATATGTTGGCGTCTAAACTAAAATATGATAAGATAAAAATTATGTGACCTTAACTCGTAGGTCGTTGGAACCCTGTCAATGTCATCCAGGACCATAAATTATGACAATAATTATTTTTATGTCCTACCATGTGACGCTGCAGTTGTACTAAGTCTATAGACTTTGGATAGCTGATGTTTACATCTACACACTGTCATACGAAAGATGATTAACGTCGCCCTCCTCCTTTCTCCAGGCTTGAGACTGGCAATGCCGTAGTACGAGCAGAGACTTTACAAAATGGTCGACGTTATAACCGCCACACAACGCAGTCGTTGTTGAATCTTTAATTTCACCAGAATTATTGCAATATCTAACCCATCGAACACACCAAAAATGCAGATCTCTCTCTCTTTCTCGTACTCTTTCTCTTTCTCTTCCTCTGTCTCTGTCTCTCTCCTCTCACTGTCTCTCTGTCTCTCTCTTCCTCTCTCTCTGTCTCTCTCTGTCTCTCTATCTGTCTCTCTTTCTGTCTGTCTGTCTCTCTGTCTCTCTGCCTCTGCCTCTGTCTCTGTCTCTGTGTCTGTGTCTGTTTCTCTCTCTCCTCTCTCTGTCTCTGTCTCTGTCTGTCTCTGTCTCTCTATGTCTCACTTTCTCTCTCTCCCTCACTCTCTCTCTCGCTCTCTCGCTCTCTCTCTCTCTCTCTCTCTCTCTCTCTGTCTCTCTCTCTCTGTCACTCTCTGTCTCTCTCTGTCTCTCTCTCTGCTCTCTCTCTCTCTCTCTCTCTCTCTCTCTCTCTCTCTCTCTCTCTCTCTCTCTCTCTATATATATATATATATATATATATATATATATATCTGCATTATTAAAGGTGTAATATTAAATTAACTAAATATTTATTATTTTCATTTTCGTTGTAGTTACAGTTATTGATAGTATTATTTTTAGTTATAGTTCTATTTGCTGGATTTTTATTTTATTTACTACTTAGTTACAATAAGGGGTTGTCCATTAATTAAGTCAACAACTTTTAGGCAGTTGTTGACCCCTCCTCCCTAACTGTTAACAACTGTCAAGCATTCAAGAGCCCTAATAAAATTATATAATAATGTCTCCTGCTTACAAAAAAATACCATTTCCATGACCTAGCTGAAATGCTAGATTAATTTGAAATTGTCGAAAAATCTGCATTATTAAAGGTGTAATATTAAATTAACTAAATATTTATTATTGTCAGTTTGTCTAGCTGCTATCATCTTCCTATGAGAAGCCAACTGTTCCTCTATAATTGTGATAATGGGCATTGCAACTGATTTGTCATTGCCATCATCCCGTGGAACTGTAATACGAAACAAGTTCATGTCATCCTCGTCTATCCAGTCAGTGCTTAATTATGTCAGCATTTTTGTTTCAGCTCTAAGTGCCATAAGCTCTCTCAGTCTTTTGACAGCCACTCGCATTGGCCGAATCCTTTTGCGTTGAGGAGTAAGTGGTTATATCGCAGAACGTATCGGATTCGTATGCGAACTCGAAAGCTTTTAGCCGTGTTATTATTTAATTTTAAGCTACTGGGTGAGGGAAACAAGGATTAGGCCTTAATTAATTTTCTATGAATGTTTTGGATGTTTAAATCACTGCAGACAAATAACATTTCATTTGTTGCAATGTTAGGTCTAATTTGATGCATCGTTGATGTCAATTTGTATTGAACACCCCCATCTTGACAAGAATTATCAAACTTGTCTAAGATGCCCTCCCCAATTTTCTTGACATTATTAATGGATTACCTCTAAGCCTAGGCTAAATTATTAGTCGTGCTTTTACCGGTTATGAGCCCAACCCACTCGGCCACTCAGGACCTAATTAGCACCTTATTCCCTTATAAGTACACTGTCATTTGTGACTGCTGGTATTTGTCTTCCTTCTTTTAGACACTTCCATGGCATCAAGAACTTATTATGCGAATGGATTAACTTTGAGGCATTGCTTAATTAACGTGAGATTACAAGCGCACACAGAACACAAGAGCCATTGAAGTTGGTGCGTTGCCTCAAATGGCTTAAATGGCATCGCTGGTACGAAACGACCGATATCAAGCGCGCGCTACCAAGTCACTTAATTAGCACGTGAGATTACAAGAGCACACAGAACATAAATGGCTTCAATGACTTTGCTGGTGTACCCATATATACGAAACGACCGATATCAAGCGCACGCTACCAAGTCACCTAATAAGCACTTTAGTCCCTTTTCATGACACTGTTTCGTAATTGCATTTTGTCTGAAGTCCCTTACACAACGTAAGGGACTTCAGACAAAACTGAACTCCGTACTTTCAAGGATTCAGATAATTACGTCACTATTTAATGTCATCATTTCATAAATAAATAGCACAGTACCAGAAATAAAATGTATAAAAGTAATTTAAATTTCTAAGTTATCCAAATATGCGAAATGTTGTCTTTAAATACAGTAATCTCCGATTGACTGATAAACTGACTTATATTTCTCGATAATTTTTATCAAGTTTATATAAGTAAAAATTGTAAGTAGGCCTACACCATAACAAGGATTGTTTGAAGACGTACTGTTGTAAATAATGAATAAACAAAATACTGTTAGATTAATGATTGATGAAACTAGGGTGACCCTACTAGCGGAACCTTATGTCAGAGCCGGCCTTTGACAGTTTTGTGCTATAGGCAAGGACAAAAATGCCGCCCCTTGCAAATCTCCAAATACGTCACTCTGAGATGATAACGGAAAAAATCGATCATTAATTGATTGAAGTGCGGTATCCAATATCTGGTTAAAAATTCACTCTAAAATTATTTTCTGGATCAAGAACTGGATCGTGTGGAACTTCATAATCAAATTGTCGCTTCTTTCGTCTGTATTTCCTGGGGGAAATTGAATTCAATACCAAGTCCTTCTGCCAACGATTTAGCTGTTGACTGTTGTAATTGCCTTAGCAAACCTTCATCTGTTCTATAATTCTGGAGCATTGTTTTTAGCTGCATTCAATTGTTCAATTGATTTTTTAAATCAAAATCACTGGGCTATGCATTATTTGGCATGCACAGCCAACGCAAAAGAACAAAAAACGTTAGTTAATAATTATATTATTATATTTAGCCTAATTACCACGAAACTGAATGTGGAAGCTAAACACAGGCGCACTATCAATTTTATTATATTATTCATTGAGTTCATTAGGCCTGTATAAAAGAAGCTACTGTCATTATTTTTATAAGAAAAGGGCCTATGACAACCAGCTTCCTACCTGGAGTACAGTTTGCGCAAATATTCCCTTACTGAGCTCACTCTATTTTCCGTCCCTCAAAGTAGGCCTAATACGAGCAAACCTACCTTCCCAGTCGAAGGAGGAATCGATTTCGTATAGAGACAAGACATGTCACGTGAAACGGCTACGTTACCTACATAGATAGACTTTGTTCAGCGCTCATTTTCAAGAGAACGTACACGTCAAACCACGAAAGAAACTTCATCAAGAACGTCACGGTTTGAATACAACAAGAACATTCGTCCCTTTTCTTTGGTATATAAAAAAATTATCTGGCCGACTACGGAACGCCTGTTCGAGCGAAAAAAGAATCTTGACATGTCTGTTCCGTTCCTACCAAGTTTTTCGACCCTCAGCGCAGTCGACCCTCACAGTTCCTACGAAATTGACCTACTCAGAAGTGTTCGTTTTCTCCGTTCCTGTGACAATGCCAGATTGACTCACAAAGTGTTGTAGTAGAAGTTTCAGTTTCACTTTAGCGACACGTGCGACAACAAAGATCAATAGATTCGCATTCCTTCTTCATCCAGGCTTGGGACTGGTTCCGAAGCTATAGCCGGGTATGCTTAAAAAGTCTGGCAGAGCGTGTGTTAGCGGGCATCCATGGGAGGAAGCTGATAACTTTGGTCAGGGACTGTCGCTCCAGCCAGTCAATTATACATGTTTATATTATATATATTTGTGTGTATATAATTATATACATATAATATAACGTCCTGACTACGCGGTTCACGGGCCGGCCGGCCCTAGATGTTATCTATCTGCCATCGGCTAAAGACAACACTAAATCTGCTGGTAAAAGGAATACGATGCCAATTAGCGGACACGACTGAATTCCATATTACAAAGAAAGAACTCTATACGTTACATTTTAGACTTTGAAAAATTGAATTTGTTGCCGCCATTTCTGAGTAGGCCTATGGTTATGCGTAATGGGACACTTATTCTTTTAAACTGATAAATTCATGAGGCGATAGCGGCGTCGTAAAATCTACACGAAGTACGAACAAAACATTTCTTTTCTTTCTCGTTTTATCTATTTTTTATTTTGCAGGAATTTGCCGCCCCTTAAAAGATGCCGCTCTAGGCAGCCGCCTATATCGCCTATACCTAAAGCCGGCTCTGCCTTATGTTCCTTTGGGTCTGCCTATTGACGCCACTGCACATGAATGTCTTGATTGTATTTGTTTGTGATAGTATTATGGTGATCAATAAAAAGAATTGAATTGAATTGAATTACACGTTTTAATAAAGTAAGCTAGTCTACACTCTATGCTCACAAAGTTTAGTTTTTAATAATTATGTTGGTTTATGTTAGTCAGCATGGACTTTGCCTATGTGGACTTTTGCTTACAATTTAAATTAGGAAAGATTTCAATATTTTTAATTTCTCAATTTCTTATTAAACAAAACATATAAAAATAAAATAATTGTTGTAGATTAATGTTACTTAATTGGGTTGTTTGCTGATCAAATTAAATTGTTTAAAATACAGTTTTTACTTTCAAAATGCAGTACAAGATGTAACAGAGTGAAATTATTTTCTAGTTTCTTTTGTCCCGTTTTTCTGTTTTTTTATTTGTTGTTGAAAAGACTACGTTTATCGTTTATGATTCAGTTTTAAGTTTTAACCGTTTTTACCAACTATGGTTATAAATTTACTTAAATAGCCCAATTTGTAATTAATTTGCAGGGGGATACTTTTTGAATGGGGGATGATTTCGTACGACTCATGGGGATACTTTCGCACGAGGGGGGATAGTCCTTCACGTTCAGATTCATCCGGCCGGATACTTCATTTCGCTAAGGGATATAATTATAATGGGGATACTCTATTTCGTGACACCGGCCACATACTGTAACTCCCCTTCATTTAAGACCAACACCGCTGATGATACACGAACTTACGCTGACTCGAGACAGCGTTCCCAGGCTTGCGGCCACTCAAGATCTTTATAGACATTTTCATTACAAGATTAGCCTACTATGACCACTAATCATACAAATTTGTGCTAGTCATGTCCGATTGCATTCGCTATAGAAGCGTTTACAAAATAACGAATTTTTATTTGTTTAATGCGTCACTACTACTGAGCTAATTAACAAATCCGAAATCCTGGGCGAACCACGTCCTTCTAAATTCAAAGGCTAATGTAAAGTCGGTTGGTCGACCGATATTCCGAGTTGTCGACCAACAGAAGAATACGAGAACACTCGGATGATGTCGTTGTGCAGTTTATTCGTCACCAGCAGCGCATTTTCCAGCAGCGACTCCGACCGACTGAGCTGAGCTACTTTACAGTTCAACGCTACGGACCACATATTAAAACCGCTTAACCGCCACATGCCGGATATATCCGGCGGCCAGCTGAAAATCGTCGCGCCTTAGCGCCGGATTAATCCGGCATAAACGTAATGACTCAGGCATAGTGCTGGCGTGGCGTATTTCATGCAGTATGGCGCATATTATATTAGCAGAGGATGTCATAGGCTATATTAGGGCGGACATTTTTTTTACCCCGGCTACTTCCGGTCTGATCGCTATGCAACCGGTGACGTATAGTAAAAATACGAAATGGCGAAACGGATGTTCACAAGCGAAGAAGTCTTACAAGCAAGTTTAGACAGTAATTCAGATGTAGAGTTAGATAATAGCAGCGATTTAGATAGTAATAAATCCGATGACGAAACACGGGCAATTCAGGATAGGGTTAGGGTTCGGGTTAGGGTTAAACCCGGCTTATGCGCTGTGCCATGTTTTGGACTTTGGTACAGCAAACTCAAATATTGGGAGTAGATCATGATATTCCTTGGTTGAAAATAATAGATCTGAGTAAATATGTGCTGCATGGTGGTTTATACGTGTTCAGCAAATGTCAAAAATTAATTACGCAACTAACAATAAGCCACAAAAATTTCGCTATTTTTACCAATATGGTGCGGCGCCAGGATTTCTTGGCTTGCGGCGGTTAAAGGGTTAAGTACTCTTTCGGTCGGCGTCGCTCGGTCTACATATTTGCACGTGCAGGCCTGTGTGGATTAACCACAGGCACGATTCCCATACCTGTGCTAGGCACGATAGTGCATTCCTGCAACGCCTACGCATGGCACAGGTCTCTGCCTTCCCTCATGACTCTCCTCCTGCCTGTCTGACTATTTGTATGACCGTCTACCTCTCGCTCTGTATCTCTGTCTGCCCTTCTCTCTACCTCTGTCTGTGTCTGTATATTAGTAGAAGCGGTACAAGCCAAATTTGGTTAGTATACTGCATTTTTCGAACACGGATTGCCGCTGTGCACAGTTGTAGTTGGAACCTAAGAGAACATTTTAGGAAGGGGAGGCATTGAAATTTCCTTTAGAATTCAAGATGGCGGCTTTTTCAAAATGGCCGACGAAAATTGAGATTTTCAAATATCTCGGCTTCTAGTTCACTTAGAATCGTTATTTTGGTGTCTAAACACACATATTTTGGGGCAATGATTCTACTAGGGCCATCGCAGATTAGCCCCGGTCTCATCGGTCGGCCATTTTCCAAAATGGTCGAAAAAAATTGAGATTTTCAAAATATCTCGGCTTCTAGTTCACTTAGAATCGTTATTTTGGTGTCTAAACATACATATTTAGGGGCAATGATTCCACCAGGGCCATCGCAGAGTAGCCTCGGTCTAATCGGTCGGCCATTTCTCAAAATGGCCGACGGAAATTGAGATTTTCAATATCTCTGCTTCTAGTTTACTTAGAATCGTTATTTTGATGTCCAAACATGCACATTTAATGGCAATGTTTCGACTAGGGCCTTCGCAGATTAACCCATGGTCTCATCGGTCGAGATTTCTATTTTCCAAATAACACGAATCTAAGGTCTTTGTCCATCTCCAATGAGCTGAAGATGGCATATCAGTTATGAAACTGTCTGCCTGACCACACACATGCCCACCTTGGCATATGGCTCGAAGAGTGTGTAACACTAGCGCATCACATATGGGAGGAAGACTTAGCAATGGTGTCACTTTAGTAGCGGACAGATAGGCGAGCGCCATGCCGCAACAAACAGTCCTGAAAATCTCTCTCACAATATTCTCCAAAATTAATGTTTTTCAGAGCTTTTCCATAGGCGACAGCATACAGCACCTCTCCATAGGCGACATCATCCAGAGCCTCTCCATAGGCGACATAATCCAGAGCCTCTCCATAGGTGACATAATCCAGAGCCTCTCCATAGGCGACATCATCCAGAGCCTCTCCATAGGCGACATCATACAGAGCCTTTCCATACTTGACATCATCCAGAGCCTCTCCATAGGCAACATCATCCAGAGCTCTCCATACGTGACATCATCCAGAGCCTCTCCATAGGCGACATCATACAGAGCCTCTCCATAGGTGACATCATACAGAGCCTCTCCATAGGCGACATCATACAGAGCATTTCCATAGGTGACATCATCCAGAGCCTCTCCATAGGCGACATCATCCAGAGCATCTCCATAGGCGACATCATACAGAGCCTTTCCATAGGTGACATCATCCAGAGCCACTCCATAGGCGACATCATCCAGAGCCTCTCAATAGGCGACATCATATAGAGCCTCGCCATAGGCGACATCATACAGAGCCTTACCATAGGTGACATCATCCAGAGCCTCTCCATAGGTGACATCATCCAGAGCCTCTCAATAGGCGACAGCATACAGAGCCTTTACATAGGCGACATCATCCAAAGCCTCTCCATAGGCGACATCATACAGAGCCTTTACATAGGCGACAGCATACAGTGCCTCTCATAGGCGACATTATGCACACTGCCTCTGTATAGGCGACATCGTCCAGAACCTTTCCATAGGCGACGTCATCAAGGAAGACTTGGCAATATCCTAGCTGAATTGATAATCCAGCTGAATTTTGTGGAAGTTCAGGTGCTTTTGTTTATGATGTTGTAGACCTCATATAAAAATAAAATGAAGCCACGTTGTTGAAAAACATTTGGAATATATTGTGACAGGACAGTTTGTGCGGCATGGCGCTCGCCTAACTGGCCCAGTTAGCTACATTGGTAAGAGCGTTGGCTGCACGTCTCATGCGCCTCTGAGAAAGAGAGCATGCGGACCGTGGTTCGCTTCCCGATGCCAGCTTATTTCAGAGATTTAAATCTCGGGCTAGCACGGTCCTTGCACGGGGACCTTAAATGGCGTGGCGTCCATTCAAATGGGCGAGCGGTGGTGAAGGATCTCACCCGATCAATTCATTGAAAAATGAGCAGGGTCGAGGCCATGTACGGTCGCTATAGAAACGCGAACATTTACATCTGTACGCGACCAAAGTGACACCATTGCCAAGTCTTCCTCCCACATGTGATGCGCTAGTCCTACACACTCTTCGAGTCATATACCAAGGTGGGCATGTGTGTGGTCAGGCAGAGAGTATCATAACTGATACGCCATCTCCAGCTCATTGGGGATGGACAAAGCGAGGTGAGGTGTGGACTCCGCAATGGACTACACAACCAGCAGTTTGGCAGGCATGCAGAGAACTATTGAAATGTGGGTGCCAGGAGGGTTGTACGTCAAATAGATGCTCTTGTAAATGTGCCGGTGTCCCATGCACACTGAAGTGTTCCAACAGTTACTGTAGAGGGAAATGTTCGAATCCTAGTTAAGGAAGTAATTTCTTACATTTCACGAAAGAAAGACAGATAAACTAGGACTAACAGAATTTTTATAAATCCATGGAAGACTCTTATTATTAAAACTTTTAGATACCAGCCACAGTAATGAGGGAAGATGCCACAAAGAAATTGGAAAACAAGCACTGAATGCAGAAAGTATTTATTTGTTTCTTTTCAAAAACAATTTCGCCGTTTTGCAATAAATTGACCTTCTTTGGCTTCAGTTTGATGTCTTATGTTAATTTTGACCTTAGATTCGTGTTATTTGGAAAATAGAAATCTCAATTTCTGTCGGCCATTTTGGAAAATGGCCGACCGATGAGACCATGGGTTAATCTGCGAAGGCCCTAGTCGAAACACAGTCCTGAAATGTGAATGTTTGGACATCAAAATAACGATTCTAAGTGAACTAGAAGCCGAGATATTTTGAAAATCTCAATTTTCGTCGGCCATTTTGAAAATGGCCGACCGATGAGACCGGGGTTACTCTACGATGGCCCTAGTAGAATCATTGCCCCTAAATGTGTATGTTTAGACACCAAAATAACGATTCTAAGTGAACTAGAAGCAGAGAAATTTTGAAAATCTCAATTTTCGTCGGCCATTTTTCAAAATGGCCGACCGATGAGGCCGGGACTACGCTGCGATGGCCCTAGTGGAATCATTGCCCCTAAATATGTATGTTTAGACACCAAAATTACGAGTCTAAGTGAACTAGAAGCCGAGATATTTAAAAATCTCAATTTCGGTCGGCCATTTTGAAAAAGCCGCCATCTTGAATTCTAAGGGAAATTTCGAATGCCTCCCCTTCCTAAAATGTTCTCTTAGGTTCCAACTACAACTGTGCAAAGCGGCAATCCGTGTTAAAAAAATGCAGTATAATTTCGTGTACCGCCTGGACTATATCAATGTTTCTGTCTGACTGTCTCTGTCTTAAATCTAGTCCTCTCTCAAATTCTTGAGTGTGCCACTCCTACACTTATATAGGGCCTAATTGTAGCTCTATATGATCTTAGCGCATTTTCACGTTCTCATGTTTGTCCACATTGCATTTTTTATTCTTTTTTTGTAACGATAGCAACGATGAACTTTTCATAGTGTTATTTTCGTAGTAGTTACAGTTATTGTTAAAGATTTATTAGGTACAGTTATAGTTATCGTTAACGAAATCATATTGTTTTCGTTAACCCATTAGCGCCCAATCATCCCATTTGAAAACACGTGGATGAATTTAAGTATAAAATAAGTGTATTGTGTTATTTAGTTACTGTGGGCAGCTTTGACTGATAAATAGTCCACGTACGATATTTTAGCCTAATCTTGAGTGTGCAGAAATTTCTAGTATGCGGCAGCCATCTTTGAAGTTTCGGGTTTTGTCAAAATTCGACTGCTTCCGGTTTCTCGTCTGCATAATAAGGTAAGAGAATTTAAAACTTTAAAGTGTATATATGATTTAAGCGTAACATAAGGTGGCTACTGTTATGCCTAAAAATCAAATGTATTGAGGTAGAAATGTTGAGTAAATCTTTGATGTTCCCAAATGGGAACATTGGGCATAAATGTATACTCTGTTCCCATTAGGGAACAATGTCATGATGGAGAAATTCATTGACTTATTGAACATTCAACATTATAGAGTCTGATGCAGATGGGGACAATGATAACCCTGAGCAGCTTGTTCACCTAGCACAGACTTCAGATGCAGTGTCTGCTATTGAGAGAGATGTTGAAATAGTTATGCGGCTTATGCCACCAGAGTGGATGGTGCGTCCAATGAAGAGTGTGCGGATGAAGATGCCTTTATGCTTTCGACTCTTCCATCTACTGTTGCTGGACCAGTTACTGCTTCTGTGCATAAAGTTTCAGACGATGAGAAACACAGCATCCTATTACTACTATCAGTCAACATTCGAGGCAAACGGATACAAATTATGGGTTCTGACATCTGACAATGTCATTGTGTCGGCGTACTGTGGGAAAATGCAGGAAAGTTTCAACACCACTGCTACTTCTCTACTCACCTGCAGTACCAACCCGACGTGTCATGAGATCTACTACGACAACTTCTTCATGTGATAGCTGTGAAATGGCAGAACTATCAGCGTGTGACTGTCGCTACCAGTTTCATTGCAGTGGAGCCATTTGAAACGCTGAAACTCAGCCAAATAGTATGTGGTTGATATAAATCAACTAGCTGTTAGAAAGTATACAATTCACGCGGGTAATCGACAGTTGAAAATACTATCGGGTGTATCAAGCCTCGAGAGTGCTTCAGTAATTGCCGTGTGTCGCATAGAATCATCAGAAATCCGCTGAGGTAAGTTGAAGCCTGGAGAATAGATATTACCTCCGCAATAATCGAATTGGTAAAGCAAGCATTCACGGTTAGGCTACTGTTTGGTGTTTTACATTAATCACTTCTGTCTTGTCGATATTCAACAAAAGTTGTTTAGTCTGCAACGTCTTATATATTTATAATATTATGAAGTTTTCGTAGTTTTTGCCAAAGCGTGCAAAGCATCATGTGCTCAAATGGAAGGCTGCTTTTCAGTTTATTAAATTCGAGCATTATTTCTGATTGTGAACGATTACAGTCGATCAGGCATCGTGTTTTCAAGTACCTTGCCAGGAAATGTCTTCCAAGAAAAATAATGGCACTGTATACAGTAACGAAATACTAGTAACGATGAAGGCAAGCTCTTCAATAAGTAAATGTATTTGGTAAAATAAATCTGAAACTCCGACTCATTTGTGACTTTCGTTTTCCACAAATGTTCATTTCGAGCGAACAGATAGCAAAACAGTGTGTGAAACCCAAACAAACATTGCACATCCCTGTCGAAATAAGTGTCAAGAGGTGGCATCACAATTACATTGGCAAATACAAGTTCCTTCAAATCATTTCGTAGATCTGGTTCCTCGAGAATTCGTTCACACAAATGCAGAACTTCAGGATAGTTAAGACAATTGTAAAGATGCGCAGCACGGTAACAGTCGGCTGTGTTGCATCGAATGCCAAAATCTTTGCATATGGCATTGTAGAATGATGTCATATTCTCCAATGAATATTCCATGAGCAATTGAATAACGCCGTCTTCATTTAGCAACGAATTGTTATTGAGAGCTTCCATTTTATTAATAGGATTGGTTATATGATACACACGTAAAACTCCGCCCTCTTTGATATTCCAGCAGATCTCCAATTTGTTATAGTCATTAGAATTTTACCCAACGGATAGCCTATGTCTGGATCCGCATATCGTAAAAAGGTCGAAAATGTTGAGACAATTTTTCTTTCGATGATTTGCTTAAATAAAGAGCAAATACTTCTGGTGTAATACGCAGATCGAGAACATGCAATCTCCTATTGTAATGGAAATCAAACTTCATCTGAACGATAAGAAGATAAAATCCATTGATTCTGAAAATATCTTCAATGTAGGCCTAGAGCAAACAGCCGGCATTCAACGTTTCTTCCTCTTCCTCTGTTGTTTCATTTATGTTCAGTTTCGAGCATAGCTCTATAGTGGTTTCATATTCTGATGTGGCAAAATGAAGAGCTGCCATGTAGACTAAAGTTGCTGTAACGGTCCCCTAATAATAGATTTTATCTATTTTTCGGGTATGCACTGATCGTGTGCATGTTTTACCTATAAAGTCTATATCCATTGTGATTGGATGAATGTATGTCAAGTTATATAGTTCAACCAATCAAATCAATGCAACACATTTCCAAGTTTGAATATTAATTATCATAAAATCGTCAAACTAATTAAATATAGCTAAATATGGTCTCGTTCTTCTGTCTAGGGTAATCTATTAAGATTGTTTTAATTCTATGAACTATCCTTACTTAAACCAGCGCCTTCTACATGGTATTAAGCCAAAGGGAAATTAAATACCTCCCACGTGGATATTTTTGTAGTCACTTCTGTGTAACCCCAAAGGACTTTCACTTCGAACAAGCGTAGATCTCACTGTGGATGATGATGACGACGAACATGTCTTTCGTTGAGTTGACGAGTGAATCGCTTCCCGCAAAATGTAGAACTCACGTAGCATCGCATCTTCTGTAGTAATGTAGAATATGGAAGATTTTTATGAATCCCTTCGCGCGTATATTCGACTCACTAGGCCTATCGACTTTAATCCAACAGTCTAGTTCATGGAAGTTCCGACGAACTTAACTGCTTACGTGGATTTAAACTTCTACTGAAATCGACCGACGTGTAGTTCAGTTCGATTATAAGATTCCTTTTGACTGAATCTTATTTCCACAGTACTGTACTTATACTCCACAAGTATAGTTCTTATCGTAATCTAACTTACGAATAAGAGACACTTTCGACGCTCTAATGCCTTAAATTGCACTTAGAAACGCCACGCAATCGCCATTCTTCCCAGCATCAGGCGAAGAACTCCTTAACGGTCCTTTGCACACCGTCCTCCTCTTGCAATGCGCATGCGCGGTCTAAGTCTGATCAACCGTGACATCGTTTGAATTTGTCCAATGGCATGGTTTCATCGTATTTATGTATCCATGACGTTCAGACAATAAAGACTAATAATGGCCTTATCCCCTGGAATTGCGCCAGTTATCTACGCTGGTTGATTAATTAAAGTTTAACACAATGAATGCTATAATTAATCATTAACGATACAATCTTCTACTGTACCTATTAAAATCTATATACGTATATATGAAGAGATATGAATGTTTGTTATAATACTAAGGGAATCGTTACAGTTGCATTAGCGATAGGTGTAAATATAGAATCCTAGCATTCTAAAGCTTTTCTAAGAAGACATTTTGACATTTGGGACATGAGTTTAAATTCCACCTGACTAACTGTTCCAGTTAAATTTTCCATGAGACCTTGTGATGTCAGGAAAAGGATGAAACTTCTGTCTAGACTTGCTCTATTGGGTTTTGGAAAGTTATGATGCTTAGACTTCAAGACTTTCGATTGCCATGAAACTTCTCTTACAAACTCTGTGATAATGTTGCCATCGTATATTACTTGCTGCCAGCACAATGCGTTTGCGGCATGCAAACTGAACAGTACTTTAACAAATTGTGGAAAACTTGTCACGAACTCTACTGTTGATGAACCCCGATCAATTGTTTTCTCCAATAATTTTGGTGCACAATGAATGTAGTTAAAGAATGCATAATTCGCCCTCCCAATTGACGTTTTCGATGTACAGAAAGTAACCACCTGACTCTAAACTTCCAATCAAAGAATATCAATTTCCCTTTATCCATGGTCTCACACACACACAGCCAAAATCTGTCACTGGATCTCTGATGTCAGTGATAATGAAAAAGTTTCTTAAGATCGGAAGTATGTACTTATCCGCAAACCAACAAGTAAGAATGTCAGAACGACAGAATTCATTCAAACGCCTAGTAGTCTCATTAACTACTTTCCTGTTCATGCGTTCATGAAACAAGTTTGCTTGAGGAATGAAATAGTTCGGGCAATGTCTCAACTCTAGCCATTCTAAAAGCTTCCGTAGTAAATAACAGCATATCTCATTATCTCAATAACAGACGATGAATTCCACCAGTCGTGGGGCATCTCTTCACAAGACTATAGCATCAGTGTTTTAAAGTGGTATGTACAGAGAACCTCATCTTCCTTTGGACAATCTTTCTTGATTAGTTCTATTTTGGAAAAGATTCTGAGCATATGGTAGACAATCTGCTGAACTGGAGTCCAGCCTTGAAGTAGACAAACCTCAGCACCTGAAAAGGACAACCTGTGCTGGAATACATCATTACTGCAAACAGGGTGATTTGCCTTTACAACAAGACAACCACTCTGTACTATCTTGCGAATGTTGGCCGACGTCGGCCGCCAATGCCTTCTTTGACGAAATGGCCAATGCTTGGCTGCTTTGGGCCACTGCGGGCACCATATGCAAAAAACAATATCTATTGGGCAAAGTTCATTCCGAAGAAGTTTAAACGCTGGATCAGTGCAGTAGCGTTCTTGTTCTGCGTTGTGCCCAGATGAACTAGTATCTTGAGATAATAAAAACGTACAAAATTAGGTGGGCAATCACTCTGCTGAAATTCAAACTTCTTGCAATCCCAATTATATCTCATTTCCCCCAAAAATCGAA
Organism: Aporrectodea caliginosa; assembly: GCA_020284085.1. Taxonomy (NCBI): domain Eukaryota; kingdom Metazoa; phylum Annelida; class Clitellata; order Crassiclitellata; family Lumbricidae; genus Aporrectodea; species Aporrectodea caliginosa. Next base: position 220,239 of record JACEVL010000722.1, read on the forward strand.
GCTTCACAAATCCTGGATAATCAGGATTGGGCGTAATCTGTACACACTTAGTCGAGAAAGCCACTGACATCATCTGGTAGAACTGGAACGTCTTCTGTGAAGGCCAGCTCATCAGCGTTGCACATCAAAATGGTCAATGTCGTCGATGCATGAATGTAGGCTCAACGTAGAACTCTATCGATCTGCCACATGCAAATTCATGACGAGGCACTTGGTTGTGAGGCATAATGTGAAATTGCATTGACTGAAACACATCGCTATACAGCTTAGGATGCACATGGGTGGTACCAACGATGAACGCAGAAACGCCATCCATTCTGAATGTAAAAGACAACCGTGTATACTTTATCAGCTCAAAATCGATGTAAGGCGCTATCCAAATACAACTGAAAAGTTCGTTCTAACACTGTCTGTACTCTGCATGCAACTGTTTTACCACCTTTGTCTGAAACTTTGGTGCCAGTTTTACTACCGGCTAAGTATTCGTCTGACACATCGATAATTGAACCATTTCCGATTGAGGCAAAACGTAAATTCATTTGTGCAAGGAGCGCCATCGATTCTTCTAAAAGAACGGCTGTTTGCAAGGTTTTGAACCCAACAAATCAAGTACTTTGGCTGCCGCGGCATAAGTCGTTAGCGTGCGTGGAACCTATTCTTTCAGATGTGTTGGCATCGTTTTCTGGTGATAATCAGGAACAACCACCAACCACAAGCACCAACGCTACACATTTCAATCATGCAATGCCCTTGGACGATCTGAGGGTGCCAATAAAAAAACATGATAACGCATCCTCTAATGATCATGATAATGCGAATAAACTGACTGGCAATGAACAATCAAGATCTTTGGACGACCTTAAAATCAATTATCATTCTGATAACTTGTCTGCGGATGAGAATGTTAGATTGAAGGATTTTCTGAAAGCCAATTTAGGTACATTTTCGGCATCATTGACCGATCTTGGCAGAACTAGCTTTGCTCAACATTCGATTCATACTGGGTCCGCCGTACCCATCCACCAAAAAGCTTATCGACATTCTATTGCTGCCAAGGCCGAAATAGCATCACAGACAGAAAAAATGTTATCAGCGGGGTTGATTGAACCGAGTGATAGTATGTGGAGTTCGCCTGTTGTGTTGGTAAAAAAGAAAAACGGAGAGATTCGTTTTTGTGTTGATTATCGAAAGCTCAATGCTGTCACCGCACCGATAAGTTTTCCATTACCTCAATTAGCGGATATTTTTGATGCTGTGACAGAGGCAAAGCCTAAGTATTTCAGTTTGTTGGATTTACGGAGTGGTTATCACCAAATATCGTTACACCCTGACTCGAGGGAAAAATCGAGTTTTATAACACATCAGGGTCAGTTTCAATTTCGAGCTGCACCGTTCGGTTTAAGAAATTTGCCATCATTTTTTCAGTTACTCATGTCCAGAGTTTTTCAGAACTTACATTTTAAGTCTGTCTTGTGTTATCTGGATGATATTCTTGTGTATAGTCAGAATTTTGATCAACACCTGGTTCATTTGCAGGAAGTCTTTGACCGCCTCAATGATGCTAATTTGAAGTTAAATCCTCGAAAATGTTCGTTTGGTTTGGATAAAATTCTTTATTTGGGACACGTTTTATCTCCTCAGGGCGTGGCTGTGGATGATTCGAAGGTCAAGGTCATTCGCGATTATCCAAGACCAAGGACTCCTAAAGAGATACGATCATTTTTAGGCCTTGCATCTTATTATCGCAAGTTCATAGCTAATTTTTCGATCATTGCAAGTCCATTGAATCGATTGCTACGGAAGGACATGAAATTCGTATGGGATGATAGCTGCGAAGAAGCTTTCGTTCGATTAAGGCAGGCGTTGACGACTGCACCTGTACTGATTTATCCTGACATGACTAAGCCATTTATAATTAATTGTGATTCAAGTTCCCAAGCGATAGGTTTTGTGTTAGCTCAGGAAGATGCTTCTGCTAGGGAACACCCCATTGCTTTTGGGGGAGGTCTTTAACTGCTTGTGAGAGAGCTTATTCGGTCACGGAGTTAGAAATGTTGGCCATGATATGTGCAATAAAACAATTTCACTGTTATTTGGCAAATTCTCCATTTACTGTTTACACCGATCATATCAGTTTGAAGTATTTGCAGTCATTAAAAATGAGTACATCTGGCAGGTTACTAAGATGGTCATTACAATTACAGCAGTATACGTTCGACGTTAGATTCAAAAAAGGGAAGACGAATACTAATGCAGACGCATTATCGCGACGATCATATCCAATATCCGCGGATGGTCATGATGACGCTGAGGAGCATCTTTTGGCTCAGGTTGATAATGAGGTTCGACAGGTGGACTTGAATCTCATAGTGGAGGATGATTTGATTGCACCTAAGGAACCAGATGGTGACGCATTTCTAATAGAGACAGCAAAAGAACAGAATAAATGTTTGGATTGTAAGCCTTTCATTCGTTATTTGGAGTCAGGCGAATTGCCTGAGAATGATAAGGATGCCCGAAAGTTAGTAATCGAGATATCTGAGTATGCTTTACACGACGGACTACTTTTTCACTATTATCAGCCTCGATCTAGAGGACCACAGAAGAGTTATATTAATCAGCTGGTGGTTCCGAAAAGTATGCGACAACGTGTTCTGAATGGTTATCACGAAGAGTGTTCTCATCCAGGATTTCACAGATGTTATCTGTCAATCAGGCGTAGATATTACTGGAGAGGGATGCACAGTGATCTGCATAGACATATCACGTCGTGCAGGCAGTGCCAAGAATGTAAATATCCCGTTCCGTTGAACAAGCCACCACTGACATCATTGCCCATTAAGCAGATTTTTGGCAGATGGCATATGGACATCCTCAAACTGCCTCGAAGCAAAGAGGGTTATAATTACATTCTTCTCTGTGTCGAATCACTCACAAGATGGCCTGAATTTATCATGCTCAAACAACAGTCAGCTCAGGCGATTGCTGAGGCATTATATAAAGAAATTTTCACTCGTTTTGGACCACCTGAAACTTTGCTTTCGGATCGGGGAGCAAATTTTTTAAGTAAAATTGTGACTGAGTTATCCTCATTGTTTGGAGTTACAAGAATTCACACGGCTTCATATTCTCCTCGTTCTAATGGTGCTTGTGAGATTGTGAATCGATCCATATGGAAAATGTTGAGACTTCATTGTAAGAATGAAGTCGAGTGGCCTGATTTTATGCCGGCGATAATGTATGCTCTTCGTGCGACAACGAGTGCAAATCTGGGTCATAGCCCTGCATTCTTACTATTTGGAAGGGATCTTAAGTTACCTGTTGATCAACGAATGGGTTTGTCTGACGAACCACAGACCACTAATGAGTATGTAAAGCGAATAGGTAACGCACTTGAGATGGCTAGACAAGAAGCAGTAGGGGAAACTTTGGCCCTTCAGGCTCGAAATAAGAGGACATATGATCTTAAAACAACCGATACACATTATGCTATTGGGAGTCTTGTGTGGGTGTTTAATCCTGTTACACCGGTAGGTAAAAAACCTAAACTTTATCGGAAGTTCATTGGACCTTATTATATTACGTCTCAAATAGGTCCATATACTTACTTACTAAGACACTCTTTGACTAACAAACTTTTGCGTCATCCTGTGAATGCGGATCGATTAAAGCCGTATGTGGATCGAAGAGATTTTATGGAGTCGGATGGAACTCCTCCTGTTGTTCCGGTTACAGACAATTCTCAAAAGCTGATGCCTGGCACATCGCCAGACAATGTGGCATCGCCGTCGCCATGGATTGAAGCAGAGCAATTAAGCGGAATGAAATTCGTTAATAAACAAAGATTTTATCGAGTCATATTTAGGAATAAGTCTTTTAAGCCGGAATGGATTCATGAGAAGGATGTTAGTGATTGTTTGAAGAGGGAATTTCATATCAAGCGAACTATGTCAGGAAAGGTTAGGAAAAGACCAACGCCTGAGAGGTTTATGAATAATTAGACTGGTTGCAACTGATTTTCGTTACCACTGTGGTCTCCTGAGAATGATAACATTGTGTACATGTTTAGGGAGAATATTCACCTCTTGTGATTGGATTGAAGCCTGCTATATTTTACTTTAGTGGATTATGCTGTGAAGGTCACAAGAGTGAATACTATACAGCGCATTTCATTAATATTTTAGAGATTAAGATCGGCCGATCATCTATTTACACATTTACCACAACGGGTAAATTCAGCGCTAGGAAATCGACTTCGTAGTCGTGGATAAATATGGTACGATATGTCAGTTCGCCAACCTGAAGGTTTTGTTGGAGAGGGACTATCTAATCACTAATTGACGGGTCTTATTACAGTGCACTGTTTTATTGGAGAAACGGAGTGACAGAAGTTAACACCATATTGTATATATAAAGTATATCGTTTTATGACGTATTAATGTTAGCAGTTTTGCGTAGCTTCTGATCAGTGATGTTCGCTTCTAATCACTGATATCGAGACATAATTTCTAGTAAAGAGACATTAATTCCTAGTAAAGTGTCTGATTCTGTCAGTGATCATATTGCCTTTAGTCATTTTCGTTCCCTTAAGCCAGCATAGTCTACCACTTGTCCTTGTACTGACCTTGTCACCGTAGGCGGATGCATGCAGCCGGAGCAGCTCAGATTCTGCCTGTCCTGCACCTCTGCCAAATTTGTTTGGAGAGATAGCCGTTCTAGTACAGTCGATTAGTGAGCGAGAATATGCTATCATTCAACTCTTATCTTATTTTGGCAAGCTAGAGTGGTATGATTTTAAATCGGTAAACCTCTCCTCTCTGTCTTTTATTCTTAGAATTCAGTTTCACTTTCGAGGTTGCTCATGATTGAATTGAGTTGGGTAATGGGTAGGGGTGCTATAATAGTCTGGTTAATTAAACTTTATTTTATTCTATTTTATTATAGGATGGATTTTTACATGGCTGAGACACTGTATAATTTCACGTGTTTGGAAGCTAATTTGCATAGTCTGTTGTTATCTGTTGAGTCACTAGTTGCAGGAAGGTTGGAGGCCACTCTCGTGCATAAGGAGGACATTCGACGCGTACTGGTACGACTTACCAGACATTTGGAGTCTTTAAGGCTATCTGTTCGACTACTAGTCAATGATCCTGCATACTTTTACAGAGTTAATACTCATATTGCTACTATACAGCGCAGTTTCATTTACATTACATTGAAAATTCCTATTACAACTTTAAATTTTTCTATGGAACTCTATAAAGTCACGGTTGTAGCCAAAAGTATTAGTGCAGACAATCAGCATGCTACGTTACTTGACCACTTACCTCGTTATTTTGCGGTTGATCCCGTCAGTCACACGTTTGCCGTCTGGGAGGTGCTCCCGTCATTACAGAGCGGTGACAATTTTCGCATTGTTGACATGAGTGACATCCAGTTAACCACTAATCCGGAAGCATGTATATTGGCCTTATATATTAATGATCCAGTTTCTGTTCAGAGGTTTTGCGCGATGCTTCTTCTTAATCAAAAGCCGTCTTCATTTGTGTATTTAACATCCAATACAATAGCGATTGAAAATAGTTTATCTGACATGACGTTGAATTGTCCTACATTACATCCTAAGCGGATCGCAGCATGCATTTCTTGTCATATTTCCATCCCTAATGAATGCACACTGATTACTGATCAGTATATTTTCCCTGCTTCGTGCCAGGAGGCTGACCTATTTAACACGACGCATACAGTGGTGCATCAGTTTAACTTGGCTGTCATTCAACAGTTCTTTGGTCGATCGGACTGGGCTACATTGAAGGCTGATGCTACAGTGGCTGAACAAATTACACTACAGTTACCTATTTTTTTTAACTCATTCAAATGCATCCACGGCGGCTGATGAACAGTTGACTGAAGAATTTGCAAGAGCGATGCAGTCTGTCAAGGACGGGCAGGTTATATTTAAGTCAAAGGCAGACATATTTCGAGATCAACTTGACATGTTAGGTAATACGGATTATCCATGGTACTCTAATTCACAATCTTTTATTATACCTGTTGGATCCGTTCTGATTACTCTGCTTACTATAGTAACTATTTATTTGGTGATTAGGGTGCATCGATTGTCGGCTATTGTATTGGCGCTACCACAGGTCGTACAAGCTAATTCTATTCCACCGGTTTGGATTTTTTCACGGTCACCAACTGTTACCACATCCAGTTCCACGGTTTCATTGGGTTATGCAGAGTTTCCTTGGTTCCAGATTACGGTGATCATGTTTCTTTTGTTCATATTTTTAAGTGGGATTGTTCGGAAATTTTGCTACTGTGGGAAATCGTCGACTGCTAAGTCGGTTCGGTTAACTATGCACATATTAAACACAGAAGACACGGTTGTGATTCCTTGGTACGAGCTGCGATATGCTTTGAATGATTATGACATCGTCGCTGTAAATGCAATTTCTCACATTAGTCTCTCGCGTCGTTGTTTGGGACGTAAATTACGGTTTCAGTGGCACATTACAGTTTTACATAAACCGTCACAAATTCGTATTTTGTTGCCGCAGTCGCTACCCATTACTTGCGGTGCAGCTAAACGACTGGAGAACATTATCGGACCGACAAAGCGTTATTCTGTTAAACTTTACATTTCTAGTTCGGAGTTCAATGTTCCACTCGCTTTACAATAATGGTTACATTATTTCTTTAGTTTTGGTTGTGATTGCTAACCGAACTTTATTGTTATCGTTTAGTTTCGCGTTGAGTACATTATTTACTGATGTCATGTTAGCTTGCTTGTGTTTATCAACATTTATGGATTATGCTGGTTGAGACGTACGATGTTATTGCGGTTTGATTGTCGCTTACTAGTTGATTTGAACTTTCATTGTTTTACTGTTATCGCGCTTGATTATTTGTTGGTTCTCCACACGCACCTGGGTTACACGAAAACCCGCGGCTCGGGTTTTTTATTGTGACTGACCATGTAGTGTCATCGTGGGAGGAGCTGGTGCATGCATGTGCGGCTGGCCGGGCTTGGCTGCCATCGTCGTCATCGTGGGAGTATTTAAGGACAGTTCCGGCAATTATCATCAGTCGGTGCGTGTGGTGGAGTCACGAGCTCTGTGTAACTTACATAGTGTATAATTGGTGTTTAGACAATAAAGAGTGTTACAGTAGACTTACTTACTAGACTTACATGGTACACTGGTAGTAGTAGAACGACACTACATATGTATACCACCTCTCTCCCACTCTATTCGTCTGTCTCTGTCTCTTCCCTCTACCCGGTCTGTGTGTAACGCCAGTATTATGTTTCATTACCGAAGATTGACCTTCCATTCATGCGTCAAGCGCAGGGCCTTGAGCATCTTTGTCTAATAGGCCTTTGCCTTGTAGGCTGAGGGGATAGGGAATGGGGCTGAGTCATTAGTCTTTGTATATGTTTTAATCGCTTGCCTGGGGGCCAAAACCTAGCTACGCCACTGGATGTAATATCAAGTTTAATTTTATCCACCTTGGGTCTGTATTTGGTTGAGATGGCTCACAGAACTTTCAAACACTTCCCGGGCAACTGAGATGAACTATTGATGCAATAAAAAAATTCCCAGTCCCTGAAAAACAATTGCAACCAAGCATTCTAAATCCAGATAAACTAGTATAGACTAGTCGTAAAATATCCTGAATATTAAGCATATAATTATTCGGGAAATATCTCATCAAAATATGGGAAAATGAACTGAGGCTGACATGCATGTAAGTTTTTGGTTCCATGCACTAATGACTTGAATCAGGAATACAGAGACTTCAAAGATGTGAAGGGATCTGAGGCTTCAGGGAAGAAATTTAAAAGACTTATCTGTGCAATACACACTGCCTGTTAGCAATGCTGAATGTGAACGTGTATTTAGCAAACAGAACTTAATTTGCACACCACTAAGGTCATGTAGGCCTATAAGTGTAGAACATATTTCCTCTCTTCTTTTCATTTCCGTTGTTGGGCCGCCTTTGCATGAGTGCAATGCACCCTCGTATACGTGCAGTCATGGATTGCATAACGGTCGTCAATATGAAACAGATTTAGGCAAATGCAAAGCACCGAAAACATGCAAAGCCACAGTTGTTTCTAAGTTCGCATGTTGTGGCATTGACAGAATGACAGTATTGAAACTCTTGCATAATTTTCAGCGTTTCACTTGCTATTGTAAATGGATTGATGCGCAATATCTATGATCTAAGTGTGGTCAGACTGCTTTGGTCATTTTTATTACTGAGCTCTTCATTGCGAAAGTACATGAAAGTATATGAATTCTGCATATATTAATTTTTGCTATTTTGTCGTAAAGTATTTTGTATGTAATTGCATTGACATGTCAACCAAAGTCTAGTCCTCTGTAATATGTTATGTTAAATAATGTTTATTTCTTCTAAGTTGATGTTTATGATTGCAATAATCGATGATGTGCCTTGTTTCATGAATTTTGTATTTTGTCCGAGTCTATTTACACTATAAAACGCCATAAAATGATAAGTATTGACAACTACATGATTGTACTGTATGATGTACATACATATACTCATAAATAATAGCCTATTATGTCGGTTATAGATTTGCCAGCTAGGCTTAAGTTTTAAATTCGTAAATACTTGGAGACCCGGCACCCGCGGATGAGCAATTTAACCACTGGGCCTATCCTTTTGCTTCTAAGCGTTAATCAAATCAGCCTATGCATTATGGCATCATTCATGGTCGGCATGCATTTTCACTAACCAGTCATTATCGTATATCTCAGATTTCAGTTTTATCTTCGTAGCGTATTCTGCTGGTAAATTCAGGCATAATGTTGTGTGTTATAGACAATTATCTGATTTTGTTTGATTTAACCACAGGCACAGTTTAAACTTTAAAGTTTCATAATTTCACGCCTGATGTATCCTCTAATTTTGTTTTAATGACGGGAAGCTAGGTAAATTTAGGCCTACAATTCTGAATTTTCATGGCCGTTTTTCTAAGTTGATGCAGTGATAATTCATTTGTTACAGTGTGTCTAATTCTATCAGCAATCATTTAATAGTTAATTTTTCCCTCGTAGCAGATTTGGCTGAAATAGGCTGCAGGCGTATGGCTCTACGACTCTACCCCCTTGTTGATGCGTCGGCTTGTCACCTTAGCCCGAATGCATGCAGCCCGGAGCACCAGCTTCAGCGTTTTGGTGTGTCCCTCTCTCCTAACAGCTAGCCCACCCCGATGCCTCCTCAGTAGAGTTGATAACCTGATGCCACAGCCCTTATCTTATTTTAGCCAGCTAACATTGTGTTGTTTTCATTCGTTAACCCTCTCTCCTCTGTCCTTTTCTTTTTAGAATTCAGTTTTAGTTTTCGAGGTCAATCGTGATTAAATTGTGCTTTGTTGTTAGGTGCTATGCAATTCTCTGATTATGGTCATCATTATTAGATTCAGCCTTAAGGACAGATAAAATATGTTCGGTTAGATTGAATAGGACTTTGACAGTTTGAGTAATTTCGAAATTCTTCAAGCCCTTGCTTATATATCTACATGTATATCTGCACCAGTCAGTATTTTATGGGGTTTGTCTTGTGAAAAAATGACTTTGATTTTAACTGCGTAATTCTAGCCTTGCTTCTGTGTTCGATAATTACGATTTTTTTGCATGGAGATGACAATGATTTTACTGTTTAGCCTACGTGTAAATTACGCTGTACAATTCCCCACTGCACATCTAAAATTATCAAATTCTCCAACATTTTATTGGACGTTGCCTCGAAATTCTTTGATTTCAGATTCGATGTTCGAATAACAGCTTAACTCGGCTCCAATTTATATCACCTAATATTACTCATAGGCCCTTTCTTAATCAGACCCACAAGCGTGTTTACATTGCATTTCAGTTGGTGTTTGTCAACAGATTGATTGGTTAAGCTTACTTTATTTATGTGACGCCATTATATTTGAAGCATATTACTTTTCGTATTCTAGTGCATAATGCTGTGCATTTCATAAACATTGCTGTAATTCTACCTTGAGTTGACTGAGTAGACGAGAAGTCAAGTTTTACAGTCCCTTTCCCCAGGCCCTAAGAACTTCGTCGTTAGCGCATCGTCCACCTCCTCTCCAACCAACTCCGCTACCTCCTCCCCCTCTATCACCACACTCCTCCGCTACGAGTCGCCACCAGACCTTCGTCTTCCTGAATCCGTGTGTCAGCTTCGCTTCCTCTTCGCGTACGTGTCATCAGAAATCCCAACCCCTGAGTCATTCGTACTGGGAATTCCTCGTTTTCCAGTGCTCTGATCGTCAATCATCCGACGTTCACAAGAACTTCACGTCTATTCCGCCGTCTGTGTTCCACGAAACAATGTAATGTCGAAAGTGTATTCATCTCGACATCAACCGCAGTCACTAGCCACTTGGACGCTGGTCGTCATCGTTACAGTCACTGCGTATGTACTTACTTCATCATGAGGGCTGGGCACAGAAATCCCAGCATTCTCTCGCACGTCTTCTTCGCGTCAAACCGACATTTGCCAGACACCAATCCTAACGTCTCGGCATCAACTCGTCGCAGCCAACAGCAACCACAACAGATCAGAAACGCCTATATCCGATCACTGTTTCTACGCTTCGACTTTTCTAGACAACTCGCCATCGCGATATCTACACGACTTCCTCCGCTGACTCGGCCTGATCAACCGTTGGAGCATTCACCTTCGACTACAGAGTCCCTTTCGCCATCAACGTCCTCTGCCAAAGACTTATGATCAGCTAGTCACTTCCAATGCCGAACTTGAGCTAATGACATTGCGACTTCCGTTGAACTTGACATTGTCAACGCGCTAAAACAATGCTCTGAACTTATTTCGTTGCTTCAGTGTCTAGATTTCGATCGGCTGCCTGAGAACAATCGACGCCATGCAGAGTCATTCCAGTGCAGAACAATTTAATTGACGGCTTGGTTACGTTACATGGGCCGTGCCTTCTTAACTGCTGCAGAAGTTTTGAAGGTCCGATACTGCAAATTCGCACATCTGGGACATGCACGTTTCTTATCTACCAATGAGGTCACGCTTCGTTAACCGACTCAGTCCGCATTCACGTACATTAGATCCAGCGACATCTGTTAACAAGATGCACACGCCATCTATGCTACGAAATCGCCCTCCAGTACTTTTGAACTGACCAAGATCACAAATCATCGATCGAGACCATTATTTACCGCACTTCCTGATGCGACGTCTTCGTCTTCCGCTTCAACGCAAGAAACTTCCATCCCACCCTTCTACCGAGAATCAGGACCTCGCTGCTTCTCGTCAACCTCGTAATGAGCCTGGCTCATCAATGGCATTCTTCCGTCGACCCTGCGAGTCTCTTTCGTCGTTTCAATGCCATTCTTCGACCATCCCCACCCTTGTACAGTCCTATTATGCTTTTTAGTTTGTAGTTTCGCTCATATTTTATGTTTTTTGTTTCTTATATGAACCATTGTATCGTTTTGTCTGCTTTAACTTCTTTCAAAGAAATCCTATTGCATGTTTATTACAGATGTTTTATCACACGAAAATCATAAAAGTACCACACGAAGACAGGTACAAGCGTTAAAAGTAATCTGTGAAACAGTCAACCCAATGACGATTGCAACGTAGTAAAATTTATAGGCATGCCATTGCCCAATGATTGGTGTGTTTTGAATATAAACTTTGGTCCAAGAATAGTGCAAGTGAAGAATTTTATTAAAAGAGATCGCGCCTCTAGTAAATTTAGTAAGCGTGGAGATATTACATATCGAATAGTTGCTGTCAGAAAATGGGGACGCCCAATATTTTTGCCATGTGGAAACAGTTCTTTTGTATGTCTTTATGCTTCAAAATTTAAACGATATTATTCTTTCACTTGAAGAAATTGTCCTGGTCGCAGCTGGTCTGCACTTGTCATATTTCTTTTAAAACAAACCATCGGATGCTTAACCCTAGATCTGATCAACCTAGGTTTACATGTTTTGAGATTATGTGAGATTTTACACGTGTTGCATTGTTATTTGACTTGACGATTCCCTACATGTCCAGAGAGACACTTTGAACTGAGTGAGAAACCGGTATATGAAACAAAAAAGTCACATGTTTTGAGGTACATAGAGTGCGTAAGAGGTAAGGACTACCAATGGTCCATTAGTATTGCCTAGTTGTCGTACAGGTGATGGAAATGAATCTTATACCAAGTAAGATGAGATAATGTTTACAACCAAGTAAACACGAGAGCTAATGTTTACAACCCAGTAAACAAGAGTCTTAACCGGTTACCGTTGTCAAGTTGTCAAAAGTTTACGACCAAGTAAACAAGGATGTTACGAGATTCCCAATGTCAAGTTTATCAATGTAAAGTGTGCTAAAATGAAATGTCATGTTTTTATTTGGTAATGTTTCAAGCGTATTTTGGCTAAACGATTTGGATTTGACTGAACGTCACAGACTAACCCACTGCATTTATGAAGACCCTTATTGTGTGTTGTACAGTGACATGTTATTTCTTCCCTTGTGTTTATTTTACAGTAGTTTAGCATTGCGTTTAATTTGATATTTACAGTTCTTGTTATCGTTACGTCATCCAATCTGACATTTTTATTCGCTTATATTTGTAGAGCTTTTGCTAGCATTATGTAACCCTAGTAGCTTTTGCATTTATCGAGACTTTTACGTTTTGCATTGTGTTCACTTAGCTTCGCGATATGCTTAATTGCTTATTATATGTTTATTTTTAACTTTTCAATGTATACCTTCTGTAGCATCTCCCCAGATTTGCTTCAGAACGGGACGTTCTGATATATCGGGAGCGGAAGGAAGTATCACAGAGTAGAAAAGGCGCTATAGAAGAGTTACATGGAGATACTAGTTTGCCACCCACATACATGCCTTTCTCCCTAGGTATTAGAGATAGAGTGTGTGTCATATCAGATAAAGTTATCATCACCATATCCGGTCGAAGCGATCCATCTTCCCGACAGGCCCTTGGCCCATGCACCCGGGGTAGGGACCAATTTCGGTTGGTTCTGCCAGATTAGTTTGCACCCGAGATTTGAACCCCGGATGTACCACGTGACCAACCCAAGCCCGGAAATCTATATAAGCCCGCGCAACCCAGCTCACAGGATTCTTGTGGGTACCATGGCCTGCAGGAATCGTTGCGTCACTGCTGATGATGATAATCCTCCGTGAATTCAGTATGAGAGCTTTACTTCTTTCTTGGTATGTTTATTATTGGTTTTATTTCATTGTTTTATTATTATATTCTCATTTATCTGCTACCGAAATTCATTTCATATATTAAATTACTTCAATATTTTGATCGAGTGTTTATATCATTTAGAAGCTAATCCACCTATGTTATATATACATACACACGTGTGTAAATGCATACAGCCATTCATACATACGCACGCACGCACGTACATATCATCAACAACTTTATCATTATAGGCTGTGAGCTCATTTGAGTTTCCGAAACTTGGATTTACTGCTTTTCAGACGGTTAATCTGCATATCTTATCAGACGCAGTCCTCCACTTGAAAATACATAATGTGCTTGGCGCGGAGATGGTGGAATGGCAACATGATGGCACGAAGATCAGATACCCTTTAGCCCCGTATGGTTGACTCAGCCTTCCAATCTCTAAAGGTAACGGTAAAATTAGCAGATGGGCGCCTTGCAGGCTGCCATACATTTAAATTCGACTCCAGTTAAACTTTTTATCACCTTTTACTATATCATGTAATCTCACTGCGTACTTGTCATATTCA